>LPNX010239253.1:83743-106083 GCA_001517045.1 Pseudotsuga menziesii | reverse complement strand
AGAAAAATACAAGTTACCTTACAAGTAGTAGATCATGAAAGAATTTGCAGCATAGTATCCCTCCAAAGAATTTTTATTTAATGGCCCAACTAGGGCAAAGCTTCCAATACAAAGTGTAGCAAGAAAGTATGAGAGTAAGAAGAAATTTCCGGCAGCGTAACAATAGCATGAGAGATCATGTCTAATGAGGGAGTGAGACCCTCATTATATAGTTGAGGCAATCCCCAATCTCTTGAAGATAAATGGCTGAGATTAGATCTAGATCTAGGGTTTAATTTCCACCACTAGATCTAGGTATTTGACATTCCATTCTTCTCAATTAATCCACACCATTGGATTAATTTTTAATCAACGACTTAGAAGCTTAATCCATGTCTTAATGCATCCTCACCCTTAGATCTAGGTTTTTTACTTAAAGCCCACCCTTAGATCTTGCTTTCATGAGAATATATACAAATAAAATAAAAGATAAAATAAAGTGGGCCCAAATAGCATAGGCGCCCCTCTATTTTGGCTGGACGTCCTCTACAAGTGGCGCTATCCACCAAACTAGCGCTCTCCAAAAATGATGTAAAACGTGGGCCCAAACTAGCTAGCGCCCATTTCCATTTAGCGCCCCTTCTAAATGCTTTAGCGCCCCTTCTAAATGGGCGCGTCTTCTTAATATGTGCTAGTGCCTCCATTTTTGGAGCGCCTCCTCTAAAATATGACGAGTCTTCACTTAATATTGGCGCCCCACTAAACATTAACGCCACCTCTAAGCATTAGCGCCACCTCTTTTTTAACCTTGACGCCCCTAAAATGGGTAGCGCCCTCTACAATTGGTGGCGCCTCCATAATAGCTAGCGCCTTCACCTTTGTGGCTAGCGCTCCACTAAAGTATAGCGCCCTTCCTTTATTAGTTGGCGTCTTCTCTAGATTTAGCGTGACCTCCAAATTGGTTAGCGCCTCCATCTTGGCTTGGGCGCCCCACTTAATATAGTGGAAACCCTTCATAATGCATGCGCCCTCCTCCAAGAATGATAGCGCTCCTCTAAAATGGTGAGGGTTTTAACATGGATGCCCACCTTAAGACTTAGGGTTTAGACCACCTTTAAACTTAGCTTGGAGTTTAGCCATTTGCTCCAAAATGGATATCTAGCCTTTAGACTTAGGCTAAAATTAATTCACCTTAGATTAAAATTCTCAATTTAATTTTTTTAAATTTTCCAATTTTGACTTAGGAAAAATTAAAAAATAACTTGAAAAATTAATATTCAGGCCATGGGGGGGTGAAAAACTTTGGAATAATTTTTCCTAGGCTTAGGAACCCCCAACCCAAATTACCATGGCATTTTTTGATTTTTTACTTCAAAATAAAAAAATGTGAATTTTGACTTAGGGAAATTAATTAATTCCCTAGGAAAAATAGACCTTGCTTAGACAAAAATGGTCTATCTCCTCAACCACCTGTCAGAATGACATGGGACTCGAAGCAGTGGCTTAGGGGGTTTCATAGCAATTAACTTTGCATTCATAGCCCCTATTACAAAATGCCAGTGCTTGAGCAATTACATTATTACATCAAAAACTGAGTTAATTAATCACCATGGGGTGAAATTAATTAACCAGAAAAAATAAAATAAAATACAACAACACAACGAAACTCCGCAAGACTCTATACAAATGTCTAGCATGGTCATGAATCACTCTTTGAAGCCTTAGCCACCTCATGGACTTGACTGGTAGAACGCCCGTCACCACTTTGGAAGACTTTGAGTGAAAACCAAGCCGATTAAACTCATTTGTACAACAAGATCAATTGGAAAGGGAAAAACACTCGATGAGGGGACTTCCCTAACAACCAGTTCCATGGTGTGGCATCCGTATCATATGACCCACACTAGCACATAAAATTACATTAATTTTTCCACGCAGGGGAGCGGACATTTCGTTTTACAAAGGGGCAATAGCCCTGCAGAAGTGAAAAATCCTCAGATTTTTCCAAGGTACAACTTGTACAATTATGTACATCCTCATGTACATGGGGTTGCCACCTAGTCGAAATAGGTGGGAAACATGTAGCATTAAGAACCAAGTCATCAAGGTCATTCTCTTCCAAGGTGCCCATAAGCCTAGCTTTCCATGAGTTGTAGTTGGATGACGCTTCAAGCCTTTCTTCCGGTCTGAAGGTGTTGGTGGCCATCTCTGATTAAGAAGTTTGCTATCTCAGTCTGCAAATGTCCCAAGGTCTAGGAGGGTTACAGTGATCTGCTTACTCACAATCTTCACATGCAAAGCTCTGATACCATGTTGAATTTTAACATGTGCATGATATTCCTAAAATATTGCAGACTGTAATAGAGATGGAACTTGAAAAGTAAACAACAGTGAGACAAGTACAGTAGACAATCAAGCATCACACAGTTGAACACAATATTTTTCACGGGGAAACCTTTAAAGGACAAAACCCCCAAAGCATTAGTAAATCATCATCTAAATGAGTTGACTGAGTTTGTAGATGAAAGAAGAAAATTTGATCTCTGAATTCTGAGATGAATGTACAACAAATTTTCCAAAATCAAGGAAGCCCTAGCAGGCTTACTGCTGCCACCAAATGATGTTGCCACGTGGAGGGTTAACTGCTACCAAGTCTTGTAGCAGTCTTCCACTGCTTTTCGAGACAGCTGTAGCAACCCTACAGCTGCTGCCTGTGGTCATCACCCAGCTACCTGGATTTTGTTTGACTGCTGCACGAATTTTATTTGATCGTTGCTTGAATTTTGACTGCGACCCGAATTTTGACTACTGCCTGAATTTTGACTGTTGCCTGAATTTGACTGTTGCTCGAATTTTGACCACTGCTGCCTGTGGCCTGTTGATGCTACTCGTAGTCTCTTGTATGCTTCTATTGTCATAATCAACAATGAAAGGGGTAGCCTTGTGTTGTTTCCCTAGTCTACCAGCGAGGGTGTGGCAGTCCTTTGCTGCTACTCTTGACCATCAGCAAAAAATTAGAGCAGTGTTCTACTGTTGTTATGACCACCAACGAAGAAAGGGAGCAGTGTTCTGTTGCTGCCCTAGGTCATCACAGTGAGCACTTAGATCATCACCGTGAGCCTGCTAGCTGTGCATGGAGAAGCCCTAGTAGGCTATGCCGCCATACTAGGGTAAGAACAAAGAAAAATCTCAGCCACAACCTTTCCTTTAACAACAACGAATAAGATGATCTTTGTCTTGAATTTGCCTCGGTCCAAGTTGGAGCAGTCAAGTAACAAAGTTGTATATCAAATGAATTGCAAATGTCTTTTATTTATAGGCTATCAAACATTTGAGTTGGTCCCACATAATTAGGAGTTGATATTTAGGGTTTAATTCTTTTTCATCTTTGACCTTTTGACTTTAATCTTTTTGTGGTACAAAGGTCTTCTTGTGTTTTGACTTGGGTCACTAGGTCTTTTCTTTTGTTGGTCTCATTGACCAAGATTAGGGTTGGAATGTCCTCCAAGTATTTTGTGGTCAAAGCAAGTGGTCTCAAGGGTCCTTCATGCCCACTCAAAGTACATCTTCATAAATAAGGAGAACTACTAAATGCTTTATCTTGATCTCCTTGTGCCACCAAAATCAGGTGCTAGGTCTCTCAACTAGGGGTAGCTAGTCCTTGGAGAAGATCTCATAGCCCATAGATCAAGGACAGGAGTGCATCATGTGGCTCAGACCCGGTCTAGGGCTTATGGTGATGACTTGGTAACTGACCGGGTGCCTCAGCCCCAGGCTGCATCAAATGACTCAATGTCAAATACTTGGTAACTGACCAAGCGCCTCCATTCTCCCGGAGATTGGCCCTCAGCTCTAGGCTTGTTGCCGCCTTTCACACACCTGGGTCATGTGGCAGAAATCTTCAAGCCACTCGATGTGTCCTTGGGGGCAAGTCTCGAGTCAAGGCTGTCACCTTGTTCTTGACTCCTTTGTTTAGGCTCAACTCCTAATGAAGCCAAGGGGGGTAGACCCTATTAAGTTACTAAGGCTAATTACTTAGTATGGTGATGTTAAATTGAATGAGTTACTTAGGAGTTTGAAATTCAACCATAAACAACCATAGATGACAGGATACAAAATGAGCGCACGAAAGCACAATGCTGAGACACAATATATATATAGCAAGAAAATAACCAGTGCCTTAAAATGGAGTCAAAAGAGAATCAATGTACTTGCATGTGCTTGGAGTGAAAATTTTGCGATTGCTTCTTGGTACGTTTTAAGTTAATATGAAATATGAGTTGATTAAAATTAGGCGAAAGGGGGGGAGGACTCCAGATATACCCGAGAGTACTTGGAGTATGTCCAAAACTAAACCGTCACGGCTACCCGCAAGGAATATGTGGGTTGAATGGAGTCTCTGGGGCTATTGTTCATAACGCACCTGCAGGTGTAACAGAGATCGGCGCCCCGAGGTCACTTTTTAGGAGTTCCCGATTCCTTTGGGTATTTTGCCACCGTAATGGTTTGATCGAGGTGTTGGATTTTCACCTGATGGTTTGTCAATTTGGGAGAGTGAATCCTAATTATTCTAGTCACTCAAGTGCTTTTGATGCAGCTTGACTGATCGGACGAACCGCAACCAAGTGCAGAGCATACACACCGGAGTCTTGTCAATTTTAGTAAATTTTAAGATAGGTGTTCTTGTTAAAAAGAAAACCCTCCAGGAACCTCTTTCGATCCAAGTGGATCTCAATCGGGGAATCAAGGAGGGGTTAATTTTATTATAGTTGATGAAAAAGAAAACAAAGATACACAATGCTGGTTTTCTAATTAGTCCTACCACGACCCTTTCTTCACCTTTCGGCTCAAAAGGAGGCTCGTGGGGTAAGTATTAAAATTACTTTGAAATCTCAGATATGGAATATGGAAATGATTATAAATCAAAGTATACTACCCTGCAGATTAGAACTACTCTAGATAAAAAAAAAAGATGAACAAAAAGTAAAAAATGACGCAGACGCAAATCCCCCCAGGGGGGATGGTGAATAGGCTCGAAAGAGCCTATTCGAAAAGAACTTTTCTTTTTATTAGCAGCGATTTACAATATCAACAAATTGAAATTGATGCACTTTGGTCCTTGTTATTTGGGATCCAAAGGCTTACAACAAGCTTGTAACAAGCTAAACTCAAAACACAGCGGTGGGAGAAGCTTCTGGGAAGCTCTGGTTCGTCCAAGAGTTGGAAAATGGGCAGAGTCTCCTTTTCTCTTTTGTTAGACCTGCTAAAAAACAGCGAGCAATTAAAATCAAATGTGCCCAAACACACTTTGAAAGTGTTTTGGGTCACCATGCTAGTTACCGAAAAAAAATTAAGTAAAAATTTGTTAAAAAAGGGGTAATCTAGTTTTGCAAAAAAAACCAAGGAAAGCAAGCTTTTGGGATCTTGGCTTGCTGCTTGGGCAGCCAATGAGATATGCACTTTTCTTGCAGAATTTAAATCCTTAAAGAATGAAAAAAAAAACTACCTTATGAGCAAGCTTTAGATCTATGATTTAGCTACTTGCAAAAAAAGAAATTCTTACACCTAGATCTATCTTTATGAAATTACAGATCTAAGTAGCGAGACTCTTATGAACTAGATCTAACAATATATATTCAATTCTTAGAACTATATCTTATCATAAGAGGAAGAGACAAGTAACCGAAAGATTGATTTTAATAGAAAGGAGGAAGAGAAGGGGAAAGGCCTGTTGTTGGATGGATCTGCAATGGAAACTTGTTAGTGGAATACAGAGGGGCAATGCCTTCACAAAGTTTTTGGATGTACAGTGGAGTCAAACTAGATCCACAGCTCGTCCAATCCTTGCTACCTGAAAGCTAAACACACAATCCTGCACGAAACCTCATGAGATCTGGATATATATATGAAAAAGAGACAAGAATTACATGCAAATAAACTTATTAAACATGAATAATCTAGATCTTCAAACATATATGCTATGAGATATAGAAAAAACATGTAACCTTACTTGCCCAACTATACTCCTATTGATTCAGTTGAATCGTTCAAGCCAGACAGGGTTTAGATGCAGAAATTGAGAGAAAAGCTGGCAACATCAATAGCCGTAAGACAATGCTTAATCCACACACATGAGAGCATTACACCATTTGGCCTCCAAAGCTTCTTTATTCCAACAATCAAAAGATTACAACAGTATTACAATAACAAGCGCTTCAATCCAACTCTAACTAGCTTGGAAGAGGCAGCCTGAGCTTTATTTATACAAAAAAAGGAGATATATCCCAGGGGGGCGCAAATCCCAAGGAGATAGACCACTGTAGCTGAAAGAGAGTCCATCAATGCCTGATCTGTGTCTAACTGAGCCAGATTTGAGTCTCACTGAGTGAAACTGTCAATCGGAGAGCTGATCTGACTAACACCTCAACCTGTTGACTGAAGCATCCACCAAAACTCATCCAGATGAGCCCAAACGTGTGGAGGAGAGAGAGAGGGCGAAATTCCCCATAAAGGATGCTGAAGTTCAACTCTGGATCTTTCCAGATCACCTCCTTCAGTCAAGGATTTGTCAGATCCAGTCAATCTGGTTCAGATTTGACTGATTTCAATCAAATCGGTTGAGAATCCACTGATCTAGGATTTTGGATTTGCTTCATTATTCATCAATTTATTAATTAAAATAATCAATAAATGATTTTTTGGGGCTTTCTTACCTGAGTGATGAAAAATCACTCAAAACTAGGAAATAGTGGGTCCATAGGTTTACATGGTGCTCTTGCTTGAAAATGAGCACCTGCATGACTGAATTTGACTTCCGAGCCCACTTTTATTACAAAATCAATTTTTCCAATTAAACTATTAAAAAATAGCCTAAGTTTTGGAAAAATTAAATTTTAATAAAAAACACTGAAAAAATTAAAAAAATGAAAAATTGAAAAAACCTAGGGGGACTTAGACATGTTCATATGACTCGACCATGATGCCTAGCATGTTTATACATTCACACATAGACTCTAATAACCTCAATAGGCCTAAATGCCAAGTCGACCACCCCAACTTTGGAGGTGTTGCCGCCTAATTCGCACCTCGGGTAACGTGGCAGAAATCTTCAAGCCACTGGGTGCGATCTTGGGGGCAAGCTCGAGCCAAGTGCTGTCACCTGATACTCAGCTCCTCCGTCTAGGCTAACTCCTAGCGAAGCCAAGGGGGGTGGACCCTAATGAAAAGTAAAATCTAAGGTTTTTACTCTACGAGAGAAGTAGTTAATTCTAGGAGTTTTAATATGGAATGGATGAATTTAAGAAATTACCAATTATTGCCAACACAATTTAACCTTAGCAACACCTTAACTCAAATTAGATACACAAAATTCAATGACACATTGCGAGATTAACTTATGCAAAAAGGAATAGAAAAGACCAGTGCCAAAATGAAAAAAATGCTTGCAAAAGTGGGTTGCTAGTGTAGTCTCAGTGAAAGTATTGCAGTGTCTCGGTTGGTAAATTTTAAATTATTAAATGAATTGATTAAGGAATGGGTAAATTGTGGGTTTGGCCCAACAAGTCAAGTCCCTTCGAACTGAGTGCTAAAGCAGTAATACCAAGTGTCCAACAGGGCGAGGATAGACCTGCTTAGAGTAGCCCCCTGACTCTGTAGTGATTACTCTTTGCAACCTCCCGAGTTCTCAAGAAAATTACTTGTGTGGATTTTCCTATTAGATCTAGTAACTCGTATCCCTTTCTGATACAGCCAACTGATCAGACAAGCTGCAGTGGTGTAGAGCATACGGGGAAGGAGTCTTGATTTATTTTAATTAGAACAAGTTTTCTGATTTAGAAAAAAGATAAAACCCTGCAGTATCTTTCCAAATTCAGTACTCGGGCAAGCCCTTATCCACGAACCTGTACTCGGGAAAGCGAGGGGGTTTATTTTAACTTAGCAGTGCATAACAAAATTGTTTTTGTTTTTTTTAATTACTACACTGCTCAAATCTTTTCCCTTATGGTACTTCGATATAGCGCAGTGGGTAAGTATTTAGGTTACTTTTGCACAACTTAAACACAGCATGAAATGATAAAAAAAAAGACAACTACGCTACTAGCATATAAGAAAACAGAAAAGGACACCGACATAAATCCCCCAAGGGGGATGGGGACCGGGCTCTACTGAGCCTACTCAAACTTGTTTTTATTAATCTGTTACAATGCTTCAGCAGAGGATGCTCTTTGGTCCTTGTTATCTGGGATCCAAAGGCTTACAACATGCAAAGGAAATAGGCCCAGCTAAGGGGAAAGCCTCCTGAGAGCTCCAGATGTTCGAAAAAGCTAATTTCGGGCAGAGTTTCCTTCTCTTTTTTGATGGGCCTGCTAAAAACCAGCAAGCATATGTCAGTGAAAGATGCCCAAAAACACTTTGGAAGTGTCTTTGGGCAGCATGCAAAAATTTACAAAAAAAATCTAAGTAACAACTGATTACAAAAAAACAAGGAAACAACTAAGTGAGGTAAGCTAGAAAGCTTGCCTTCTTAGGATCTTTGCTTGCCTCTTGAGGAGAATGGCAAGCAAATCTTAAGCACAAAATGCTATATCAAACTTTTAAATGCATAGAAACTCTTTCAACAAGCTTTTTAATTTTCAAAATTTTTAAACTTGCGGAAAAAAGGGAAAAGTACCTAGATCTAAAATTTTAAATGTACCTTTGAAGCAGACTAGAAATAGAAACTTTTAGACATCAGATCTACCTTTGATATGACTTTAGATGCTAGATCTAATGTAAAAACATTTGAAACCGAAAGAAAAATTTAAGAAATTTGTAGATCAAAATTCAAGGAACCCGGAGTAGAGCAAGAAATAAAGGACAGAAAAAGCTTCCTTGGTGAGATCAGAGGGACAGAGTTTATTTTCAAATTTTGCTGAAGGAAAGGTAGAGCACATTCGCTCATCAATACTCCAGCATTAGCTTTCTGCAAAAGTTTATCAACACTAGCAATGGGGATTAAAAAATACCTATGTAAACCGAAAGAGACTACAACAACAATGTAGATCCAAGCATGAAATCATACATATATCAAATAGTCTTCCTTGACTTGCAATAAAAGAGTAACCTAACAAGAATTACCTTTTATCTCTACAAAAATACCATTTCCTTCCGAAAGCA
Source organism: Pseudotsuga menziesii (assembly GCA_001517045.1). Classification (NCBI taxonomy): domain Eukaryota; kingdom Viridiplantae; phylum Streptophyta; class Pinopsida; order Pinales; family Pinaceae; genus Pseudotsuga; species Pseudotsuga menziesii. The sequence goes on along the minus strand of LPNX010239253.1, from coordinate 96,948 downwards.
AGTTAATCCCAAACATATGCAAGCATGAAAACAAATACAGGTTACCTCACAAATATAGAGTAAACTCTATCCAAACATCCATAGATCCCACACAGAAATTGCCTCCAAAGCCTTTTATTCACAATACTTCAAGAAAAATTTACAAGATTACAAGCAAAGGTTCCACCTTTGATGCTGAACAAAGGAGAAGAGACCAGCCTATATAGGAAAAGAGAGACCCAGGGGGGCCTCATCAATACTGAAGAAGAAGTCAGAGTTCAACTCAGCTTGAACAGAGGAGGTGATTGACACCTCTCTCACCAAACTCCCTCAACGAATCATAAACCTCCAGCACATACCAAGCAATGAAAGAGACTGAAGATGATATCACCCACTACCCTCGCGTGAGTGTACGGCTCCTCCAAGCGTGAGATAGTCTTACCAACCCAAATCACATGATCTTTCAAAGAGTGACGTGGAATTGCTACAACTCGAGTTCATCGTAGCCATGTGTAAAGAGGACCTTTGGTTGCCGTAAAACAATGCGTGAGCTCCACCTTTGATGTGAATGATTCACAACACGTGCGCATGGGTGATGAGATGCCATGTTGTAAACCATCATGTAAATCACTTCCCAATTAAAACCAATGCTAAGTGATGCTGATGCTAAAATATGAAGCCGCCAATCAAAAGGTGAGTGCCATATCACCCATGCGAATCGTACAGATGGTGTAATCCGTGAGCCAAAACTTAGGACAAACAATACATGGGATATGACGTGTTTTAAGTCATGGGGCCATTTATTAATATTATTTAAAAAAGAAACCAAAGTGCCAATCCTCCAATCGCCCTATGTGATATCATACCATGGTGGGCGCCTTCACTATTTAGAGAGGACTCGCTAGCCTTGAAACTTAAAACAAAATGACGTCTTCCTCATGTGATGATGTCACCTCCAAGGGGTCCACCATGCTCCATTATCATTAAGTCATTTAAAAATCAAAATTTTGACTTTTTAAATATTTTGACTAAGTACCAATTTGTCCAGATTTAGCATTAAAATGCTATTTTTATGCACTTTTAGCCCAAATAATGCCTCACGGGGTGCTTCGGCTGCCCGACTGATGTAGAAAGTGGTCCCATGGGTAAAGTGAACGCTCCGGGTGTGAAAATGAGTGTCCCCACGTCAGAAACGGACTCCGTATCTGACTTTTATTACAATCTGAAGTTTTTTAATTAAACCATTAAAAAATGGTTAAAAAAACGGAAAAAATTATTTTTTGCGGAAATTGACGAAACTCTAGGGGGACCTAGTACATGTCCATACGACTCAATTCAAATGCCTAGCATGGTGAAAAACACCGACACGAAGGCTCTAATAACCTCCCTAGGCCGCAACACCAAGATGACTACCCCAGCTTTGGAGGTGAGTGAAAAACTCAGAAATTATTAGTCGTTTGTTCAACAACCAATAATAACCAAGGGAAAAAACACTCTGGGCTAGTCGACTTGATGCTTAAGTCTGGGAAGCCGAGCCTTTTATAAAAAATTAAATGCTAAGACATTTTTTACAATTTCCCCAAGGGGGTATGAACATGCGTTACAAAAAAAAATGACCCTAGAGGCCTGAAAGGACCTCTGAACTCTGAATATGAACAAGTATCTTGTTCATCACTGGCGGCTCACTGAAAGTACCGACTAGGTGCAGCCTAGTCGGTAACAGGAGGTATGGAGTGAAAAACTCATAAATTATCAGTCGTTTATTCAACAACCAATAATAACCAAGGGAAAAAGCACCATAGGCTGATTGGATTGACAAATAAAGTCTAAGAGACCGAGTCTTTTACAGACACTATCATGCTAGAACATTTATTACAATTCCCCCATGGGGTATGAACATGTGATATAGTACAACAAAGCTTCCCAGAAGTAAGACTGAAGGTCTTCTGATGTCCGAACAAGTTATCCTTGTCCGGTTCACTAGGCTCACTTGTTATCCTTGTCCGGTTCACCAGGCTCACTTGATAAAAAACCATTAAGTACAACTTAGGTGGTAACAAGGCCGAGTCCCTAGTCCCAGATTAGATTAAATTCCTGGTAACTGACCAAGTGCCTCCATTCAATGAATGGCCCTTAGCTCTAGGTTGAGACCCCTAGTCCCACACTAGGTCAATTTCTTGGTAACTAACTAGTTGCCTCCATTCTCCCAGAATGGCTCTCAGCCCCAGGCTGAGTCCCCAAGTCCCAGACTGGTTCAAATTCCTGGTAACTGACCAGGTGTCTCCATTCAAAGAATGGCCCTCAGCCCTAGGCTGAGTCCCCCAGTCCAAGACTGGGTCAAATTCCTGGTAACTGACCAGGTGCCTCCATTCTCCTAGAGAATGGCTCTCGATGCTGCTTAGGAAAAAATTAACAGACCATCCTGCTAAATTGGGTGATGTGGATAAAAGAAGGCTAGGCTTAAAAGGAATTGACTTGTTTGACCTTGAGACTGTGTTCTCTCAGAGAAGAGGGGAAATAGGGGTCCACCAAGACATGTGCAGGATAGAAGACACTAGGGGAAGGAGTTGTCTCACATGTGGATAGAGTGCTTGAGTTGCCTTCAATAGACTCTAACAAGCATCTCGAGGCTTTTTGAATTGGTAGCCTCTTTCTCCATCTCACTTCATAACCTTTAATAGGATTCGTGAGGAATTACATTTTATTTCTAGAACCTTTGGATTTTACACGTGCTTAAAAGCACAACTAATTGCAGCTTTCATCCACGTTCAGGAGGCTCTTTGAATTGGCAGCCTCTTGCCCCCATCTCATTAGCTTTTAAATTGCTTATGAGGAATTTCATCTTTAGGAGACTCTTTGAATTGGCAACTTTTTGCCCCATCTCATTAGCTTTTGATTCACTTATGAGGAATTTTATTCAATTTTGCACATGAGGAATGCTTGGTTTGAAGAGTAAAGGAGACAACCCGGTGCACAACATGACCATACACCACACCAAAACATCAGGTGTAAGTGACCAGGAGTGGATCAATGTTTCAAACCATGCAACCACACACCCAAGAGCCGAGACACAAGCAAACATGGAGTCTATCATGCACAGAGGTCAAGGTGGAAGAAAGTATTCAATCTCACAAGCTTGGGTCCAAGTCAAGGGTAAAATCTCAAAGATGGAAGCAATGAATGGACAAAGGAAGTGAAAAGTGGTGCTAGGTTTATCAGGGATATGGTCAAGTTTGTATAAAGTAGGCCATACTAGTGAGCATTTTCCAAGGCCTTGACAATTGAGACCATTTAAATACTCGTAATAACAAATCTATGCTGCTCAACCAGTAAAACCATATCACCACTGCTAGTCACCTATGCCTAGTCAAAGCTACCAATATAAATAAGAGAGACAGATAATAGCACCCAAATGCAACATGTATACCTAGGTTTATCAGGATATGGTCAAGTTTGTATAAAGTAGGCCATACTAGTGAGCATTTTCCAAGGCCTTGACAATTGAGACCATTTAAATACTCATAATAACAAGTCTACAATAGCAACCAGTAAAACCATATCACCACTGCTAGTCACCTATGTGGTGCTAGGTTTATCAGGGATATGGTCAAGTTTGTATAAAGTAGGCCATACTAGTGAGCATTTTCCAAGGCCTTGACAATTGAGACCATTTAAATACTCATAATAACAAGTCTACAATAGCAACCAGTAAAACCATATCACCACTGCTAGTCACCTATGCCTATTAAAAGCTACCAATATAAATAAGAGAGACAGATAATAGCAACCAAATGCAACATGTATACCTGCTCAGTCATATACCTGTCTGTGAATGTGACCATGAAGACCGTCTCTGACTGCAGAGGGGCAAGTGAAGTGTATCGGCTGCCTGCTCAGCTACTCTACCGAGTGAACCATGACCCAACCAAGTCCTCTCAAAGGGGTCATGCAGGGATAGGTCATGACAAGGGGTACTGATGTGCTGGTTTGAATTCTCAGCTTGCTCAGAATAATACTCTACCACTGATGATCACTTCTCAAATACACTGCTCATCTCATGTAATATCAACTGGCTCAAGTCTAATGACACACTGATCTGCACATGGTAGCCCAGCTACTATGGATGTGATAACAAAGCTTTAATATGGTATCCGATAGATCATAGGATATATTATATGACTTCCAAACTTGTAAACCATTTCTCACTTTCCATGTAGTTGGTAAAGTCTTAGATCTCTCATGAAAACTTGAAACTCCCATAGAAGCCTGAGTTCTTAATAAAATAATATTGTTACCTAGACAACCATGCCCTAATTTGTCACTTATTGGGGCGTTTTTTTTTAACAGGAATGACTACTGATTGTATCAATATAAAAAGGGGGGGTTGTGGCCTCACCAGATAGCTTTGATAATACAAAATTTTGCAATTAAAACAATCCAAAATTTTTCCCAAAAAATGAGCCATGTCCAAAATGATATCACTAAATTCTCCTATTTTAGCTACTTTCTTCCTATGATTGATGATATGATTGGTGTACAGTCTTACATATTGGCCTAGCAGTAAGAAAAAATTGCAAAACACGCCAACTTAACAAAGAAAATGAACCAAAACCATGATTTCCAAGCCTCTTGTGACCTTCTACAAATGCCAGGTAGGAAGGATCCTAGTCCATTCTTCTCTGATTTCTATTCCACAGTGTCCTCCTCCATAACAACCACTTGAGGTGAGCCCACTGAAGATTCATGAGACATGGAATTTCTGAACTCGAATCTATCTTGTTGTTTGAACTCCAGATGGAAGACTTTGTCTTGCAACTCCTTAACTTTCACAGCTTCATGAGACATGGAATTTCTGAACTCAAATATATCTTCTTGTTTGAACTCCAGATGGAAGACTTTGTCTTGCAACTCCTTAACATTCACAGCTTCTTCTTCAAGCTTTTCTTTTTGGCATTCTTCCTTTATCTCCAATAATACCAATTTACCTTTGTGTTTCGCCAGCAGAGATTTCATCTGAATTAGCCATCCCCTTGTTGCTGCCCATCTTCTCATGGCCATTACTATATACTCTTGACAATCATCATAATGCCTTTCGCATCTTCATTCTCCCTTTTCATTTCTGAATGTTCATAGTGAGCACATCTGTTAGAATAGCTATGAGAAGAGGCCATCCTTTTAGACACTCTTTCCCACAGGACCACCATCTTTATTTCTATGCCAGTTGAGCCAGGAATCATTTTGTAGTGCCGAAGCCTGAGGGTGTCCAATCTATTCCCCTGAACTGAGACCAACAAAGTAATAACCTAGGTGCTTGTAACTGTAGTGGTAAACAGAGCACAAATGATATGCATCGATAAGGATACCTTGTGAAGGCTACCAAAGATAATACATGTTGAATTTTTGAACAGCAAACAGAGATACGACAGGCCTGAGATGTAAAAGAGCTTCCTGCAGATGATGCTGAAGAGCCTTGACACGAACCAGAGAAACCCCTGGACTAAGCATAGAAATTCCATAGGAATAGTCTCATCCCTAATACAGAGGAACCTCCCCAAAATTTTGAGATAAGGAAATACAGTACTGGGATTGGGATGGGATGACGATGGGTGAGGTTAATCCCACATGCACCCATCCATCCCATTGCTGAAGGATTCATAACTCCAAGCCTACAAGAATCCTAACGAGGAGCACAATTTGATTGCTACTCTTCAAGTGGGCCTTGCATGCGATTATGGGATTGCCACTTGTCTAGAGTAATATTCGTGATCAGGAATTGATTTAAGATTATGAAACATTAGGATAGATTGCAATACCCCAAAGACCCCCATGTTTCCACTTTTCCATAAGAAATTTGACAACAAAATTCAACCCCTTGGGGATGTGAAAGTACTCTAATGAATCGAATTTGTGCTTGTATCCTTGTGCTTATGAAATGATCCGGTTGAGCTCCAAATCATGCGAAAGGGGGTTGGAAGCCATGTGTTGAATAACAGACATTAATTCCCTAACACTATGACGTTCTTTATACTGAAATCATTTGTTGATGATAGGCCTTACCAAAGAGCTAGGGATTCAGCTAGGTTATTTGTTGTCTTGCCTAAACCCCAAGCGAAAAAAGTTATGGGATTTCCATTGGGGTCATAAATAACCCCCCCGCACCTACCACCCTTCACTTAATGTAGCTTTAGCCAAGAGAACCATCTCTCAATAAATGGATTTTTGCAAACTGGAGAGTTAGAAGATGCATCCAAACATATGCATCAAAGGTTATTTCATTGCAATTTTTCAATACCTTTAAGACAAGGAAGAGGTCATTGAACGAGGTCCACGTTTGTCTTATCATCTAGGTTTCCTGCCCCCAAAAGAGGTTTTTCATATAGGCATAGTTTTGATCACTTCCTTTTTTACGGTGCTCCCATCTGCTTGGAGCACTAAGAGGTAGACAGGTAGTGATCCTGTTTCCAACCCCATATGTGTGCAGACCCAAAGGACTGCCTCCACTTCCACAAGACCCTAGCGGCATTGCCAGCCTGGGTCCTATACCAGTAGTTAGCTGATATTGTCTAGATCACAACGATGGCATCCCTCCTCCAGGCAGCAACACATTACCTGGTCTAGCTCCTCTTCTAGTTCTTCCTCTAGATAGACATCTATGTCGAGATTCTTCCATTTGTCCTTGGATGTTAGGAGAGATGTTTCCTGCGAACCATGATTGGCTGGTACCATTTGTATCGCAGATTTTAGATCCATTCTCTCAGTACATCTCTATCTCGAATCGACTCTCCATCTTTGGAGTTGGCTTTCTGGGACTTAGATTTATATTAGATTCATCCTTTACTTTCTGCATATTGTTTTTCATAGGAGTCGTTTTAGTGCTCCCACTTTGTATTTAAATCATTTTGTACCCAACAGTCCCTAAGACCTACTTTAATGGTCATTCATTGGGCGTTAATAAAATTATCTTATTTACTCCCTTGAGCTACAAATGTAGATCAGAAAGTTCTTGAAGACTGTTGGAGACACTACGTAAGAATAAGTCGAGTTGGTTGACACTAGAAGGGAGAAGCAATTGGCTACATACACCTATATCTATGATCAACTTGGTCTTGAAAAGAGCTTTACTCCCAAACAATAAAGGTACAATGCCTAGACTTTGTAAAGGTACAAGAAATAGATTATGAGAGCATTCCATTCAAATGCACAGTGTGTCATGAATGTGGCCACCCAGTAAGACATGTCCAAAATCACCAACAAGTCAATCAATAACTAGCCATTGGACCAAATAGCAGGAAAACAAAATAAAGGCTTCCACAAAGTTAAAAAGAAAGGAGTCTGAATACTTAACATAAAGAAAAACACGTTGGAATGATAAAATGATCGTGGATCTACAGTGAACACTTCAGCAAACTCTAATCCAACTTAAACTTTAAACAAAAATATCACATAAAGAAAAGTGAACCCATGAACAAGAGAACAAGTGATACAATGCCCTTAGGCAAAAGAACCAATCACTAATGAAGCCAAGATGATGTTACAAATATCTCATGTGTGTATTTATACACAACTTATTAGGTGCAATGCCTAGCCTTCGAAAAGGTACAAGAAATAGATTATGAGAGTGTTCCATTCAAATGCACATTGTGTCTTGAATGTGGCCACCCGGTAAGACATGTCCAAAATCACCAACAACTCAATCAATAACTAGCCATTAGACCAAATAGCAGGAAAACAAAATAAAGGTTTCCACAAAGTTAAAAAGAAACGAGTCTGATTACTTAACATAAAGAAAAACATATTGGAATGATAAAATGATCGTGGATCTACATTGAATACTTCAGCGAACCCTAATCCAACTTAAACCTTAAACAAAAATATCACATAAAGAGAAGCGAACCCATGAACAAGAGAACAAGAGACACAGTGTGTTGAGCAAGGTTGTCATTGATGACAAACCATTAATGGCAAAGGCATAATAAAGGTTGATGATGTGGACAAAAGAAGGTTGATGGCATGGCAAGAATATGTGCACTAGATGACAAGGCATGATATGGGCATTGGATGGCTTGAAGACATGGCAAGGACTAGATGACCAAGGTGGATGACATGGCTTGAGGATATGACAAGCAAGGACATGCATCACAAGGCAGCAACATTATTGACAAGGCACATGTGAAGGCATTTAAAATTATATTAAATGCTTAAAATAATATTCTTACCCTACAAGTCGGCTGCAATAGCTGTGTAGCAATAAATTAAATTCAAAAAAAATAAAAATGTTTTAATACAAGTCGGCTCAAAAATTTATTACATGAAAACCAGTATAAATAACCAGTGACATTTCATTTAAAAATTGGAATGGTAGAACTCTGAAAAATTCGACTTTACTGAGGAAATTTCGGGTGAAGAGGAGCAGTGATGGAGCAGCAGACATAAGTTTTTTCGCAGTCTGATATTTTTTCTAAAGTCTGAGTTTTTCTCTGATTTCCAAGTGGATCTTCACTGAGGCAATTCGTGGTTAACTGAGGCTGCCTCAGTGCCCTAAAACTCAGCAGAAAATTCGTCTTATAACAGTCTGATTTTTAGACTCTTTTGTCACAGTCCCACTCTTGAACAATCATGAATTTTGAGGAGACTACTGCTGCCTCAGTACCCAAAACTCTAACAGAAAATTCGTAGGTCACAGACTGATATTGGTGAAGAATTTGATGGTGACTTAGCTCTGAATTTTTTGCAGCAGAAGATAAGTTTGAACAGCTCTGATTTTTCGGGTACAAAGTACTGAGGCAGATGCATAGGGCATCATTTACAGAGACAACTACAATAAAGTTTGGTTGGGCAGCACTTGAAGTTTTAAGTTTTAACTCAGTCTGCAGCACTTGAAAGAGTGATCTCGGTTGAGGCATCTGAAGACATAGAAGCAGCCACATCTGTTTTGAATCATGCTATTGAAAGTTTGATCTCTGAAGTATGAAGATCAACCCAAGAGCATCCCAAGGACTTAATCTTGAGGACAGGAAATGAGTGACTGTGTGAAGGTCACATCACCCTTCAGAAGGCTGTGTTCACATTTCTGGGTTGAATTTCCATTGTATAAAGGCTGTGAACTTTATCTGTGAACTACTGCATGATAGTGAGAGGAAGACTGCACCATCCAGGAAGAATGTGATCATTGTGGGAACAGCTGTGAAGCAAGTAGAGGGTGTATATCACATTGCTGTTACCTTTCAAGAGAAGACTTGACAGTAGTAGATTGATATGATTTGATGTGACACTGATATGGTCTGACTTGACAGAGATGCAGTGACAGGTTGATGAGCAGAATGCAAAAGTTAAATAAGCAACATTTGATTGAGCAGCAGAAACATGTGGATAGATTGATGACATGATCATGAACAGGTTGATGTAACATGAGCAGAACCTTTGAAGTCTTGGAAGTTTGGCATGACAAGTCATGACATGAGAGTGATCAGTATGCAAGCTGGGACTTGCACACATTCTTAGTTGGAACTAAGAAAAACCAAGCAGGGCCTTGGCATAGAAGTTGGTGCTTCTCAGTCAGTTGAAGCTGATGTTGACCCCAAGTTGGTGGCCTTCAATGTAACCAATATCAAATTTGACACAATAAAGTTTACAAGTTTATCTTATGAAGTATTTCTTGTGATGTGTTTGATTAATGTTGTTGAAACTCGATTGTATACATATGATGACCATTGTTTAAATATTTGAAGAAGTGAAATTGGTAAAAAGTGTTGTCCCACTGATTCACCCCCCCTCTCAGTGTGCCATTGTGTCTAACACAGTGCCCTTAGGCAAAAGAATCAATCGCTAATGAAGCCAAGATGATGTCACAAATATATCATGTGTATTTATACACAACTTATGAGGTTGGGTGCCTTCTCCCAATAGTGGGTTATGGGCCCACATAATTGCCTAGGTCAACCCTAAGTCACTGCAATCGGCGATTTTTAGCCTTGAAAATCGAAAATCGACAAATTTACCAGAGATGCGAACTATTCAATTAAAATCGGCAGCACAAATTCGTTTAGCTTGCTCGTGGGTAAACCCTAGTCCCTGCATCTGCGTCGTCAATTCTCATTGCTAATTAATTATCCTACGAGTGAACTTGTCGATTCTCATCACGGTCCGTGATCCGTGAGTGAAGACTGAAGTGTGGAATTGTTGTCGTTTCCTAAGACGCAGAGTTGACAAGGTTGAGGCTTCTATTATTGGAGGCCGTCGTCGTTTCGTGAATCGCAGAGTTGAGAGGGTCGAGCCTGCTATTGTTGAACTTGAAACTTGAGGGCAGTGCTTACAGTGAACAGACTCGCGACCAGTTTGTAGTAGACTCCCGAATAGTCTCTCGAGGGCCAAGTCCCAACTTCAGGGCTCTCCCGCAGCATTGCTAATGACCACCAAAATTAATGATTGGCCATTAATCTTGAATCTAATTATGCTGTCACTTCTCCATGGCGTGCTGCATACATGACGTTAATTTCATGTAGTTATATAGAAGTAACTAAAAACAATAAAAATATTTAAAACTTATGTTACCAATTAAATTTAAGTATTTAACATGACGTTAATTTCAAGTATTTATATAAAAGTAACTAAAAACAATAAAAAAAATTAAAATTTATGTTCCCAATTACATAATACATTTAAGTATTTAATTAAAAGTAATTAAAAAACTGAAAAATTTCATATATTTTTTAATTTTTAAAATTTATAGTCATTCGAACTTAATGTTGAATTTTATTGCCAAATTTTCCATTGCCGAATTTTTGTCGAATTTCAAGGTCTCCGAATTCGAACACGAACTCGAACCAGGTGACTTAGGGTCACAACCTTAGCCACCTAGATTAATATAAAATAATGTTGACTAGATTGGCAATTAAAATACAACCTATTAATACAATAATGGGGGTGCTTAGCCATAATGTCAAGTAACCACTAGTGTAGATTACCATGATTTCAATACCCCCCTTAATTTGAGCATGGGCAACACCGAAAAATGATGTACAAAAGGAGTAGGCATACCCATCTTAGTAGAGGGACAACCATAGCTGCAATAAGAGAGAGTGGGTTTGGGACAACCCAACTCAATACAAAAGTGGAAGGGTTTATGAATACCCAATCATCATCATAATAGGACTATTCAACTCTTAAAGAAATGCCACCATTGAACTCATCATTTGGGAAAAATGATTCTTATCTATTGATTTGATAAATGTTGATGTTTATAACTATATGAGGTATACTCACTAGCTAAGTCGGCCCTGTTACCGACTAGGCTGCACCTAGTTGGACTTTCAGTGAGCCGCCAGTGATGAACAAGATACTTGTTCATATTCAGAGTTCAGAAGTCCTTCCAGGCCTCCATGACCGTTTTATTTTTTGTAACACATGTTCATACCCCCTTGGGGAAATTGTAAAAAATGTCCTAGCATTTAATTTTTTATAAAAGGCTCGGCTTCCCAGACTTGAGCATCAAGCCGACTAGCCCAAAGTGTTTTTTCCCTTGGTTGTTATTGGTTGTTGAACAAACGACTAATAATTTCTGAGTTTTTCACTCACACCTCCAAAGCTGGGGTAGTCATCTTGGTGTTTCGGCCTAGGGAGGTTATTAGAGCCTTCGTGTCGGTGTTTTTCACCATGCTAGGCATTCGAATTGAGTCGTATGGACATGTACTAGGTCCCCCTAGAGTTTCGTCAATTTCCGCAAAGAATAATTTTTTTCGTTTTTTAAGCCATTTTTTAATGGTTTAATTAAAAAACTTCAGATTGTAATAAAAGTCAGATACAGAGTCCGTTTTTGACGTGGGGACACTCGTTTTCACACCCGGAGCGTCCATTTTACCCATGGGGCCACTTTCTACATCAGTCGGGCAGCTGAAAAATCACGTAAGGCATTATTTGGGCTAGAAGTGCATAAAAGTGGCATTTTAATGTTAAAATATGACAAAGTGACACTATAGTCAAAGGTTAAAAAGTCAATTCATTATTAAAATATTGGTGAATGGATGACTTGGCATAGTGGTCCCCTTGGTCACGATTCCTAAGGAGGAAGGCGTCAAATTAATTTTGGCTGTTATATCATTTCCTTAACCAAAGTTTGGAGGTGACGCCTTTGTCCAATTTACCTCTTCGCCGCGTGACTCAATGTATGGCCCACGCCCTGTCTTATTGATGGTTTAAATTGCTAAGTAATGACATTGTGGAGGGATTGGTGCCTTAGTCATTTAATGGAATGCACATGTCCACGTGAAGGTTGCGCATATCACTCCAACTCATAACGCAGCCATTGGAATCGGCGTGTTGTATGTGATGTAGCAGCTCGCACTTGTTGAGGGCGGCGTCATCAAAGGGAGTTGCGGGCTGTTTTAAAAAAGACGTGGCATATATGGAACTCGATGTTTGATCATAAATTGGAGGACAGGATTTCATTTGTAATGAGGTTACGGCTCCACCAAGAAGACGTGGTAACGCCCAGCCTTTGACACTTCACGTTTAAGATATGTGGCAGCTTCTCCTTCCTGTATAGTTCGACTTGCTCTCTCAGTCAGAGATGTCACACCACCGAGTCCTTGGATCACTCAAGCTTAACTGATCTTGAGCTTCAGTATTGATGAGGCCCCCTTGGGTCTCCCTTTTCTTATATAAGCTGGTCTCTTCTCCTTTGTTGAGGATCAAAAGGTGGAACCTCTGCTTGTAATGTTGTAACAGTTTTATTGAGTATTGTGAATAAAAGGCTTTGGAGGCAATTTCTGTGTGGGATCTATGGATGTTTGGACAGAGCTCATTCTACATTTGTGAGGTAACCTGTATTTGTTTTCATGCTTGCATATGTTTGGGATTAACTTGCTTTCGGAAGGAAATGGTATTTTTGTAGAGATAAAAGGTAATTCTTGTTAGGTTACTCTTTTATTGCAAGTCGAGGAAGACTATTTGATATATGTATGATTTCATGCTTGGATCTACATTGTTGTTGTAGTCTCTTTCGGTTTACACAGGTATTTTTTAATCCCCATTGCTAGTGTTGATAATGTTTTACAGGAAGCTAAATCTGGAGTATTGATGAGCAAATGTGCTCTACCTTTCTTTCAGTAAAATTGGAAAATAAGCTTTGTCCCTCTGATCTCACCAAGGAGGCGTTTTCTGTCCTTTATTGCTTGCTCTACTCTGGTTTTTTTAAACTTTTGATCCACAAATTTCTTAAAATTTTATTT
>LPNX010239253.1:58925-83430 GCA_001517045.1 Pseudotsuga menziesii | reverse complement strand
TTTTTTCTAAATCAGAAAACTTGTTCTAATTAAAATAAACCAAGACTCCTTCCCCGTATGCTCTACACCGCTGCAGCTTGCCTGATCAGTTGGCTGTATCAGAAAGGGATACGAGTTATTAGATCTAATAGGAAAATCCACTCAAGTAATTTTCTTGAGAACTCGGGAGGTTGCGAAGAGTAATCACTACAGAGTCAGGGGGCTACTCTAAGCAGGTCTATCCTCGCCCTGTTGGACACTTGGTATTACTGCTTTAGCACTCGGTTCAAAGGGACTTGACTTGTTGGGCCAAACCCACAATTTACCCATTCCTTAATCAATTCATTTAATAATTTAAAATTTACCAACCGAGACACTGCAATACTTTCACTGAGACTACACTAGCAACCCACTTTTGCAAGCACTTTTTTCATTTTGGCACTGGTCTTTTCTGTTCCTTTTTGCATAAGTTAATCTCGCAATGTGTCATTGAATTTGGTGTATCTAATTTGAATTAAGGTGTTGCTAAGGTTAAATTGTGATTGGCAGTAATTGGTAATTTCTTAAATTCATCCATTCCATATTAAAACTCCTAGAATTAACTACTTCTCTCGTAGAGTAAAAACCTTAGATTTTACTTTTCATTAGGGTCCACCCCCCTTGGCTTCGCTAGGAGTTGGCTTAGACGGAGGAGCTGAGTATCAGGTGACAGGACTTGGCTCGAGCTTGCCCCCAAGGTCGCACCCAGTGGCTTGAAGATTTCTGCCACGTTACCCGAGGTGCGAATTAGGCGGCAACAGGCCCCAAAAGAAAATAAGAAAAATTGTATTTTATTATTCCAAGAAGAGAAGTCAGCCCAGGCAGCTAGACAAATCGACTCCAGTGAAAAAGTCAGCTAGAAAACAAGTATAAATAGAGGGGACACCCTCCTCATTTGACATACACTCAAGCAAATTCGCTCAAGCTCAAGGAGAAGTTCGCTTAAGCGAAGAAGAAGACTATTTGTGGGTTGTAGAAGACTTTCTCGGTTCGTTATTGTGGAGAGTTTCCTCCTTTGGCTCTAGGGTTTGTCTAGACTCGCTTGTATCTGGATGTATGATTATATCTTGAACTAATATCTCTGAATAAGAAGAAGGTTGTTGGGTTTTCTCCCTTTTAGTTTCCCAAAATAAATTTGTCTCTTTATGTTTCTGTGCATGGTTATTCTTTTAGTGATCCTTATTTGTTGTTAAAGTTGAACAAGCTGAAAATCATATCTAAAAATTTGACATGGTATCAGAGTAGTGTTGAAAGAGACATTGCCGGAAACTAGGGCATCTAGGTTTGGACCCTTCTCTCCATAGATTGTCTTGAAAAGAGTTCTTGGGAAACTCGCCCTAGTATGGTGCACCTTTCTGTGGAGGCAAAACCTAGATTAGTGAAGTTTCAAATTTGACCTAATTTCTGCTTGGAACTAGGAAATTAGGGTTTCATATTTTGAACTATTTTGTCCACAAATTCTGAAGAAAAGGAGGGCTACTCAACTTGCCCTAGAAGGGCACATCTCTTTGTGGATTCAATTTTTCCTAATTCAAAATTTCATTTTTGACCTAGCTCCTGCTAGGGTTTCTGCAACAAATTTCAAATCTTAGTTTTTCAGTGTCCAGTCAAGATGGTGGTTACATTCAGAGCAGAAGATATATTGGAGGGAGTTTCAAACTTCCGATCTTGGAAGAGTAGGATCCTCATGCTCCTACATGAACATGATCTTGAGGATCATATACTTAGAGATATTCCAGAGCCATAAGAAGCTCGAGATAAATCAAGACTCAAGAAGAATGAAGCCACAACCATGAAGATTTTGATGGAATTAGTGAAAGATGATCTTGTAGCTCTTATTGCAAGCTAGGACACTGCTAAGAAGATGTATGATGCTCCTCATGCTCCTACATGAACATGATCTTAAGGATCATATACTTAGAGATATTCCAGAGCCATAAGAAGCCCGAGAGAAAACAAGACTCGAGAAGAATGAAGCCACAACTATGAAGATTTTGATGGAATTAGTGAAAGATGATCTTGTACCTCTTATTGCAAGCTAGGACACTGCTAAGAAGATGTATGATGCATTGAAGAAACTATATGAGAATGAGAATCCTAGTAGAATCTTGGCCCTAAAAGATCAACTTTGTCAAGTGAAATTCACAAAGGATGATTTAGTTTCTTCTTATTTGTTGAATTTTGCTCAGATCAAAGATCAACTGGCAGCTGCTGATGAAAGTGTTCCTGACAGAGATCTTGCGTTGACATCTATGGGTGGAATTCCTTCAGAATGGAAGCCATTTGTGAAAGGGATATTTGCTCGTGGTCAGTTACCTTGTTTTGATTAGTTTTGGTTAGAATGTATCCAAGAGGAAACAAGGGATCTTGTCTCCACCTCAAAGGAAAAGGAAGAAGAATTAGTTCTTGCAGCTAGAATTAGAAAGAGGAGAGGACAGTGTAAGAAGGGAAAGAAAGACCACAAGTCAGTCCAAAATCCAAAGATCAAGAAGGATAAATCCAAGCTCAAATGTTTCAAGTGTGGCAAGCTAGGTCGCCTTGTTGTAGAATGTTGGAAGAAAGGAAAAGGCAAGCATGATGCCTCTACAACTAAAGAGAAGCCTGCACCAGAAAAGAAGAAACAAGAAGAAGAAATCCATAAATATTACTTTCTTGTTATTGCTCTCTCAGGTTCGATTTCGAACAGTGATGAATGGCTGATAGACACTGGTGCATCTGGGCACATGACAAGTTCTCAAAACCCTCTCTCAAGGTTGTCAAATAAGCATGCCTCTCTTTAGGTTGAACTTGGTGACAATACCAAGTATGAAGTAAAGGGAGCTATTTCAACATCCTTCTGGCTAGACTCGGGGTGATTCCTTACATTTGGGAAAGGTACTTCTTTTTCCAGGTTTGAAGAAGAATCTTATCTCCATTTAAGCTTTGGAAGATAAGGGCATGAGAGTTGCATTTGTGGATGGACAAGTCCTCATGTGGACTAAAGACTCAAGCATTGATTCAACTAGAGTTATTGGTACCAAATTTGGGGGTCTTTACAGATTGATAAGACAACCAACTTAAGCTCTTGTTCATCACTCTTAAAGTTTGAGTGAGCTATGTCATCGTAGATTGTCTCATTTACATTATAGAGCTCTTCTAGCCTTGAGACAGATGGTCTCAAGTCTATCAGATCTTCCAGACTAACATGAAGGTGTATGTAGGGGATGTGCACTTGGGAAGAATTCCAAGCATTTTTTCCATCCAGTGACAAAAGATCAAAAAGGAATCTTGGACCTGGTTCACTCAGATGTTTGTGGACCTATGTCAATTCCATCCTTGGGAGGATACTTGTATCTTGCTACTTTCATCAATGATTTCTCCCAAAAGACATGGATCTACTTCTTGAAGAGAAAGGATGAAGTCTTCTTCAAGTTCCAAGAATTCAAGGCTCAAGTAGAAAACTTGATAGACATGAAGATCAAGGTCTTCAGGTAAGATAATGGAGGAGAATACACTTCCAAGGATTTCAACAATTTTTGCAAGAGTGTAGGAATTAAGAGGGAGCTCTCAGTACCTTATAATTCCCAGTAGAATGGTGTTGCTGAAAGAAAGAATAGATCCATTATTGAGTCTACTAAAGCATTGATCCATGTTAAGGGGGTTCCTATGTCTCTATGATCTGAAGCAGCCAACACTACAGTGTATATTCAGAACAAATGTCCTCATCAAGCTTTAGAGGACAAAACCTATGAAGAAGCTTTCACAGGTGTGAAACCAAAAGTTGGACATTTGAGGATCTTCGGTTGTCTAGCCTACATTCATGTGGCTAAGGAAAAGAGGATAAAGTTGGAGCCTTCAGGAGAGAAAGGCATATTTGCTGGGTACAATGAGAATTGAAAGGCATGTTGTAACGTACCCAACAACCTCTTTAGACCATTGAGACCACAGGGCACTCAAATACGTTTCCAAACCTTAACATGGATGTACAATTTCGTTTTTCTTTATTCATTTAATTACACAACGAAATATTTTATTATATCTAAAGTGGCCCAAAACATCATACACGTTCACAATTTCTTTATTGACAATTCAAATAGGGAACAAGCGTACAATGCCATGCAATTTCATTCACAGGTACAAGCATAAATAATAATTTAACAATAAGCAAACACAAAATTAACCATAGTATGCATAGACAGTTAGATACTTATATTTTAATTCAATTGTTCTCCAACTAACTGCAGAAGAAGGATGTTCCTCTTAGCCATAGGCATTGTCAACCCAAGTCTTACTTTAACAGGCCACCCCCGAGTTGGGGCTATTAATCCACAAGGGCTAAGTGTTTTTCCACATCTTCTAAACAACCAAACATCTCATGGAACCCACTGGTGGCTAAACCCCCTCCACGACTATCCCAATCCTCAATTCTCTTTCCCCATCAACCTGCTCAACGCTAGGAACAAGCCCCCTTCTTTGAGTTAATAATCCCTTGGGCAGCCTCCATGTTGAAATATTAACAAGAAAAGATGCAAATGCGTAATTTTGCATGAAAGTAAAATTAGGGGTTTGGAACCCTAATTAGGGTTTTGGTGACCTAATTTCTTAGTGAGTTATAAAAGGAAGTCAGAGGGCAAAGTTTTACGCTGCTTTTTGGCATAGAGAGTGTACATCTTCACTGTATTATGGATCAATGCTACACGAATCAAGGGAAGGGCGCATACTGTTGGAATCGCTAGGGGCGCATTCCTGAGGTAGTAGAGAGGACAAATCTTCAAAGATTGAAGAGTTCTTTCTTCTGTATAGTGTCAGAAGTGATTCATTGAGACTCTTTAGAGATTGAAGAGCAGCAGCAGTAGAGTGAGCAGTTGGCGAGGATATGAGCAACAACACCAGTAGCATGTCACATGTGTGGGTGGCGTAAAGCAACTGTTAGCACGTGTGGGAGGCTGAGAGGGCCCAGAGAGCTAAGGGTCCTTCATCGGTGACTGAGGAGAGACCATCAGGGTTCTATCAGAGTCAGAATGAGTACATAATAGCTGGGACGTGTTTCTGAGGAAGAGAAACACTATTGTATTGCTGGGGGTCGTTTTTAGACATTGAGGATAGATCTTTCGGAGCAGAGCAGAGCAGATCTGAAGTGCCGGGATAGCATTCTTCAGAGTTTGGACAAAGAGTACAACGTTCAATGACTGATAGAGTTTGAGTTGAGATTCCCAGCTGAGAGTGTACTGTTGGGGGTGCACTTTCCAAGAGCAGCAACTGCAACTGCTACAGATCTAGGGCTTTGGCCATTCAGGTTCATTTGTTGTTTATCTAACTCATTCTGTACTTCTTATTCTATATCATATTTGCTTTGGGCTCAAGAGAGAAGAAAGCCCCTATGTAGCTGGTTTTCTCAAGTTAGGTTTCCAGAATATATTTTGAGTCATTTGTGTGAGTACTAGTTTATGATTTGTATGGATGTTTATGTGCTGCAAATTCTAATTTAGATAGAAGTGTTTCATCTGGGATTAGTGAATATTGTAATCGTGTTGAATATTTGAACTTTTCAAAGTGAGTGGAGACCTTTGAGAAATTTTAATATGGTATTAGAGCCTTGTTAGAGGCCAGAGGAGATCAATCACACTCGGATCTGTGAGAGCACACTAGAACTGTGTGAGGATTCAGTGGTGGAGTCAGATATGTGGAGAGGGTGACCAGATCTACCAGATCTAAAGAGTAGGGTTCAGAGCTGTGACTGGAGAGATCAGGTCCATCAGATCTAGGTTGGCTGAGGTAAGATCTATCAGATCTGATAATGGGTGAAGAGATATGAGATAGATATTTCAGATCCTGGCATGTAAGGGCCAAATCTGTGGTTTTGTTGTTCATCATGAAAAAGGCTAAGTTGAAACGGAAACGGATATGGATACGGGGAGGGACACGGATACGGATACGGGGAGGGACACGGATACGACAAATTTTCAAAAAAACTGGATACAATACGGCAAATATATTTATATAATAAATAACATTAATATATCTATAAATAATACTTTATAACATTTAATATATAAAAAAATATTTAATATATATTATATATAAAACATTTATTAATGAAAGTATTTAATATATAAAATTATAAATTACCTAAAATGTATTTAATATAAGTAACTTATAAAATGTAAACTACCTATCCATACAATCACGATTTAGTAACTAAAACACAGTTCACATTTTAATAACTAAAACACCGTCAAAAGTATTCGATACCAAGTTGCCGCCTTGTATGCACACCGCTAGAGTGTTCCGCACACCACTGAGTATTCCCGCTGCTACTGCTGAGTATTTCAATTTACAGATAAGTATTCCCAGCGTTGCTGCCGAGTGTTCTACACAGTGTATACCAGACTATATAGAAGTTTACATTTGGGGTTGCAGCATCCTTCTTTCATAGAGAATGAACCTGGAATTTCACCCGCAGAAAAAGCTATACTCGCACGAACTTTGACCACAGTCTACTCGCAGTATTGGACCTAAATCGCAGGTCGATGAAACCTAGGTAACTCTTTCTCTTTGGTTTTCAATAGCCAAGAAAAATATGATTTAAAAAAATTTCCCCTTTCAAAACCATAGAGTTAGGTAAAATCTGTGTATTTCATAACCAAATTTCATCCGAAATGTTAACAAACTCGATGTTTTCTTTGAGGTTCGCTGTGACTTAGGTCTCAGCCTCCATAGCGATTAAATCTAAGTATCCACATTTTCCGATCTGTATCCGTGCCGAATCACTGTCGTATCCCCTCCGTATCCGTATCTGATTCGGGGATCAGCGTTTCAGGAGGGAGAAAGGGCCGTTTCCGGTAACTTAGGAAAAAGGGGTTTCGGTAAAGTATCATGGCTAAAGAGATGAGAAACGAAGACAAGGAGTGTCTTCTCATTACTTGCCATTCATGCACTTCTGTATATGTAGATGAGAAATCTACAGGAAAAATTGACAGAGAATTGTCCTTGATGTCCAGTCAATCATCAAGTGCATATACTACTGACATTTGGTATATTGACAACAGGGACTCCAGTCACATCACTGGTATTAGACAATACTTTATAGATCTCATTGAAATAGGGTTAGATCTAGAAGTAGTACTAGGAGACAACACCTTGGTTAAGGCTGTTGGAAGAGGAAGTGCACCTTGGTTAAGGCTGTTGGAAGAGGAAGTGCTTCTTTTCAAAGGGATTATGGAGAATCCATGAAGCTAAGGGATGTCTTGTACGTCCTTGGATTAAAGAAAAACTTGGTGTCAGTTTCATAGAGGATAGGGGATTTTGGGTGATGTTTTGAGATGGACATGTGCTCATACATCCTAAGGGATCCAACGTAACTTCAACAGTGAAGATTGGTGTTCGGAGTGGGAAACTATACTGGCCCAGTTTTTAGTTTCATCATTCTCTAGCTCATGACAGTAGCAGTGCTTGCGGTGACTTATGTGAGCTGTGGCATAGAAGGATGGCCCACCTACATCATCCAACATTGAGGATTTTGAGGGAGATTGTGATAGGTGTACCAGAGTTTAACACAGATGTTATCACCAACTTTGTAGCTGCCTATGCAAGATGGATCCAGGATGGATGGTAGAGGAGCAAGCAACTAAGGAGGTGGAACCAAGACTGCCTAGACTCCCAAATAGATGGTTGTCACGTCAATCAAGGCAGTCTTCGCTTTATGTTATCTAAGTCCAAGACAACAACGGGGGAGACCTGGATCTGCTCCTGACAGGAGAAATCAGACCTAGACACCAGAACAAATCAAAAGCACTTTGAGGTACGTAAGGTGTAAGGTGTTTAGAAACTCTAGATCTACAGTAGGATTCAGTAGATGGATCAAGACCTCAACAATGTATTGGCTGATCCAAAGCAGTGATTGGATGACCTTTGGGGAAAAGGTTAGATCTAGGGTTTTGGTACTAGCAACTAAAGAAGATGATCTCTGCCTTGGGAAACGTAACTGAGGCAGGATGGGCAGGAAAATAGTCTGGACAATCTAGTACCTCGTTGACAGAACCAATGAAGAAGGTGAACAGGTGTGATTGTTTGAGTCATCAAGGAACAACCAATTTCAAGGGGAAGAGATCAATTCAGGGCTAGCACTAAGGATGGGAGATCCGTGCCTTTCGTGCATTGGGCAATGGAGTCAGTATAAACCCAGTGTTGAAGTAAACCCACCTAGGGTAGACCCTGATCTGTGGACCCAGATAAGTGTTTTGGTCTAGATGGCTCAGTTTGGGCACAAATTTAGTCAAGGAAGGCTAGCGCTAGGGTTGGAGAAGACAAATATGTAGATCTGGGGCCACCGACAGACAATCAGCTCAGCGTTGAAGGTGAAATGGGACCAGGAGGGGCTGATCTACACACTTGGTTCAGAGAAATTTGAAAAAACTCAGATCTTGAAAAAAGTCAAAGTTGATGATTGAGGATGAGAGGGTGAAAAACTGTCTTCAGAACTAGGGCAAGGAGGTTGAATCTAGCTCAGCGTTAGGGGTATTTTGGAGTGCTTAAGACCTGATTTATCAGCCTAGCTTGTCAGATTTCGGAAACAGTAAACTTCGGAAAGGTCCAGTTTTCAGTGATGGTGCTAGGGCTGTTTTCAGTCTAAAACTCAGATCTAGGTCACACTGTCATGAATCTGGACAGCGTTGGGGTGATTTGGATTGTGTGGGACCCGATCTATTAGTCTATGAAGTCAGAAATCAGAAAAAGTCAAAACTCTAGCAAGGTCAAATTTTTAGTGGGGGCGTTATGCAGTTTTCAGACCAAAATTCAGATCTAGGTCAAACCAGCACAAATTTGACCAGCGTTGCAGTAGATTCAGTGAAGGGGAGGCCTGATCTATGAAACCCAGCAGTGGTTTGGCCAAAGATCGAACGGTTCCCAGATTTAGTATTTTTTAAGGGTTTTTTTAGTATTTTAAGAATTTTCAGAAAAATGGAAGGAAAACAGGTACAATGGATTCATATCTGTTAAAGAGAAGAAAATTACCTGTTGGATCGTAACAGTGATGATCCTTGCTATCCCGATCAATTCTGGAAGATCCAAATGATTTGTAGGACGAATGTAAGCTCCAAGCCACCAATGCGCCCCCTACCCTGAATGAGCAAACATCAACAATATCATATTTGCTAAGACAAGATAAAGAAACTAAATGCTATAGGAAAGTAAAAAGAAGTAATCATAGATCACAATGACACTAATGAAAACCCCAGATCCAAGGCCAAGATAACCGAACGAGTTGAGGTCCCCCTGCAAAAACGCTCCAGCCAAAACACCCTCCTATAGACAATACAATGATAGCGGAAAAAATATAGATCTCACATGAATTTCCACAATGCTAGGAAGCAGAAGACTATCCAATCACCATTTGAGAACATCAGATGCAAAGCAGATCCAAAAAATATCCACGGAAAAATCTTTCTATTATTCAGATCCAAGAGCCAAAGACCCCTTACAAATGAGAAGCTCTCTTGTTTAAATAGAAATGAGAGAACTACAATCATAATCGAATCTTAACCACTTTCAAAATGAGTGGCTAAGATTAAAAGATAAAATGTTCTAATCAATGGTTGAGATGAGCTCAACATACAATACATGGATCAATATAACCATAAAGTACCAAAGTGGACTAAATCACCCATAAAGAGGGTACCCCACTCAACAAGAAATAAATGAAGCACATGGTGGGTCCATGGAGTGTTGACTAACTCCCTCTGGGTGTCCCCATGGCACAATAAAATAATATAATATTTTAGTCCTTTGACTTTGTGCTTCCTTGAGGAAATCGTGAGCCTCCCAAAAGCTCCAGAAAATAATACAAAAATGCCCAAAAATAGGTGTGGGCCCAATCAGGTGCTACAACTGCTGGAGAAGGTGTGGAGGACATCACTCTCATCATTATGACTCATCCCATGTCATTTCCTTTCCTCAGTAGCCCAAATTGATTTATTTAATAGCCATTTAATCATTTTTTAATCTACCTCGAGAAACGTGAACCTGCCAAAACAGCCTCCTAGGGTGTTTGCGTTGTCAAACTGAGCCCACCAGGCTTTCTGGGATGGGGGTACTATGGTACAAACAAGTGGCTACACTCCCTATGCCCATACAACGCCCTAAGAGATCCAACTGAAACATCTCCCTGCTCAGACATATCAACCTGTGAAGAAAAACTGCATCAAAAAGGTAGAATGAGCCTGATCATATTTGCAAGTGCTCGGAACTGGAAATAAACTGTCTTATTAGACTCAGAGAGTCCCAATCCATCTAGGGTATATACTCATACCCCTCACAGGTCTCTACCTGATCATCAACCATATCCAATAAACAATATAACCATCTGTAAATGATCAGACACCAATAATAACTCGGACTATCATCCATCTACTGCAAGTGTTATAAGGCTAAGACATGCTTTACAACTCATTCAAGCAACAATCACAACAAGTAGCAGTCATTTCACTGGTGGTACATCAACCAATACATATATAAGGCTTTATTTATTATTACTCAGACTAGACTTTCGGGACTATACTCACTTCATAGTTGTAGTCAATTTGCTAGTGAAGGGTGAAGGATGAAATTGACAAGGCTAAGGCAAATGATGACTTCCTACTTAACATCATGACACTTTGGATATGGAAGGGGAATACTCACTATAACCAATGTCGGACAAACAACAACACAGGGAATGGCAGTGCCTCACAAATGGTTGAGTTGTTTAGAGAGTGCTTATTCAACTTAGGCATCATGACTACATCAAGTTTGATCCAGTTTCATTAGGATCATCAATTTTATTTCCATGGTCTTTTTGGCCTATATGACCCTTTGGGACTTCACCAGTGCTTAAAAGCACAGCTAATCGCAGCTTTTATCTGGGGCATATTCATATTTATAAGGTCAACAATAGTTGGATATAACACATTTTTAACCATTGCTTTTTGGACCTTTTCTTATGTTGATGTAATTGTAACTTCGGAATGTCTTCATTTGTATTTCTTATGTATTGTAACCCGATGTTTATGCCGGGATGTATTTGTAATGTACTTGAGTCATGTCATGCCTCGATGTTCCTATCGGGAGGTTCTATAATGTAAACAAGTCATGTCAAGTCATTGTGGGTAACCCTCCTATTGGTCAAGGGTTAAAGTTCCCGCAGTTCCGGGGCACTAGGGTTATTAGACTCTCCTAGAGAAGTCGGCCCTAATTGGGTTTAGTCAAGTCAGGAATTAGTATAAATAGAGAGCTAGCCTCTCTATTTAACACACACTCACTCACACTCAGTTGTAGTGCATAGTTGAGGAAGAAGAAGACACTGGGGAAAGGAAGAAAGAAGTTACTGCTGTCGGTAGATCATCTTACTGTTTTTGGGGTTTTACTTTTGGTGCTGATTCTATCTCTGAGGAAGTTGCGGGGTTTTCTCCATTTATGGTTTCCCCGAGGATAAACACTGTGTTCATTATCTCTTGTGTTTGATTGCTGTGCTTGTTATTCTCTCAGTTAAAGATCCTAATGTATTGCTAGCTTAATGATAAAAATCTAACATGGTATCAGAGCTAACCTGAGAAGAAAACACTGTGCATCTGCGGGAACTAGGGCTTCCTACTTTGTGGATCTCTCTCCACAGATTTTTAGCAAAAGAAGGTTGGAATAACTCTCCTCCCTAGGGTGCATCTTTCTGTCGAAGCAGAATCTAATTATGAGGTTTTTCAGTTTTGGACTCGACACTGTTGCCGAAAATTAGGGCTTTCCACAGAAGTGGAATTTTTCAGTGAGCCCAGGCCTGGATTGATCTCCTCCTCAAAATCGAAGTTTAGAGATCAAGATCAAAGCATTTGGTTGGACAGAACTCCGGAAAAGAAAAACCCTAATTTGCTTCTGAACCAACATTGTAGAATTTCAGCTCCAAATCCAGATCCGACATCTTGACCTGGTAAGATCTAAATCTTTTGTATTTCCATTTGAGGTTCTCAGTTAAGGTGTCTCATCATACCAAGCTTGATGAAAAGTTTGAGGGAGCTGATAACTTCCGAGCCTGGAAGTATAGGATCTCCCTGGTCCTGGAAGAAAATGAGTTGGACTCCTATATCAGTGAGGAGGTTCCAGTTCCAGAGGGACATGAGGCTAAGGCCTTACATAAGAAAAAGTTGGTTATGGCAAAGAGGTTTATTGCTGATTCAATCAAGGATCACCTCATACCACAGGTGTCTTCCCTAAAGACACCTAAAGCTATGTTTGATGCCCTAACCAAATTGTTTGAAGGGAAGAACATAAACAGGAAGATGACTCTGAGAAACCAACTGAAGAATGTAAAGATCCAGAATGTTGAGACCATCCAGTCTTACTTTACAAGGGTATCTCAGATCAAGGAACAGCTGAAAGCAGTAGATGAAGAAGTGGAGAATGCAGAGATTGTGATGACCACCTTGAATGGTCTCCCTAGATCATGGGACTCTTTCATTCAAGGGATCTGTGCCAGAAAGAATAGTCAAGTTCAGCAGACTATGGGAAGAATGCTCTCAAGAAGAAGCTCGGATAGCAGCTCGAGAAGAAAAGATGGGAAGTGAAGATCAAGCTTTCACAGCTCACACCAAGAAAACCAAAGGGGACCATCATCACTCCAAAGGTGAGTCTTATCACTCTAGAAGAGATTGGACTACTGTTAGATGTTACACATGTGATGAGAAAGGTCACATATCCAAATACTGTCCAAACAAAGGGAACTCAAAGAAGAAGAAGGGAAACAAGAGAAGACATCATGCCCGTGCTGCAGAGGATGATGAACCTTCCACAAAGAGAATTAGACAAGAAAGTGATTCTTCAAGTGATGAAGAATATGTGCTGATCTCCGCTCTCACAGGAATTGTTTCACATGGAAGCAATGATTGGCTCATAGATAGTGGTGCTTCCAAGCACATGATGTGATTCAAAGAATCATTTGTGAAACTATCTGAACATGAGTCACCTCACAAGGTGAAACTTGGGGATGCCTACTAGTATCCAATAAAAGGTAGTGGTGAATCCTCCTATAAACTAGACTCTGGAAAGTCTATGAAGATGAAAAATGTATTGTTTGTACCAGGACTAAAGAAGAACCTCCTCTCCATATTTGCATTGGATGCAAAAGGAATGAGGGTTGCTTTTGTAGATGGCCAAGTTTTTATGTGGCCAAAGGGAAAGACTTTTGACGATGCAATAGTGATTAGGGAACAAGAAGGAGGTCTATACAAATTGAAGGGACAACCAGAACAAGCTTTGGTTCATGACTCAATAGAACCAAATGAACTTTGGCATAGAAGGATTGCACATGTGCATTACAGGGCACTACCACTTGCAAGCAAAGCTGTTGAAGGTCTTCCAGAAATTCAAGCAAAACATGATGGGGTCTATAAAGGATGTGCGAAAAGAAAGAACACAAAGAAGACATTTCCAAGTAGCGAGAGCAAAGCAAAAGGAATCTTGGAAATCATCCACTCTGATGTATGCGGTCCAATGTCATCAAGTTCTCTAAGCGGGTGTGTATACTATGTTTCTTTTATTGATGACTTTTCTAGGACGACATGGATCTACTTCATGAAGAACAAAGATGAAGTATTCAGCAAGTTCAAGGAATTCAAAACCTTGACCGAGAACCACACTGAAAAGAAGATCAATACTTTTCAATCAGATAATGGCGGAGAATTCACATCAAATGAATTCAAAGAGTTATGTAAAGACTCAGGGATTAAGAGGGAGTTGTCCACTCCATATAATCCACAACAAAATGGGATTGCAGAAAGGAAGAATAGAACTATCATGGAAGCTGCAAGAGCAATGCTTCATGATCAAGATCTTCCTATGCATCTATGGGCAGAAGCTGCTAGAACAACGGTGTATGTACAGAATCGTACTCCACACAGAATACTCGAGAACAAGACACCTGAAGAAGTCTTTTCCGGCAAGAAACCAGAAGTCAGCCATCTTAGAATATTCGGCTGTCCAGTGTACATACACATTCCAAAAGAGAAGAGAACAAAATTAGATCCTTCAGGAAAGAAGGGTATATTTGTGGGATACTCTGAAAGCTCGAAGGCTTATAGAATATACTTCCCAGGATTCAAGAAGATCGACATCAACAGGGATGTAACATTTGATGAAGACTCAGTTTACAACAAATCCAGAAAGAGACCTGCTGAAGAACTTGAAGAAGCAGAAGTACCCAGAATTCATGATACAACCATGAACGAAGAAACTCAAGAAGAAGATCGAGAATTTGAAGAACCTCAAGAACCTGTAGATCCACCTCAGGAGAAGAATCCTCACAAGAGGAAACCTGCTTGGGTACGAGAGGCTATCCAAGGTGCGGAAAGATATGGGGTTCTAGAAGAGAATCACAAAGAAAGAAAGAGGACCAGATCCTGCTCCGGATATGTAGCCTTATTATGTGATTTCATCGATAAAGAACCTTCCAATTATGAAAAAGCGACAGAATGGAAAAAATGGAAGGATGCTATGATCAAAGAGTATCAATCGATCATGAAGAACGATGTTTGGAATGTTGTCCCAAGACCAGAAGGGAAGTTTGTCGTAACCTCCAAATGGATCTACAAGATCAAGCATGCTGCAGATGGTAGCATTGAAAAATATAAAGCAAGATTTGTTGCTCGTGGTTTCTCCCAGAAAGAAGGAATAGATTATGAAGAAACTTTTGCACCTGTAGCCAGATACACTTCCATCAGATCAGTACTTGCTTTGGCTGCAGTGATGAAATGGAAGATACACCAGATGGATGTCAAGACTGCTTTCTTGAATGGTGTAGTGGAAGAGGAAGTGTATGTGGAGCAACCACTCGATTTTGAGACACATGACAGGGAGTTTCATGTGTGTAGATTGAATAAATCCCTGTATGGTTTGAAATAGGCACCCAGGACATGGTACGGCAGAATTGATAGCTTCCTATCTAGTTTGGGCTTTACCAAGAGTAAAGTAGATTCCAACCTTTACTACAAGGTTGAAGATGGCAACCTAGTGATGCTCCTACTATATGTAAACGATCTGTTTGTAACAGGTATGGATGGGTTGATTGCGGATACGAAGAGGAAGCTTGCTGCCGAGTTCGAAATGAAGGACTTGGGTATGATGCATTATTTTCTAGGCATGGAGGTGTGGCAGAATGTGGATGGAATCTTCCTTGGACAAGGGAAGTATTCAGTAGAGATCCTAAAGAGATTTGGGATGATGGACTGCAAGGCCTTAACCACACCTATGGCATCGAACATGAAGCTATTGAGTGATGCTTCATCAGAGTCGGTTGATGCCATGATGTATCATCAGATGATTGGGTCCTTGATGTACCTGACGAACACGAGACCAGATATTTGCTTTGCTGTGAACACCTTGAGCCAATTCTTGATAGATCCGAGACATGTTCACTTGATTGCTGCAAAGCATATTCTGAGGTACCTGAAGGGTACGGTTGATTATGGGCTCAAGTATAAGACTGATCAAAGGATTAACCTGGAGGGTTATGTTGATTCAGATTGGGCAGGCAGTGCCATCGATAGGAAGAGCACTTCAGGGTGCTGCTTCAGTATGGGATCAGGTGTGATCTCTTGGTTTAGCAGGAAGCAATCCTGTGTGGCACTGAGTACAGTTGAAGCAAAATATGTTGCAACCTATTCAGCTAGTTGTGAGGCAGTATGGCCAAGGAAGCTACTGTCTGATTTATTTGATCTCAGTTAGATGCTACTTGTATATACTGTGACAACCAGAGTAGTGTGAAGTTATCGGAGAACTCGGTGTTCCATGACAAGTCGAAGCATATCGATATTAAGTATCACTATATTAGGGACATGGTGCAGAGAGGAGCAGCGAAGCTCCAGTATGTTGCGACGGACGAACATATAGCTGATGTGTTGACTAAGCCATTGGCTAAGGTGAAGTTTGAGTACTTCAGGGAGAAGCTTGGTGTTCTCCAGATCGAGATTCCTCCCAAGAGGAAGTGATGTGTCCGTGCTGTGCCCTTCTGAGATGGTGAGAGGATTGGTTCCTTCCATGGTCGGATGTAAGAGCTGTGACATGGTGAGAGGATCGGTT
Source organism: Pseudotsuga menziesii (assembly GCA_001517045.1). NCBI lineage: Eukaryota > Viridiplantae > Streptophyta > Pinopsida > Pinales > Pinaceae > Pseudotsuga > Pseudotsuga menziesii. Next base: position 67,335 of record LPNX010239253.1, on the reverse strand, counting down.
TCTTCCATTGTCAGATGTATGTGTGGATTCCACATCCAGCATGAAAAAGGGTTGGCTCTGTGAAGACTCATCTGGTATGAAAAAGGACTAGCTCTGTGTGGATGCCGCACCCAGTATGAAAAAGGACTGGCTCTGTGAAGACTCATCTAGTATTTAAAAAGACTAGCTCTGTGTGGATGCCACACCAAGTATGAAAAAGGATTGGCTTTGTGAAGACTCATCTAGTATGAAAAAGGACTAGCTCTATGTGGATGCCACACCCAGTGTGAAAAAGGACTGGCTCTGTGAAGACTCATCTAGTATGAAAAAGGACTAGCTCTGTGTGGATGCCACACCCAGTATGAAAAATGACTGGCTCTGTGAAGACTCATCTAGTATGAAAAAGGACTAGCTCTGTGTGGATGCCACATCTAGTATGAAAAAGGACTAGCTCTGTGTGATGATACATCCAGTATGAAAAAGGACTGGCTTTGTAGATGTACATCCAACATGAAAAAGGGTTGGGTCTGCAGAACTTCCTGTGACGAGAAGAATCAAGAGATAGCACCTGTGATGATTCAGTGACGATGATGCAGCAGTGATGATCCAGATCGAGTAATGATCTAGATCCAGTGACGATGTCCAGTGGTGATCCAGATCGAGTGATGATTAAGATCTAGTGATGATGATCCAGATCGAGTGATGATCCAGATCCGATGATGAAGATGACGAGGACTCAATGATGATCCAGATGATACAGAGAAGAAGACTTGTGCTGAAAATTGTGTCGAAAGAATACCTTCCTAGTTAAGAGGGAGTGTTGATGTAATTGTAACTTCGGAATGTATTCACTTGTATTTCTTATGTATTGTAACCCGATGTTTATTCCGGGATGTATTTGTAATGTACTTGAGTCATGTCATGCCCCGATGTTCCTATCGGGAGGTTCTATAATGTAAACAAGTCATGTCAAGTCATTGTGGCTAACCTTCCTATTGGTCAAGGGTTAAAGTCTCCGCAGTTCCGGGGCACTAGGGTTATTAGACTCTCCTAGAGAAGTCGACCCTAGTTGGGTTTAGTCAAGTCGGGAAATAGTATAAATAGAGAGCTAGCCTCTCTATTTAACACACACTCACTCACACTCAGTTGTAGCGCATAGCTGAGGAAGAAGACGACACTGGGGCAAGGAAGAAAGAAGTTACTGCTGTTGGGAGATCATCTTACTGTTTTTGGGGTTTTACTTTTGGTGTTGATTCTATCTCTGAGGAAGTTGCGGGGTTTTCTCCATTTTTGGTTTCCTCGAGGATAAACACTGTATTCATTATCTCTTGTGTTTGATTGCTGTGCTTGTTATTCTTTCAGTTAAAGATCCTAATGTATTGCTAGCTTAATGATAAAAATCTAACATCTTATACCCTTCAAGGGGTATTTTAGCATTTCATTGCTCTTGCCCTCTTTACATATGTTAAGAAACACAGTTTTAGCATTTTCATTTTCCATGGGCGCATATATAACATTTCCAATACAAGTAGTACATGAGCTTACAGTTTTAGCCAACAACATCTCAAGTGACCAGGGAGAGTTCTGCACAGTGTCAAACATCGGGACAATCGACCAGAATGATTTAGGCATACAATCCAACTCACCAAAGGCAAGTTCTGTCACCAACTCAGAGCCGAGAGACAATATAAACAGGGAGGCTTGTCCAACAAAGGTTCTAGCAAGGAAAAAGGTCCTCCATGCCATAAGTTAAGAAGTCAGTCGGGTTGAAAACTAAACTGGAAGGTAATGGATGGGTGGAGACAATGAATGATGAAGCCAACACTAGCAAGCCAAAACAATGGTGGGAATGACTACCTCTATTCTCCCCAAGGAGGGTAACACCAATGAGTATAGATCAGGAACTTCAAGGTCTAAGTAGGGACATCAATACATAATACAAATACATCCAAGTCCATATAATTATGACCGCCAGATCATGACACTACATGTTAATACATGTCACAAAGATGAGTATAAGAGCAATGATAACCACAACACAATAATAAAAGTTGAGTCATAATCATGCATATAATCCATCTGAAACATCATCTGTCCAATGAGAAAGCATTGATATAAATCTGGGCATCAATAACTGCTCTGTAATGACTAATTGGCTACATCAGTCCTCAAATCTGAGTGTCCTGAGACTCAGTCCTGACATGGGAGAGTACAATAGTCCACCAATACAATAATGATTCGTCAAAACTGCTCATCTTAGCATCTCATATGTAAGAGATCTGGCTGAAAAATGTACTATGTCTGAAAAATAGAATATGGTAGCCTAGCTACTATATATGTGATAACAATAGAGAAAAGTGAAGTGTGCAAAGGGTGTGCTCTTGGTAAGTATGTCAAGACTACTTTCCCTAGTAGTGATAGCAGGTCAGTAGGGGCTCTTGATTTGATACATTCATACCTTTGTGGTCCGATGTCAACTACATCACTGAAAGGTTATGATACTATGTAACCTTCATTGATGGTTTCTCCAGGAAAAATTGGATTATTTTTTGAAAAGCAAGGAATTGAAACAAGTGTTACAGAAGTTCAAAGATTTCAAAGCTTTGGTAGAAAACTAGACAGGGAGGAGAATCAAAGTGTTACGATCAGACAATGGGGGTGAGTATACCTCTAAGGAGTTTGATGCTTTTTGTGCTCAGGAAGGAGTCAAGAGACAATTGATTGTACCCCACACACCTCAGCAGAATGGGGTGGAAGAGAGAAAGAACAAGGCAATAGTTGGTGCAACAAGATCTATGTTGCATGATGAGGGCTTGCCTTTCTTTCTCTGGGCAGAGGCGTGTAACACGACTGTGTATATTCAAAATAGGGGTTCCCATAAAGTTTTGGGAAGTAAGACTCTTGAAAAGGCTTACTCTTGGAAGAATCCTAAGTATGGCACTTTAGGATATTTGGGTGTCTTATCTACTCATGTTCCTTCTAAGAAAAGGACAAAGTTGGAATCCACAACAGAGAAGGGTATCTTTGTTGGGTATGACGAGATTTCAAAAGCCTACCGCATATATATTCTTGCAAGAAAACATACAGTTGTGAGGCGGGATGTGAAATTTGAGAAGGACAAGGCCTTTAGGAAATCTTGTGAGTTGGACAAGGGGAAAAGCTAATTGCAGGAAACTCCATGTTCGGTGCTGTACCAGTATTGAAAACTCACCGAAACGTGGGTACTAGTACGAAACGCCATGGAAATGCCACCGATTGTACCGTACAACGTGCCACGATTTGGAAACGTTGTACGGTATGGACGACGACGTTTCCCCTCATTTTAATTTTGTACGACACGTTTTTAAAGTGTTTTTTGGTGTTATGGGGCCCAACTGACAAGCAACTTATAGGAGTACATGTTGATGTATTTTTAACTTCGGAATGTATTCACTTGTATATCTTATGTTGTATTTCATTGTACCCCGATGTTCCTATCAGGAGAATCATTAATATAATAAATTCATGTAAAGTCATAGAGGTTAACCCTCTGTTGTAAGTCGAGGCAATAGTCCCCACAGTTGAGGGGTACTAGGGTTATTAGACTCTCCTAGTGAGGTCGGCCCTGGTAAGTAATTGTCAAGTGGAAAACTAGTATAAACAGAGTGAGACTCTCTATTTGAAACACACACTCACTCAACTGTAGCACATGAGTGAGAGAGGAGGAGCTCGCACAAGTGAGAGAGAGAACAACTGTTGCAGATCATCTTTGTGTTTTTAATTTTACTTTTGCTATTGATGCTCATTCTATCTCTGAGGAAGTTGCAGGGTTTTCTCCTTTATGGTTTCCCCGAGGAAAACTCTTTGTCTTGTCACTTTTGATTATTGTTGTGCATGTTATTCTCTCAGATAAGATCCTAGATCATATTGATTAAATGATAAAAATCTAACATGGTATCAGAGCTAACCCGAGAAGAAGACACTGTGCAGTTGCAAAAGCTAGGGCTTCTTACTTTTTGGGTCTCCCTCCACAGATCATCAACAAAAAGAGGCTAGGCTAACTCTCCATTGAAGGGAGCATCTTTTAGTCGAAGCAGAATTTGATTCGAGGCATTTTCAGTTTTTGACCTGTCATTACTGCGGGAAATTAAGGCTTTTCACAGAGGAGGAATTTTTGAGTGAGCCCAGCATAGGATTGCTCTCCTCCTCAAAATCGAAATTTAGATACCAAGATCGAAATTTTTGGTTGAGTAAAACTCTAGGAAAGTCAAACCCTAATTTGACCCCAGACCAGAAAATCCTAAAAGACTAAAACTAGTCATTTTGGTGCATTTTCTATATCTCGAGATTGGAGAAGGCTCAGGAGACGACACTTTTACAGGCCGAAGATAAATTCTTGATGTACCCTGTGTAAAAGTTTCAGCCTCAGATTCGCTATATTCTGGGAGATATGATTCCTCCAAATCAGGGTTCCAGCCTCTCCCTGGATTCATCCCTAAAGAAGACACCTAGGGAAAATTGCTATATCTCGGGCTACGAAGGTCCAAATGAAATTGCTCAAGATGTTCTAGATAGGGCACAAACTGCACTTTCTGTGGTAAAAGGTTCAGACCTCGAAGGTGAAACAGTGTGACACTTGGCAGTCTGTATAAGTTCGCTATGCTGAATAGTCCTGAAATAAGTCACCTTGGGAAAAATCTCATAAGTCCCAATTGGTGAAACCAATTCTGCTCAAACCTGCGGTGTTGAAAGAGGACAGACGAGGCTACCTCAATGCGAAGTTTCAGACAGAGTAGCATTAATTTTAGATATATTGCAGAAACAATATCAGGCAATTTTGCAGAAGAAATTGAAGAAAACTAGGGCATCAGATATTTTGCAATTCTGATCACAGTTTTGGGAAAATGAGTATGCTGCTCAGCTCGCCTTGAGGAGGCGCATCTTTCCAGCCAACCAGATTTGAAAGATTCCAAGTTTTAAAAATTAGGGTTTCTCTAACAAACCCTAGATCAGCTAGATTCAGAACCAGAATGGACACCTCTAATCGGTAAGATCTAATGTTTTGCTATTTACATTTGAGGTTTTCATTTCAAAATGACCTATCACACCAACTTGATGACAAGCTTGGTGAAGCTAACAACTTCCAAGTATGGAAGTATAGGACCTCCATGATCCTTGAAGAAATTGACTTGGATCAGTTCTAAGAGCCAGAGAGAGATGTGGCTAAGGATAGAGCCAAGAGAATCATTGCAGATTCTAGTAAAGATCATCTCTCATGTGTCATCCTTGAAGACACCAAAAGGAAGTGTTCGATGCTCTGGCGAAGCAATCGAAGAAGAATAATATATTGTTATAACCACCTTGAATGGCCTCCCAGGATCATGGGATTCATTCATTCAAGGAATGTGTCCCAGAAGGAAGTGATTACCTTCAACAGACTCTGGGAAGAGCGCACATAAGAAGAAGCTCGACTCATAATAAGAGAAGAGAAGATGGGAGATCAAGCTCTCACGATTCAAAGAAGATCCATCAAGCGATGGGGAATATGAAGGACTCAATTCTTGAAGAACCTCTTATCCGTCTTAGCATTTGGATACGAAATGATGATGTTATGAATGAAGAAGATGATGGAGTTGAAGGCTCAAGAAGGAGTCTACCCACGAAACGAATAAAGATAAGTATTCAATTGTCATTTCATGATATTATTTGGTTATGCATTTGTTTATATTCAGTTGATGTGTTATGCATGATAGAATGTTTGCATTAATACTTCTAATATGCATGTGATGGGTAAGTAGCCCATGGTACTATACAACTCTCCATTGCTACTTATCTAGAATGAAACCTCTTTACTGACATATTGGATTAGTGCACAATCTCAATGATGTCTTGGTAGAGATGGAAGGCATCTAGAAACTTTTCGGGAGATATGGATGAATGTTGTATTGGCTAAAATAGTTGCATGATTATATCTTTATGCATAGGAATTTGCCATTGTCAATATGCCTTATGAAATGTTTCTAACCATACAACTGGTGCATTTGACTTGTAGGAAATATCATGTACAATTGCCTACAAGAAAAGAAGGATGAGACTTGTTCCAAAGAACAAGTGACGACAGTTCAAGATTCACTCTACTAATCCAAAATGAAGAATGATGACTAGAATGCGATGTCGAATACCTGAAGGGAAGTCAATAGTGTCTTCCATATGGATCTACAAGATCCGGCATGTAGTAGATGGCAACATCGTGGGATACAAGGCAAGATTCGTAGCACGAGGCCTCTCACAGAAAGAAGGCATAGACTATGAAGAGACATTTGCAGCCACTAGAAGTTAAGACACATGACAGGCAGACTTGTGTGCAAATTAATGAAGGCCTTGTACGAGCTCAGAATGCACCCATGGGATAACACATACATGAGGAGCTTGAAGATCACCTAGAGTGATGAAGATTTTAACCTTTGCTATAAGGTTGAAGATGAAAGTCTATAGAGGATGACAAACTCACAGATGGGTGCAAGAAGAACTTTTGGAAAGGTTCAAGATAGAGGATCTTGGTATCTAGTGACCCTAGATGGATACATAGAATATTACTAGTAGAGGAAGCTACTTGTCACTCTAGTACATAATGTTTCAATACATAGAGTACGAAAGGCAAAGGGAGAATGATGCTCCACTTCAGAGGGAGTGACTGCAGAAGATCCTGAGGTTCGACATGGTACGACAGGATGGACAATTTACTGATGGCTCTAGGCTTTACTGAGAGTAAAGCGGATTCCAACCTTTACTTCAAGGTTGAAGGTGGAAGACCAGTGATGCTCCTGTTATATGACCTGTTCCTGATAAGAAAAGAGGAATTCATTAGAGATGTAAGAAGGAGACTTGCTGTCGAGTTCGAGATAAAGGACTTGGGTATGATGCACTACTTTCTAGGCATGGAGGTGTGGCGGAGTGCGGATGCAATCTTCCTTGGACAAGGGAAATATGCAGTAGAGATCTTGAAAAGGTTGGGGTGATAGACTACAAGGCCATGGCCACACCTATGGCATCGAACCTAAAGCTAATGGGTGATGGTTCACTAAAGATGGTTGATGCCACGATGTATCGTCAGATGATTGGGTCATTGATGTACTTGACGAATACGAGACCAAATATTTGCTTTGATGTGAACACATTGAGCCAGTTTCTGACAAATTCGAGACATGTTCACCTAATTGCTGCAAAGCATATTCTGAGGTACCTGAAGGGTACAGTTGACTATGGGCTCAAATATGAAGCAAATCAGAAGATTAACCTGGAGGGTTATGTGGATTCAGATTGGGCAGGTAGTGCCATTGATAGGAAGAGCACTTCAGGTTGCTGCTTCAGTATGGGATCAGGTGTGATTTCTTGGTTTAGTAGGAAGCAGTCCTGCGTGGCACTGAGTACAGCCGAAGCATAGTATGTCTTAGCTTGTTCGTCTAGTTGTGAGGCAGTGTGGCTATAGAAGCTACTATCTGATTTGTTTGATCTCCAGTTGGATGCTACTTGTATATATTGCGACAACCAGAGTTGTGTGAAGTTGTCGGAGAACTCGGTGTTCCATGACAAGTCGAAGCATATCGAGATCAAATATCACTATATTAGGGATATGATGTAGAGAGGAGCAATGAAGCTCCAGTTTGTGATCCAGATCGAGATCTCTCGAAAGAGGGAGTTCTAGCATAGCCTGTGAGACAGGTTTTCTGAGCGTAAGATCCTGGCGAAGCTCGTTGGTTGCTCAGATGTAAACAATCCTGTAGGTTGTCCTCGGATGTAATCAGTCCTGGCGAAGCTTGCAGGTTATCCTTGGACGTAATCAGTCCTGATGTGATTCTATGCTAGAAATGGCTAGAGTGAAGTTTGAGTACTTCAGGGAGAAGCTTGGTGTTCTCCAGATCGAGGTTCCTTCTAAGGAGAAGTGATGAGTCCGAGAGCTTTTCTGAAATGGTGGCAGGATTGGTTCCTCCCATGGTCAGATGTAAGTGCAGGAGATTTTTGACATGGTTGCGGGATGTGTTCCTCTAATGGTCAGATGTAAGTGCAGAGCCTTTCTGACATGGTGGTAGGCTGGGCCTCCCATGGTTAGATGTAAGTGTTGAGCCTTTCCGACATGGTGGCAAGTTGGGCGTCCCATGGTCGGATGTAAGTGTTGGGCCTTTCTGACATGGTGGCAGGCTGGGCCTCCCATGGTCAGATGCAAGTGCTGGGCCTTTCTGACATGGTGGCAGGCTGGGCCTCCCATGGTCAGATGCAAGCGCTGAGCCTTTTTGACATGGTGGCAGGATGGGCCTCCCATGGTCAGATGTAAGCGCTAGGCCTTTCTGACATGGTGGTAGGATTGGTTCCTCCCATGGTCAAATATAAGTGCTGTGCCTTTCTGACATGGTGGAAGGATTGGTTCCTCCCATGATCAGATGTAAGTGCTGAG
>LPNX010239253.1:41826-58515 GCA_001517045.1 Pseudotsuga menziesii | reverse complement strand
AGATTTTAAGCAGTTAACATTCACCACATGATCATTTGCAGAATTGAAAGTAAATAGATGTAACTGAGAAGTAAAGTGCTGGAAGTAAAAAATGTAGTGCAACGTTGGAGTGAAAGAGTGCTGAAAATGGAAAATGTTATAGAACCGGTTTTGAAATGTCTCTTGGTTTATTTTAGTTGATTTTATTAAAGTTTTTCTTCTTGGATTAAGTTTTAGAATCGGTGGTGTGACTACCCCGATCTAGAACTTCTCCAGTCAAAGAAGGAATGCTGTTGCGCTCAACAAAGTGGGAACGAAGCCCACCCGTAGCTCACAGGTCAATCCCCAATGCCCCGGTGCTCAACAAAGAGGACGTCGAAGCGCCTAGAGACCACCCACGGTCTACTACCCCTTCTAGCTTCCTGAGGTCACTGTTTTTAGTTGATAGAAAAAGGGCTAGATGGATGCCTATTAAACTAAGACTTCCCTGTCCCCTGGTCGTATTTCGGAGTACCCCGGAGGGTGATAACCAAGTAGAGGAGCAGGATGTGGGAAGTTGTTGTTGGTAAGTTTTAAGATTAAGTTTTATCTGGGTGATTAACATGCAAGGTTTATTTTAAAGCGATCAACAAGATCAACCAAGCTGTATCCCTTATGGGAGGTGCCGGTATTTGATCTTGGACTTGTAAAATAAAATGTTTGATTGTGGTACAAGAAAATAAAGTTATCTTAATTACCTAAGCCCCCACTTCCCCTGTTTTTCATATCCGGCTTGAAGTCCCTAAAGGGAGATGACAAGCGGATAGAGGATACACAGGTTTAATGGGTTGTATGATTACTTTTAAAACAAAATGAAATTGCATAAACAAAAACTTGAAACAACTATTATCCTACTTCCTACTCTACTTCCTAATCTATCTACTTATGGATTACAAATGTTTATAAAACTTTACAGAATACCCCAAGAGACTCTCGTTGGGGTTTACAATAAATCAGGAAAATATGAAAGAGAGGGTTGAGGGTTTGAACCCCTTTTGAAACGGTTGAAGTTTGAAGAGATCCTGGGCCTATTCGGGCATCAAATCTCCTTTACTCATGCACAACCTGTCATAAACCAGCAAGCTATTCTTCGCTGGAAATCACAGAAAACACTAAAAAATTGTTGTTAAAAGATTAGTACAAAATTTACAAATTTACATAAAAAATCTGAATGTGAAATATTGCAGAAATAAGAGATTTAAAGGGTTTCCAGCCACCTAAACAGTGTTTAAACAGCAGAAATACAAGCCCTAACTAATATATAATAGGTTGGGGCCCTAAAACAAAGGTTATATTCACTATACAGTGAATACAACCCCTTTTCAGGAAGGCTGAAAGTAGATGGCCGAATTTAAAATATGCCAGAATGAAGCCCTTGGAGAGGTCTCCTTGATTGGTCAACCTGTAAAAAGTCTAGATCTGCAAACTATCGTAAGGCTAGTGGAGAATATCTAACACTTCCTGCAAAATACTTTGAAAGACAATGTTAGATCATTTACAAAAGAAAGCAAAAGCACTTTTACTCTCTAATCTCTCCACAAAATACTTTGTGGAGAGCTAACTAGACTAGTACAATAATGCAAAACTAGAACAATACACAAGTTACCTCAAGAGTAGTAGATCATGAAAGAATTTGCAGCATAGTGTCCCTCCAAAGAAATTTTTATTAAATGGCCCAACTAGGGCAAAGCTTCCAATACAAAGTGTAGCAAGAAAATATGAGAGCAAGAAATTTCCGGCAGCATAACAAAAGCATGAATGATCATGTCTAATGAGTGAGTGAGACCCTCATTAAATAGTTGAGGCAAACCCCAACCTATTGAAGATAAATGGTTGAGATTAGATCTAGATCTAGGGTTTAATCTCCCCCACTAGATCTAGGTATTTGGCTTTCTATTCTTCTCAATTAATCTCCACCCTTAGATTAATTTTTAATCAAAGGCCATAATGTTTAATCCATGTCCAAGTAATATTTACCTTTAGATCTAGGTCTTTGATTTAAAATCCACCATTAGATGAGCTTTTAGGTTAATAAATGAAAATAGAAATAGAGTAGGCCCAAGGTAGGCGCCCCTCTAAACTTGGCGGATTCCTCCAAACTTAGCGCTCCTCTTTATCCAAGCTAGCGCTCCTCTTAACTTGTCTGGCGCCTCTCTAAAAGCATGGTAGCGCCCTCTATGTATAGCGCACCTCTAAAGTTTGGTAGCGCCCATCCATTTTAGCGTGGGCCCCTTCTTATGATAGCGCCTCCTCTAGATTAGCGTGGGTCCCTTCTTATGATAGCGCCTCCTCTAGATTGTAGCGCTCTTCCATTTTGTAGCTAACGCCCTCCAAATAATAGCGCCTTCATTATATGGCAACCTCCTCCAAATTAGCATGCGTCCTTCTCTTTTTAGTGGTGCTTCCTCCATAATATGGCGCCCTCTATATTTAGCCTTGACGCCCACATATGGTAGCGCCTCCATTATGGCATGTAGCGCCTCTATTATGGTTTGGATGCCCATTAAATATAGTGGAGATCCTTCATGCTTGCGCCCTCCTCCAAATTTTGTGAGGGTTTTAACATTGGCGCCCCCATCTTTAGCTTAGGGTTTGCCACTTTTAAAACTTAGCTTGGAGTTTAGCCATTAGCTCCAAAATGGATTTAACCTTAGACTTAGGCTAAAATGAAATTCACCTTAGATTTAAAAATTTTCAATTAAATTTTTAAATTTTCCCAATATTGACTTAGGAAAAATTTTAAAATAGCTTGAAAAATTAATATCTAGGCCATGGGGGGGTGGAAAACTTTGGAATAAACTTTCCTAGGCTTAGGAACCCCCAAAACCAACTTACCATGGCATTTCTTGATTTTTTACTTCAAAATCAAAAAATGTGAATTTTGACTTAGGGAAATTAATTAATTCCCTAGGAAAAATAGACCTTGCTTAGACAAAAATGGTCTATCTCCTCAACCACTCATCAGAATGACATGGGACTCGAAGCAGTGGCTTAGGGGGTTTCATAGCAATTAACTTTGCATTCATAGCCCCTATTACAAAATGCCAATGCTTGAGCAATTACATTATTACATCAAAAGCTAAGTTAATTAATCACCAAGGGGTGAAATTAATTAACTTGAAAAAATAATTAAAAATACAACAACACAACGAAATTCCGCAAGACTCTATACAGATGCCTAGCATGGTCATGAATCACACTTTGAAGCCTTAGCCACCTCATGGAATTGACTGGTAGAACGCCCGTCACCACTTTGGAGGATTTTGAGTGAAAACCAAACCGATTAAACTCGTTTACACAACAAGATCAATTGGAAAGGGAAAAACACTCGATGAGGGGACTTCCCTAACAACCAGTTCCATGGTGTGGCATCCGTATCATATGACCCACACTAGCACATGAAATTACATTAATTTTCCCACGCAGGGGAGCGGACATTTCGTTTTACAAAGGGGCAATAGCCCTGCAGAAGTGAAAAATCCTCAGATTTTCCTAAGGTATAATTATGTACAACTTCGTGTACATGGAGTTGCCACCTAGTCGAAATAGGTGGGCAACAGAGCCTTTCCTCGGTTGGTAGTAGGTGTGTCCTACCATGCCGACGGATGTAAGTGCTGGGGCCTTTCCCTGGATGGTAGTAGGTGTGTCCTACCATGCCAGTGGATGTAAGTGCTGGTGCCTTTCCCTGGATGGTAGTAGGTGTGTCCTAACATGCCGGTGGATATAAGTGTTGGAGCCTTTCTCGGATGGTAGTAGGTGTGTCCTACCATGCCGATGATATAAGCGCTGAAGAAGACGACCTACATGGAGACTAGGCCTACAATTAGCATGAAAAAGGGCTAGCTCTGTAGAACTTCCTATGACGAGTAGAATTGAGAGATAACACCATTTGCTCGAGATAGCGGGAGCAGTGATGATGATGATCCAGCTTTGATGATGATCCTGTGATAAAGACTTGTGCTGATGAACTGTGTCAAGAGAATACCTTCCTAGTTAAGAGGGAGCGTTGATGTATTTGTAACTTCGGAATGTATTCACTTGTATATCTTATGTTGTATTTCATTGTACCCCGATGTTCCTATCGGGAGAATCATTAATATAATAAAGTCGTGTAAAGTCGTAAGTCGGGGCAATAGTCCCCACGGTTGAGGGGTACTAGGGTTATTAGAATCTCATAGTGAGGTCGACCCTGATAAGTAATTGTCAAGTGGAAAACTAGTATAAATAGAGAGTGAGACTCTCTATTTGAAACACACACTCACTCAACTGTAGCGCATGAGTGAGAGAGGAGGAGCTCGCACAAGTGAGCGAGAGAACAGATGTTGGAGATCATCTTTGTGTTTTTGGGTTTTACTTTTGCTATTGGTGCTCATTCTATCTCTAAGGAAGTTGCAGGGTTTTCTCCTTTATGGTTTCCCCAAGGAAAACTCTGTGTCTCTTGTCTCTTGTGATTACTGTTGTGCATGTTATTCTCTCAGATAAGATCCTATATCATATTGATTAAACGATAAAAATCTAACAGTACAGGGATTTGGGAGATGAGTTTCATTCAGCGATGCCTTTCTTAGATTTTTGCAACATGAAAAGCAGGAACAGGCCAAGAAGGTTCAATAGAGCATTTAATCAGAATTTTGAGTTGCAACGCACATTGGGGAGACTAAGTATCCCCAACTTTGATGGGACATCCAGTTGTACAACCAAGATTTGGGTACAAAAGTTAGACACCTACTTTCAACTTAACCCCATGACAGAGATAGATGCAATCAAGTTGGCTACTTTACATCTAGATGGGGAAGCACATGAGTGGTGGTATCACGAACTTGTGACATTAGGTCACAACACTATCACTTCCTACAGTGACTTCACACAGAGGCTTATGGAGCGCTTTGATAAGAAGGACCTAGAGATTCATTTCAGGGATCTTGCTCAGCTCAAGCAGACAGGCAGTGCAGAGACATTCATATCCGAATTCCAGAGAGTTGCAGTTATGGTATCTGACATATTAGAGAGCTGGTTGATTATGCTATTTACGAAGGCACTATCCGAGCCACTCCACGGATGAGTGAAGGCTTACAGGCCAATTACTTTGCAAGATGCTATCAGTAGGACTCTGGACCTACAAGATTCTGTGCCAAAGAACAAGCCGCCACAAAAACCTACCAATCTCCCGGAAAACAAGGAAAAATCCACCAATCTTCTAGAAAACAGGGAAAGGATAATCCCACAGAGGGAATGGTTGAACGAGGACACACGACGAGATTTGAGAAGGAAGAATTTATGTTTTAATTGCAAAGAACCTTGGGTACCCGACCACAGATGTATGGGTAAAGGGAAGGCACACCCCATCGAGGTACTTACAGATAGCAGTGAGGAAGATGAGTCTGAACAAAAACCAGATGGAGAACTACACAGTACAGAAATGGAACAATTGCCATAGAGAGCCACTATTGCTACCCTCATAGGAGTCCCCACCTTCCATACCATTAGGATCAGGGGAAGTATCTAGGGACAACATGCCATTGCTTTGATTGATGGTGGGGCCACCCACAACTTTATAGATGCCTCTTGGGTAGAGAGGAAAAGATTTCCCACTGGGACTTTGAGGGCATTACCGTTGTCATGGTTGGCAATCACAAAATGAGATGCACATAGAAGATACGTCAGTTACAGGTACAACTTATAATTATACATTGGACGACTTTATGTGGTAGATGTGCCAGACACAAGCATTGTTTTGGGAGTACAATGGCTGTACTCAATTGGGAAATACTCAACCAATTACCAAACATTAGAGATGGAGTTCTTGGCACCAGATGTGAAAAGGGTAGTCCCAATGGGAATGCCCAATGAGGCTTCGGGGTCAGCCACAACAAAGGGGATGACCACCATAGTCATGCATGAGAACAAGACTCGCACGCGAAAATGGCCAACTCCAACACAAAAGACTTCAAGGAAGGACCAACAGTATGAAAAGGGATTTTCGAGTAGACCTCCAAACAAAAGTATGAAGCGCCCTAGGGAATTCAGACGAGGATACAAATCTAGGATGTTCAATCCTCACAGGTACCCTAGAAGATACAGGGATGGAATATAGAGCATGGGTGAGAAGAAACATAAATTCGAAGAACAAGAAGAGGCACCCAACAGTGGAATAAATTGGTTGTTAAAAATGGATGAGAAGAGACAGGGACAGATGATTTGGTATATTGGTCGGAGATTGCTTGAGGACAAGCAATTTCGAGCGGGGAGGAGTGTAATGTCCTCTTTCAACTAAACCACCCTGAGACACCCATTAACCTATCTTATTCCCATAGGTTCGAGCGGTTATTAAAGAAAAGGGAACAACTGAGGACTGATAGCACTAGGAGAGGAAAGGTACATTAATTAAGTATTATTAAGTCATCAGTGTAGTAAGAAGGCCATCAGAGTTCATATCCTAAAGCATGCAGAGCATGCAGGGCTTATTTCTCTAGAGTTAAAGTCAACATGAAATTAGAATTGCATGCATGCAAAAGTGAAGCGAAAACCCTAAAAGTGATATGCAAACCCTAAAAGCATATGATCATCTATTTAAGAAGGGTTATTGGTCTAAAGAAGGCATCTATTATTATTGTTGTTGATTGATTTGGAGCTTTTGAGCAGCAGCACAACGTGCAGCCGCGATAGTGGGGGTTGAAGACGATGTCTTCAGTTAGCGAGGGTTCGACAGTGAAATATCTGCCCTAGTCTCTTTTTGGGATAGATCACCCGGGTTTATCCACGACATTCATCTTATACATTAGTAATCTAGGGATCTAACACACTCAGAAGGATTACTTGCAGGTCCACGTTTTGCAGCTGGAAATAGTTGGGAAACCTCAGAAGGATTCTCTGGGACTATTAAACCCAGTCTTTCCTCTGCATGTCAGCTTCCTCTTTCTCAGCCGGCTTATCCTACGACATAGAGTGACTATCAGCCATCAGTTTGCTCACCTGGAGCATTTATTAGCAAAACATAGAGGTTGGGGGGCGTGAGCAGCAGAACAACAAACCAATTCACTAGGGCACTTAGAGGTAGCCAAACCTCTGCATGTGACAGTCCATCTCTCCGACAGCAGAAGACCGACAAGTCCACAGAGTTTCAGCAGCATCTGATCATCCCTCCTCCAAAAACGTCACCTTCAGTCTGTGGAGGGCACACGTGTGCTGCTGGGCGTCAACAATAGGAAGGTAGCACTAATACTTCACCTATTTGACACTTTATGCATGCAGCCTATCTTAGGAGTATTATCAGCCGAGTTATCAATGGTAAGTGTTACATTCCTTTCTGCAAACCCTAGGCTTAATTCTGCTATATTTTAGGGTATTTTTGCATGGCAAATTTGCATGCGCAGTTATTCTGTATTTTTGCACAAGATTGAGTGTACGAGTTAGCATTATACACAGTACCAATAGAATATCAGTATTCGGGATATTATAGTGGTACCAGAGCATGTTCCTCGCCAGCTGTGGGCTTGAACATGAGAAGTAGATGAATACAGAAGAAGACACTTTTGTAACCTATAGGAGAAGGAAGAGTAGGTACACGGAGGAGCAGGAATTTGAGGATATCCAGCTAGAAGATACCAACTTAGATATGGAACCAACAGGTAGACACTCTGACAGAGGCAAAGGAACAGGAGAAGAGGAAGACATGATAGAGTTTCGTAGCTTGGTAAACACATTGCAAGACCTAGCCAAAGGGAAAAACGAAGTATTGCATGCAATAAATAGATTGGCATCAAAACCAGAACCAGGTCATAGCGGTATACCTCTCTCACTAGTAGATAGAGGGTCTACCAGCAGTAGTGGGAAGCATGCATACACTAATATGCAAAACACACCCCATATATATAACAAACCTTCCAGTAGACCTACTATGCCTCACTTCTTGGAAGATGTAGAAGCAGGACCAGTCATGCCAGTAGAACCTAGTGAACCATTTGAAGCGTATTTACAGGAGTACAGAGATTTGGGAGATGAGTTCCATTCAGCCATGGATTTCTTAGATTTTTGCAACATGAAAAACAGGAACAGTCCAAGAGGGTTCAATAGAGCATTTAATCAGAATTTTGAGTTGCAACGCACATTGGGGAGACTGACTATCCCCAACTTTGATGGGATATCCAGTTGTACAACCAAGATTTGGGTACAGAAGTTAGACACCTACTTTCAACTTAACCCCATGACAGAGACATATGCAATCAAGTTGGCTACTTTACATCTAGACAGATGCAATCAAGTTGGCTACCACGGATTGGTGACATTGGGTCACAACACTCACTTCCTACAGTGAATTCACATAAAGGCTTATGAAGCGCTTTGATAAGAAGGTCCCAGAGATTCATTTCAGGGATATTGCTCAGCTTAAGCAGACAGGCAGTGCAGAGACATTCATATCCGAATTCCAGAGAGTTGCAGTTATGGTATCTGACATATCAAAGAGCAGGTTGATTATGCTATTTACAGAGGCACTATCCGAGCCACTCCGCGGATGGGTGAAGGATTATAGGACAATTACTTTGCAAGATGCTATTAGTAGGGATTTGGACCTACAAGATTCTGTGCCAAAGAACAAGCCGCCACAAAAACCTACCAATCTCCCGAAAAACAAGGAAAAATCTACCAATCTTCCAGAAAACAGGGAAAGGATAATCCCACAGAGGGAATGGTTGAACAAGGACACATGACGAGATTTGAGAAGGAAGAATTTATGTTTTAATTGCAAAGAACCTTGGGTACTCGGCCACAGATGTATGGGTAAAGGGAAGGTACATCTCATCGAGGTACGTACAGAGAGCAGTGAGGAAGATGAGTCAGAGCAGAAACCAGATGGAGAACTACACAATACATAATTGGAACAATTGCCACAGAGAGCCACTAGTGCAACCCTCACAAGAGTCCCCACCTTCCATACCATCAGGATTAGGGGAAGTATCCAGGGACAACGTGCCATTGCTTTGATTGATGGTGCAGCCACCCATAGCTTTATAGATGCCTCTTGGGTAGAGAGGAAAAGATTTCCCACTGAGGACTTTGAGGGCTTTACCGTTGTCATGGTTGACAATCAAAAGATGAAACGCACACAGAGGATACCTCAGTTACAGGTACAGCTTGGGAATTATACATTGGTAGACGACTTTTATGTGGTAGATGTGCCAGACACAAGCATTGTTTTGGGAGTACAATGGCTGTACTCAATTGGGAAATACTCAACCAATTACCAAACATGAGAGATGGAGTTCCTGGCACCATATGGGAAAAGGGTAGTCCTAAGGGGAATGCCCAATGAGGATTTAGGATTAGCCACAACAAAGGGGATGACCACCATAGTCAGACATGAGAACAAGACTCGCACGAGAAAATGGTCAACTCCAACACAAAAGACTTCAAGGAAGGACCAATGGTATGAGAAGGGATTTTCGGGTAGACCTCCAAACAAAAGTATGATGCGCCCTAGGGAATTCAGACGAGGATCCAAATCTAGGATGTTCAATCCTCACAGGTACCCCATAAGATACAGGGAGGGAATACAGAGCATGGGTGAGAAGAAACATAAATTCAAAGAACAAGAAGAGCCACCCAGCAGTGGAATAAACTAGTAGTTAAAAATGGATATGAGAAGAGACAGGGACAGATGATTCGGTTTATTGGTTGGAGATTGCTTGAGGACAAGCAATTTCGAGCGGGGAGGACTGTAATGTCCTCTTTCAACTAAACCACCCTAAGACACCCGTTAACCTATCTTATTCCCATAGGTTCGAGCGGGTATTAAAGAAAAGGGAACAACTGAGGACTGATAGCACTAGGAGCAGAAAGGTACATCAATTCAGTATTATTAAGTCATCAGTGTAGTAAGAAGGCCATCAGAGTTCATATCCTAAAGCATGCGGAGCATGCATGCCTTATTTCTCTAGAGTTAAAGTCAACATGAAATTAGAATTGCATGCATGGAAAAGTGAAACGAAAACCCTAAAAGTGACATGCAAACCCTAAAAGCATATGATCATCTATTTAAGAAGGGTTATTGGACTAAAGAAGGTATCTATTATTATTATTGTTGATTGATTTGGAGCTTTTGAGTAGCAGCACAGTGTGCGGTCGTGACATTTGGTGTTGAAGATGGTGTCTTTAGCTAGCGAGGGTTCGACAGTGAAATATCTGCTCTAGTCTCTTTTTGGGATAAATCACACAGGTTTATCCACGACATTCATCGTATACATCAGTATCCAGGGATCCAACACACTCAGACGGATTACTTGCAGGTCCACGTTTTGCAGCTGGAAATAGCTGGGAAACCTCAGAAGGATTTGTTGGGACCATAAAACCCATTCTTTCCTCCGCATGTCAGCTTCCTCTTTCTCGGCAGGCTTATCCTACGGCATAGAGTGACTATAAGCCATCGGTTTGCTCACCTGGAGCATTTATCAGCAAAACAGAGAGGTTGGGGGGCGTGAGCAGCAGAACAACAAACCAATTCGCTAGGGCACTTAGAGGCAGCCAAACCTCTGCATGTGATAGTCCATCTCTCCAGCAGCAGAAGACCGACAAGTCCACAGAGTTTCAGCAACATCTGATTATCCCTCCAAAAACGTCACGTTCAGTCTGTGGAGGGCACACCTGTGCAATTGGGTGTCAACAGCAGGAAGGTAGCACTAATACTTCACCTATTCGGCACTTTATGCATGCAGCCTATCTCAGGAGTATTATCAGCCGAGTTATCAGTGGTAACTTGGTAAGTGTTAAATTCCTTTCTGCAAACCCTAGCCCTAATTCTGTTATATTTTAGGGTATTTTTGCATGGCAAGTTTGCATGCACAATTATTTCTATTTCTTGCACAAGATTGAGTGTACGAGTTAGCATTATACACAGTATCAGTAGAATATCAGTATTCGGGATATTACAAAGTAACCTAACAAGAATCACTTTCTATTCTTACCAAAATGTAAATTTCCTTATAAAGACAAGTAATCCCAACAATTGCAAATATGAAAGAAATTGATACATGTTACCTCAACGATTTATAACAAAGACAACATCAACCACACATTCATGGATCCCACACCGAAATTGCCTCCAAATCCTTTTATTAACAATACTCAGGAAAATATTATAGTGATTGCAAGAAGAGGTTCCACCTTCTGATGCTTTACAAGGNGGGGGGGGGGGGGGGGGGGGGGGGGGTGCATCGCCACTTGGAGTAGAGCTCGAGTTGCATGAGTTGATTAAGGGATGCATTGGAGTTAAACTTTAGTTGAAGTGGAGAGGAACAAAGAGTGGGGGCGCCACCTCTCCACTTGAGTGCCCACGAAACCATATATCACTCGCCATATCTTAAGTTTGGTGGAGTCGCTATATCTTCAATCCAACTTCAATCATGCGCCTTGACTTCCACAACTCACCCTTTATATTAATACAACCTGCCAACATGTCATGTTATTAATTATCACATGACCCATGCGATGAAGAGAGGTGAATCCTTTATGTGAGATGAAATCGCCACCTTATGGAATCTTTATCAAACAAATTGTAATGGATCCAAATGAAATTGCTTTTGTCATGGAATGAGACTCGGTTTCCATATTAATGCCTTTATAACATGTCCATACTCTAAACGATTGGTCATGCCATACCTCACAAAGCATGAGCTCCACATGGGACGCCACTCAAACTTTATATTAATTCGATACCACACTAAAACAGTCTCAAATATGATGCTTTAACAAAGTGATGAGGTCTCCCACTAATGGAGACATAATCGCCACCTCACACAACATGTTTTTTTCACTTTTCCTTAGTTTTGTCTTTATGCCAATGTGTTGCACTTTTAGCATCTAAGTGTCATTTTGATGCTCAGAACGCGAAAAATGACCACAAGTGACTTTTTGATCACTTAGAATGTATGAAAAGTGGGTACTGGGGTAAAGAGTATGATATGAGCATTAAAATGAGCATCTCCACGCCAAATTCCACCTCTAGATCAAGTTTTTATGCCATTTACAAGTTTTTTAATTAAACCATTAAAAAATGGCTTAAAAAACATAATTTTTTTCTTTTTCTCGGAATCGAACAAAAATCTAGGGGGACCTAGCACATGTCCATATGACTCAATTCAAATTCCTAGGATGTTTATAAACATTGACACTTAGCCTCTAATAACCCCGTAAGGTCTAACCACCAAGACGGCTACTCCAACTTTGGAGGTGTGAGTGAAAAACTCAGAAATTATTAGTCATTTGTTCAACAATAAATAATTACCAAGGGAAAAAACACTATGGGCTAGTCGACTTGATGTCTAAGTCTTGGAAGCTGAGTCTTTTACAAAATTGATCATGCTAGCACATTTTTTACAATTTCCCCAAGGGGGTATGAACATGTGTTACAAAAATTTAAAAGGGCCAAGAAGGTTTGATGGAATTCTGAGCTCTGCGTTTGAACAAGTACTTCGTTCATCTTTGCCGGCACACTTGAAAGTTCGACTGAGTGCAACCTAGGCGGTAACATATCCTTGTGAGGGATGGTTCCAGTGAGGAACATTTTCCAGTGTGGAGAGGACTTTTTTGTGCAGTGGATGCTTGTGTGGGGTGTTCTCTGTGGAGTGCTCCTTTGTGGAGTGTGTGGGCCTAGAGGGGTTGACTAGTTGTAGTCATCACCGCCTTCTAGTTGTAATGATTGGTAAATTGGAAGAAGTGTCTTCCTGGGGAGTATAGCCTCCTTTCGATTTGAGATCGATAAAGTGCTTGGAGGAAGTGTCTTCTTGGGGAATATAGCCTCCTTTGATTTGAGATCGATAAAGTGCTCGGAAGAAGTGTCTTCATGGGGAGTCAGCCTCCTTTCGATTTGAGATCGATAAAGTACTTGGAAGAAGTGTCTTCCTGGGGAGTGTGGCCTCCTTCAGTTTTAGACTGATAAAGTGCATGTGGAAGTAATCATCTTTGGTCCAGGATGACCAAGCTGATCCGACAGACCAAATATTAGATGCGGTTCCAGTGGGAATTGTTGTTCTGGTCAGATGGACTTGATCAGAAGAGACCTTCCTTATGATGACGAGACGTTCAAGACAACTGTAATGCTCAGATGATATCCAGATGTGTTCTAGCGTGTTGATACCTCGCTAGCTAAGAGGGAGCGTTGATGTTTGTAGCTGTGAGGTATCCTCACTAGCTAAGTCAACCCTAAAAGAAAATAAGAAAAATTGTATTTTATTATTCCATGAAGAAAAGTCGTCCCAGCCAGATAGACAAGTCGGCCGCAGTGAAAAAGTCATCCAGAAAACAAGTATAAATAGAGTGGACACCCTCCTCGTTTGACATACACTCAAGCAACTTCACACAAAGTCAAGGAGAAGTTCGCTCAAGTGAAGAAGAAGACTATTTCTAGGTTGTCGAAGACTATTTCTGGGTTCACTATTGTTGGAGAGTTTCCTCCTTTGGCTCTTTTATCACCCGAAGTGTAGTTGCCACGAAAGGTATCCTATCTGGGACGATAGAGGTGGGCAGCTAACTAAGTGAGACTGCAAGGGCCTCGTCTACCATTGATATGGAGTAGTTGTCAAACTAGACGAGCTCTTGTCACTTTAGATCGAGCTATAGGCATGATCAAGGGGGAGTTCCTAATTAGACAATGAAGGCCAATGACCAAAACAAGACACATAAGCCAAATAAAACAAGATGAAGTAAAGATGCCTTTAATGGTGGAAACCTTAGATCTATGGAAGGACTACGGGATCCAAGGTTTAGGCATAGGTTTAGAGGCCTAAAGCAATGAATAATATTCAACCAGGAAACTAAATCCTAGTAGTAAAGTTAAAATATTAGATCAAGGGGGATTAAGTGCCTTAGGAACATACTCAAATCGAGCCACCTAGGGTTTAGGAAAGGAAAATGAAGATGACCACAAATTAGGGTTTGAATTGATGAAGATACTTGAGATTGGTTACTTGATGCAAGTTTTGACAATTTGACAAGGTTCAAGCAACACCCAATTGATAGATTTGGAAAAATGATCAATAACCCAAGGAGGGCGAATTGCCTAAAGGAGACCAGTGCTAGATCTATGGGTAAATGGAGTCGGTTTTTGTACAAACTTGGTTCCTAAAGGTTTTCAATGATTTTAGACTTAGGTTTTAATTTATAAGCTCATAAAATCGCCGGATCTATCAGATCTACAAAACTAGGGTTTTAACTTTAAATGTAGATGACAAAAGGGTAAAAATATTGGAAATCAATACTAACCTTGTAGATTGTACCTGAAAATACTTGCGTCCGCCAAGCACATCGATGATCCTTCCACTTAGTTACAATTTTGAGCAAGATCCAAGAAATTCCAAGCTAGACGTGTTGATCCATAGTTAACGTAAATATTGTATATAGAATATGAACATGAAGAGTCACGTAGGAAACCCAAGGGGTTGGTTGGAAGGTGAAACTCAACCACCGCATCAAATGTATAAATAAATGTTTTTGGCAATGGAATAATTGAACTGGGAGTTATTCATCCTGTAATGGTATCATAGCGATACATGCCATAACTCCTGCATGTTGTGTCAGCTTTGGCAAACTGCCTGCCAGACCTCCGTTCTGCCAATTTGTTTTAGATTGCCTAAATATCACCAGTCTGTATCCAAGTGTTTCTTTCCCAGCCTGCGCTCATTCATTCTATATGTTATCTTGCTGCTCACCACCAACTTGCTCTCCTATTACCTGCGTGCCAAAAATCATGTGCGTTATTCTGTAACCAACCTATTTGAGGTATGAATGCTATGCTGCATGTTTTGACTAACATAACGGTCGAGTTTTGCTCATACATTTATTAAATACCTAACCCTAATTCTGCATAGAGTGCTCCCACTTTATTGCTGTGATTATATTTTTTTTACCGTTCCTTTTATGCTTGGACGCTGTATTTTCTCCGTGTAGAGACTCCCTCTACTTGCTATCCATGGTTTCAATTAGAAAACTCAATGACTGTGTGTGACAGTCACATCTCAAATTTTGTTTTCTGTGACTGCCTCATCTCTTTATGCTAGACCTCCTCCACCTATGATCGATTTCCTTTGAGTTGTGGTTTGTAAAACTATTCTGAAGGGCCGTGAGCCATTCACTCTTACATTTGCGTGGATTTGTAATAGACCAAGGTTGAGTAATCTGGAGATAAACCATTTTGGCAACGTATTGCAAAGTTGGTCCAAACATTTGCTGCTTGAAGACGCTAAGGATTTGAGGAAGTATTTAACATGGCTGAAATCCTGTTGAAAACTGCAGACGTGATGAGTCTTGGTTCTCAGCCACTGCAAGTTTGTTGAAGACCAATGTTTGAAGGTTGAAGATTCATGCCTTCTCATTTGAATGAAGTACGTGGAGGTAACTTATTTGTGACCGTTGAACTGCATAGTAACTAATTTTCTACTCTAATTCCTGTGTGTAGAGTTTTTGTGAAACTCTGCAAATATCTTCATGATATGGTTGCTGTATGAGCTCAAGAGTGTTGTTTGAGTTATTATGATATGTATTTGACTCAATAGCGAAATAATATATGCTGTGTATAAGCCATGAATAAAATGTTGCGACTGATATGTATGTTGTATGAGTCAAGACTACAGTGTATGCGATGTATAGGATGAGCCGTGACTACCTTACATTTGTTGCGTGAAGTGCTTTACATTCCTGAAGCAAAGAAGTGCTGCGGTTCCTTTACATTGAATTGTGATTGATACATCTACTTGAAGACTGAAGCTACGACTACACCGTGTGAGAAAATATTGCTGCAACTGTCCACACTCTTGGTGCTGACTATGTTGAAGATTGACTTGCGAAAGTTGAGGTTCAATTTGCTTCCATTCTTCTGCAAGAAATGCATGTATGCACTATCTCTGCTAAGAATTCTCTTGGTGTAAGAGAAGACTTGAAAGCTCGAGATTGCTCATGCAACAATACTGCATTAACCAACTACTGCAACCTACCCTTTTCTGTTGCAAGATTTTGTAATAAAGTTGTACTCTAGTTCTTGATAAAAGTTATAAATGTACTGATAAAGAAAGAGACAATGATCTCCATGAATGCAATATCATTCTAGAACTATATTAATAAAGCTGCAGAATTATTTGTAATAGGCTACATAATTGTTTCTAAACTGCAAAATCTTTTTGTAAAGGAATAAGAACTCCAACCTGAACCTATATTTTGTCAAAGTATTCTGTAAGTTGCAGGTTTCAGAGTGTTGCCGCCTAATTAGCACCTTGGGTCACGTGTCATAAATCTTCAAGCCATTGGGTGCAACCTTGGGGGCAAGCTCGAGCCAAGTGTTGTCACTTGATACTCGGCTCCTCCGTTTAGGAAAACTCCTAACGAAGCTAAGGGGGTAGACCCTATAACTTACTAAGGCTGATTAGGCTTTAGAAGGTGGTTTGTGATTGATTAAGTTGTTTAGGAGTTTTTGTAAAAACGACACAGGAGATTGCAATAATAATTAAGACAACAACATGAGCAATATAAATAATCAACACATTTGTGAATTAAAGGAAACTGCTTATATGATAAAAGCAAAAAAAAAAAACCAATGCTGAAATGGAGTGTTGTTGGAGTGCTATATGTGTTGCAGTTGTTCTTGGTCAATTTTAGGTTTGAGAATTAATGAATAGATTATGAGAGAGG
>LPNX010239253.1:0-41659 GCA_001517045.1 Pseudotsuga menziesii | reverse complement strand
GGGGGGGGGGGGGGGGGGTGTCCAACACTACACCAACAAGGATGTAGCCTGACGGGGCCCCATAGTCACTTTTTAGTTGTTCTCGCTTCCTCTGTACAATTTTCCCACACAAAGCAAAACACAATGTTGGATTTTTGTTGTTGGGGGGTTAATTGAGAATGAAACTAAATTAAACTATTCACCCACGTTGCTTTTGATGCATCCAACTGATCGGTCGAACCATAGTGGTGCAGAGCATACACAGTGAAGGCCTTGTTAATTTTAAGGATTTTTGAACAAGGTTTGTTTTTTATTAAATCCCCAAGAGTCTCTTTCAGGTTGTAAACGTTAATTGAGAAAGCAAGAGGATGTAAGTTACCGTAAAAAAAAAGACAGTACTAATCATATCAATGTTACTTAATTAATCCTACCTCACATCTCTTTCCCCTTTTGGGTAACTTGAGAATTCATGGGGTTAGAAGTTGTATTACTTTGCAAAAAATACAACCTAAAACAACAAATAAAATAGTACCAACTATACTAAAAAAGCATAAACATGAAAACGGACACCGACGCGAATCCCCCCAGGGGGGATGGGGAGTGGGCTCTGAGGATCCTACTCAAATCTTTATTAACTTTTTACAACAATGGGAGAAATGCACTTTGGTCCTTATACTTTGGATCCAAAGGCGTACAATTTATTGAGAAATTTAATTTTTATGCAAGGGGGTGCTCCGTTGGTCTTCCTTTTGCACATTTTTGTGAAAATTCGTCAGAGTTTCCTCCTCTTTTATCATAAACCTGCAAAAAAATCCAACAAACATCAAAAGAATATGCCCCAAAACCTAAGTAACATGACACTTCCAAATAGGGCTTGTGTCCCGTATTCTACGTGTCGGATACAACACTTGCCCTAATACGTGACCGACACCAAAATTTTCGTGTCCCGAAATTTGGACACTTTCCAGCACGTGTCGGACACATGCCGGGAACGTGTCCTTATTTCTAGACATGTGTCCTGTCAAAAAGGGTATAGAGGAGGAGGATAGAGGATAGAGCTACGACGGTAATGCTAATTTTGACATGGAGGAGCAAGAGGACGATTGACAATGGCTAGTACCATTAATGAGCTATGATATTCTTCCATGTGGCTATTTAGTATTTTCATTTTGTATCTAGTAGAATTGTAGATACTAGACTTAGTACTAAGTAGTATCGACTCTATTTTGTATTTGCTGGTGCCCTTCTCTTGATATCTATGTAATATATTTTGATTTTTGTGGTTTAATCAGAAATATCAAATATGCAATAATGCAATTTATTGTTCAAAGTTCATTATTCATTGATAATTTTATTATTGATTCATCATTGTCAAATTTCAATTGAATGATTTTATGATTGATGTACATTGTATATACTTCTAGTTCTTTAAAATGTAGATCTTTATGTTTTTTTTAATATATATATATATAAAACGTATCGCCTGTGTCCTATTTCCGGGGTTGTCGTGTCTCGTATCGAATACTCGTATTTTCGTGTCCTCCGTGTCCCGTGTCCTCTTGTCATGTGACTTAGCCCAAAACACTTTAAGAGTGCTCTGGGAAAACATACCAAAATTTGCAAAAAAATTTCTAAGTAAAAAGCTGAATAAAACCAAGTAAAAGCAATTGAAAAAATGAGCTAGAACGATATTTTTTCAGGGATTTTTCGTAAGGAAAGAAAACAAATCAAAGCGCTTAGGTGCTAGATCTGAAACTTAAATTTGAAAGCTAACTTACTAATCAAGACTTCTAATTTTATGAGGCAGATGACTTGAAGCAAGAAAACTTAGTAATCCAAATCTACACTAGAAAATGATTATTCTTTGCAACCCTAGCTAGATCTATAAATGAAAAGCAATTATGATCTACTTATGCAAATAAACATTTGATTCTAGATCTGCTACTGCTTTTCAACAAAATGACGAGATAATATAGAAAGTGAGGAGAAGGAGAAACAAGAAGCTTGGAGAACAAGGTGATCTTTGAGGCTTCGCTTGTGGGGCACCGAGGGACTTTATCTGTAAACAAAAGATGTTAGAAACTAGATAGATCAAGCAAGATCTTCTATGTCTCCAGCTAAGATAACCTGCGCTTCACACAACTTACAAAACAAGATAAAATCCAACAACATATATACTTTGAAATCCATATGAAGATATTCATAAACAAATGAAATATTTGATTAGATCTCTAGGAATCCATACTAAATAAGCTAAAGTAGTAAACAAGATGTTTAATTTACCTCGCAAAAATGATACCAGTCCTTCAAGCAAGCTAGATTTAATACTTAGAAACAAGATGGATCAAACAAAGATCATCTCCACAAAACATAGTGATAATTCATCCACTCAACACAAAGCCACACAATATGACCTCCAAGTCTCTTTATTTCTCAAATGAACAAATGAATACAATGTGCAAGCTCTTCCCAGTACATTCCAACTAGTTCTAATGGGAGAGAAGTGCGCTTTATTTATAGCTAGAATGACTCAAGGGGGTTGCATTCCTCAACAAGAGATAACTTGAGCTAGCTTGAGCGATTTGTGGGATGTGATGGCGTTGAACTTGAAGGAGAACTCCAGAGGTTGGCGCCACCTCTCCTTTAGACTTCCCACCAATCCATTGATCAAACACCACATAAACCATGGCGTCACGCTTGGATGGGGGCACATCCTTCAAATATTAATCACATGCCAACTATGCCAATCCCATCGCTTAAATGAAGGAAAGACTTCCCTTCAACCTTTATTTCATTTCCACCGTGTACACCTATCGAATTAATGGTCACGGGTTAATTTACCAAATCGCCAAGCTACTCACTCAAGCTTTAAATCAAAGGAGTGGGCCACCATGACGTGAGATGAGGGCGGATATGGGTTTTATGAAACAATTCGTATGTAATCCTACATCACTTAGAAGTGACGCCTTCCATTTAGAATGAGGTCGCATACATGGGGAAAAACCATGCCATGTCAACCAAAGTCTAATTTTGCTTGATTTCAAATTTGTCCTTTATGCCAAAATGTTGCACTTTTAGCATTTAGGTGTCATTTTGATGCTCTAATAGCGAAAAATGACCATACATGACTTTTTAATCACCCGGAAATGTTTGAAAAGTGGGTCATGGGGTAAAGTGTATGCTCTGAGAATTAAAACGAGCATCCCCATGCCAAATTCCGCCTCTGGATCAAGTTTTTATGCCATTTCAAGTTTTTCTGATGCCTAGCATGCTCATATACATTGACACATGAACTTTAATAACCTCCTAAGGCCTACCCATCGAGGCGGCCATTCTAGCTTTGAAGCAGTGAAAAACTCGAAAATTATACATCGCTTATTCAACAATGCATAATTGACAAGGGGAAAAAACACCTTGGAATGATCGAATTGACATTTAATTCTTAGGAAGCCAAGTCCTTTACAAAAGTTTGTCATGCTAGTACATTTATTACAATTTCCTTGAAGGGATATGAACATGTGGTACAAAAAATAAAAAGGCCATGAAGGCCTGATGGGCCTCTGAGCTTTGAGTTTGAATAAGTGCTTTGTTCATCTTTGTCGGCTCACTTGAAAGTCTGACTAGATGCAACCTAGTTAATAACACAGAGTAGAGATGCACTTTTTGGCATCTATTGTTGGTTGTGTCTTCACTAGCAAGGACACATATCTAGAATGGTCCAAAAAGATCAAATCGACCTTCATCTGCAATGACCTTTGGGACAGGATTTGTGAAGGAATTACTATTATATCAGAATCAAATGTTGTCATAACCTCTGATCCAAAGTCTCCTATATTAGAGAAAGAGCTTGCTATGTGGCAGTCCAAAGACAAGAAATCCCTGGCCATGATCACTATCACTGTCAATGAAGAGGCGGGCCAACATAATTTTCTTGCAAAATCATGTTTTTCAAGCATTAAAAACACTAAAATACTTGTATGACTCACATTATGAGATGGGGATGATTCAACTAATGTTAAAATTATTTAATCTGGAAGTAAAAGATAATGATCCTATGGTGGTTGCATTTGAGATCGGAGCAATCATGTATAAGATCCAAGTATCTGGTATTAAACCTGACCTTCCACTTGCAACATTTGTAAATTCACTGTATTCAACTCACTCCAACTACCTTGAGTCTCTGCAAGCAAGCGACAAGTTCAAAGACCTCACCTTTGATAGCTTGGTAGAAAAGATTGCAGAAAGAGAAAAAACCTTTGGAAAGAAATCAAGAAAGCTTGTTGGAGAGTCCCTTTGCTTTGCTCAAGAAAACAAAGAATCAACCCAAAGACCCTTCAAAGGGAGATAGTAGCAAAAGAGGATGAGGAAAAGAAATTTTAGAGGCAGAGGGGGCAGAAACAACTCAAGTAAAAGATCATATCTGAAGTGCAAGTGCTGTGGAAAAGATGGACATGAAGCAGATTAGTGTTGGGCTTCTTGGGAGTCCATCAAAGGAAGACACAATCAAAATAAAGAAGATAAGAATAAGAATCAAGAGGCTTGTAAAGCCCCTGATTTAGCTCATTGTATAGTTGCACACTGTAATCTTGGTATTAATGAAATAACTTCTCTTTCATCTTATAAAGATTGTTTGCTGCTTGATACTGGTGCAACTTCTCATATGTCTTTTAGAAGAGACTGTATTGATGAACTGAATGACTTTGAAAATGGCATAATATACTTTGCAGACAAATCTAGCCTCAGACCAAGGGGGATTGGTTCAATCAGGCTCAAGCTGCTTGGTTTCCCTGATTTTGTGTTAAAGAATGTTCTCTATCTTCCAGAGTTGCAGAGAAGCTTGTTGTCCCTGGTGCAAATTCGACAGCAAGGCCATTCCATCCACATATTTGATGGAAATGTAGAGATAAGGAAGTCCTCTGACAAGGTCATCATGACTGGGTATGAAGATGGAAAGCTGCTAAAGTTGAAGGGTTGTTCTGCAACAGTTCAAAACTTTGCTTATATGTCCCAACTTGAAGAAGGTAATTTGTCATCTAGTTTATTTCAATGAATTTGATAATGAAATTCCAAACCTTGAAGGGGCAATCTCGTCATTGAATCAGGATCAATCTTTGGAATTTCCTTTTGAAGCACCAACACCCTCTCATGAAGAAACTCACGAAGAAGAAGTTACCACCACTTCAAAGAAGATTCCAAAATGGGCCATAAAGACACTTGAAAGTGTCCATTCAGATGAAGTCAGAAAGATAGGAACAAGAAATTCAACAAGACAAGAGATGATGGAGGAGAAGTAGATAACTCAGGTGATGACATGGATGTCTCATTTGATTGTGAATTAAATTTATCTGCTAACTTTGAACCAACTTCCTTTATAGAAGCTGCTAAATGTGATGAATGGAAATAAGCTATGCAAAATGAATATGATGCACTCATAAAGAATGGAACTTGGAAGCTGGTTGACCCTCCAAATGGAACCGAACCAATTAGTTGCAAGTGGGTATACAAGAACAAATACAAATCAGATGGCTCACTTGACAAACACAAAGTAAGGCTTGTGGCGAAAGGCTATGCACAAAAAGGAGTTGACTATGAAGAAACATTCTCCCCCACAGCGAAATGGGGTACAATCCACACTTTTCTCTCCATGGCAGCACAAAATGGGTGGAAAGTTTATCAAATGGATGTAAAAACTGCTTTCTTGAAAGGAGACCTGAAGGAAAATGTATTCATGTCTCAACCAGAAGGTTTTGTTGTGAAGGAACAAGAAAACAAGGTATGCAAGCTTGTCAAATCCTTGTATGGCCTAAAACAAGCACCACGAGCATGGTATGAAAAGCTAATAGAGCATATTCTAAAGCTAAATTTCAAGCATTATAATCTTGATGATGCAACTTTGTTTGTGAAGAAAGTTGGAAGATCTATTGTATTTCTTGTAGTATATGTAGATGACCTTTTGATGACAGGGAGCAATGAAGATTATATAACATCCATAAAGAAAGATTTCAAGAATTGTTTTGAAATGACTGATTTGAGACATCTTCATTATTACTTAGGAATTGAAGTGACTCAACATCCTAAATACATATTCATATCTCAGAAAAAATATGTTGGAGAATTGATAAATAAATTTTGCATGACAAAATGCAACCCTATCTCAACTCTAATGGAACAAAAGTTGAAGCTCACATCAAGTGAAGGAAAAGAATTTGAGGATGCAACAAAGCACCGACAACTTATAGGAAGCCTTATCTACCTTACCACTACTAGACCAGATATTTCTTATGTTGTTGGCATTCTTTCCAGATACATGCACAAACATTGTGAAGGACATTGGTCTGCAGCAAAAAGGGTTCTAAGGTACTTGAAGGGAAATCAAGACTTTGGACTCAAGTACACTAAGGTGGAAGACTTCAAACTCATTGGGTATACTGATTCAAACTTCGATGGTGATAAATAGATAGGAGTATCCACTTTTGGATATACAATGAGTCTTGGATCAACAACTATTTCCTGGAGATCACACAAACAGTCAATTCCAACATATTTGACAACAAAAGCAGAATATGTGGTAGCTGCAGAAGTAACAAAGGAAATTGTGTGGCTCAGGAAGATACTTGAAGATTTGCAGGAGAAGCAAGAAAATTCCACTCCCTTACTGATTGACAACACTTCTGCAATCAAATTGGCCAAGAACCCCAGATTCCATGATCGAACCAAGCTCATCAACACAAAGTACCATTTGATTCGACATCATGTGGAGGCCAAGATAGTTCATCTATGACATTGTTTCACAAATGAGCAAATTCCCGACATCTTCACCAAAGCACTTGGACAAGAAAATTTTGAAAGATTTAGAACCATGCTCGGACTCACAAAAACCCATTCAGATTAAGAGGGGGAATGTTGGAAACTTAATCCTCGGATTATGGTTCCATAGTTAATGTAAATATTATATATAGAATATGAATATGAAGAGTCACGTAGGAATCTGAAAGGGTCGGTTGGAAGGTGAAACTCAACCACCACATCAAATGTGTAAATAAATGTTTTTGGCAATGGAATAATCGAACCTGGAGTTATTCATCCTACACCAAGGAGGAAAAGCGCCCTCTTCACCTGCAAATTCAAACTACCTAAGTCGGATTTGATCCACAAATGAAAGAGAAAATATGCAACACATTCGAAAGAGAAAAAATCAATGGACAAAATCACAATTGGTCACTCACTGAAAGATGAAAATAATTTTCCCAAAAGGAGATGCAGAAACCCTCACAATCCCTCTCCAAGCAAGTCGCACCCTGCAACAAATCAATTTGACCTCCACAAGAAAGATATTGAAATCATAAAGGATCCAATGAAATGTCTAAGCAAGAGGCGTAACAATCATGTGCAAGAACATTCACAAAGTATTCAGAGAGATCTACAAAATTTTTCTTTATTCCAATATTCTCAGAGCCAAAAGTTCCTTTACAAATGGTGAGAGATCATATAAATAGATCCTTAGAATCCAAAACCCTAAACCCCAAAAGTATCAAGGGCTAGGATCAAAAGATAATACATCAAGATCAACGACTAACAAATGCCGGATAGAAATATACACGGATCAATCAAAAAGGAAGGGACGCACTCCCTTAATGATGCCCTATTGGGAGACGTACGACATGACAAGCGACTAGGTACATCATAATAACATCATGGTGGGGCTAGGAAGTATGAAATGTCTCCACTAGCAACCCACATACAACATCAAATCATAAGATATAACATAAAGTGACTAAAGTCACTAGGACATGTGTCCCTCAAAACAAAGATGATGCCCCCAAATAATGTAGATGGACGTGTGGACCCCACAAATGATGAAGATCAAGCCGGAAGGTGTATAATGCATCAACAATAATCCTCGGACAAATCTCATGCCATTTCCTTTCCCCACTAAGCCAAATCGATTTCCTCATTAGCCATTCTTCAATTAATTTTTATGCCTGAAACATCATCCTGAAAAGATAAATGCCTGTAACTCACTGCTGACCACTCTAAGGCCCCAACCGAGTCCAAAAATGAATCCGAGAACATAGAAATATGATAATAACGAGTAGTCACACCAATGTGTCCCCTAATAGCGCCCTAGGAGAACAAAATATCTCAGTAAATAATATAAATACCATTTTTATATGGCACTTTGCAACTGGATGATGAACTGACCATAATCTCTAATATTTGTGCTCAAAACTGAAAACTGAGTGTACCAATGTACTCTAAATGTCCAAATCAAGTAGGAATGAGTACTCATACTCCATGTATCCATCACGAAATGCATAAAAAAGCCCATACATGCTTGAATAATAAAAATATGGCCTGTAACTGACTGCTGATAACAATAAAATAATGCAAGCCATCATACAAAACCACCATCTAGAGCATGAAACCATATAATAGACACTAAGAGGCCATAAATAACTAACATCAAGCACTGTTGGCTAAACTCATCCTAGAACCTGCCTTTGACTTGGTCAAACTGGGTTGACTAAGTAAAAAATGATCAAAACAATGACCCAACTGAAAATCACTGATGGTGAAATGTACAAACGAATAAAGTATGCTTCCTTATTTATGTTAGCAGTAACACTAACGTATAAAGTGGCATTTAACTGGTAATCATGAATATGAAACATCAATAATAAGTCTAGATCAAAGTAACTAGTCACTCCAAACAAGAACCTCAAGTGTATACTCATTTATAGACTTGACCATTTTTCTAGTTATGGGTGAGCGTGAGATAAACAAGGTTAAGCTAAAGGGTTTGACTTGAAAACCTCAACACTGTGATCTCTCGGATAAGGGAAAAGGGGAACCACACTATACATATGGTGGATAGATGAACACTAGGTGATGGTGGTGTTAAAGATAGTGCAACTGCGAGACCCATTCTCAGGGAGGATGGTACCCTAGTCAGTTAACTAGGGTAGAGTAAGACCCTAGAAGGTACCCTAGGGCCCTCAGTAGTCTCTTGGGGTTCTTGGTTTGGGACTTGCCATGGCAAAGTCCCTAACATATGGTTAGGGCCCCTATATGTCTCTATATGTCTCTAGGGTATTCTGGTCTGGGACCAGACAGTTTCTTGGACACTACGTCCAAGCAGATCCTACAGGTTGAGAGAGAGACTTCCTGGTCTGGGACCAGGCAGATTCTTGGTCTGGGACCAAGCAGTTCCTACAGGTACATTCTTGGTTAGTTAACCAGGTAGTTTCTTGGTCAGTTGACCAAGATGATGATGTGTGATTTCCTCTCTCCTATTTGGCTATTTCTAGGTTGTTTCTCAAGGGACTGGCCACCCCTTGATGATGTCACTAGCAGCTAACCCTTACGAGTAGTACTGAGGACCAAAGGATCACATCATCCAGGTTGGATCTTCTTTCTTATACCGTGATGATAAAAATATATATATATGGAACACATGTGGCAATATACCTCGAGAGAGAGAAAAGATTAAAGTCCTTGGTCTTATTGGTCCTATGGGTAAAAGGGGTTGTTTGTCCACCTTTATGGTACACCTTGGACTTGTCGGTATGAGGGTTGTCTTACCTTCTTATTATGACCCTTTTGGTTGACTTTTGGTCCTTTATCTTTTACTTGGTCCTAGCACTCTTATTATGTGTACCTTTAGCATGATGACTTTTATTTTATGTTTTTTTTTGGACCATTGGTACCCTATCCTAAGTCAACTTAACTTTATGGTTTTTATTTTGTAAGACCTTTGGACCATTGGTAACCTATCCTAAGTCAACTTAACTTTATGGTTTTTATTTTTTAAGACCTTTGGACGATTGGTACCCTATCCTAAGTTCACTTAATTTTATTTTATGTTTTATTGGTAACCGTTCTAAAAACTAGGGTTAAAGAAGGACCCTTCTAGATTTCCTTTCAAGTTATAAAAGCAAGTCTTATCGTTCATTGTAATCATCCAAGAAGCTAGATATCAGTTGTGATTTTTATGTTTGACGTCTGTTGCTAGGATTTCGCTGCTTTATCCCTGGGTTATCAAATCTGAGTTTGAAGGTTGGTCCTTCCTCTTGCTGAGCCGTGAAGTATGTTGTGGACTGGTTAGAGTCTCCGTTGCTGAGCTGTGAACTGTTAGAGTCCCTCTTGATGAGCTGTTAACGGTGGACTGCTAGTGTTCCTCTTGCTAAGCCGTGATCTGTGTTGTGGATGTGACATTTTGTAGCAAACTGGTGGACTGTGTGTTGTCTCTCCCTGCCGGTCGTGACTATGAAACTGACTTGTGACTGTTTTGGGTTGATTCAAAGTTCACCTTGCTGTTGTTATTATAGACTGTGAGTTGCCTTGGACTGTTAGCCTGGGCGTCATTATTTTAGGGCTGCTCAGTCTGTTGTGACAAGGGCTTGTTTGTTAATATCCTTCACTAGCTGATCTTGTTAGATTTTTATCATTTAATCAATATGATCTAGGATCTTATATGAGAGAATAACATGCACAACAATAATCACAAGAGACAAGAGACACAAAGAGTTTTCCTCGGGGAAACCATAAAGGAGAAAACCCTGCAACTTCCTCAGAGATAGAATGAGCACCAATGGCAAAAGTAAAACCTAAAAACACAAAGATGATCTCCGACAACTGATCTCTCTCTCACTTGTGCGAGCTACTTCTCTCTCACTCATGCGCTACAGTTGAGTGAGTGTGTGTCTCAAATAGAGAGGCTCACTCTCTATTTCTACTAGTTTCCGACTTGACAATTACTTACCAGGGCCGACTTCTCTAGGAGTCTAATAACCCTAGTACCCAGAAACTGTGGGGACTATTGCCCCGACTTACAACGGAGGGTTAACCTCTATGACTTTACATGACTTGATTACATTAATAGTTCTCCCGATAGGAACATCAAGGTACAAAGCAATACAATATATAAAATATACAAGTGAATACATTCTGAAGTTACAAATACATCAACACTCCCTCTTAACTAGGAAGGTATTCTCTTGACAGAGTTCATCAACACAAGTCTTCATCACTGGATCATCATCAAAGATGGATCATCATCAAAACTGGATCATCACTGGATCATCATCATCTTCACTGCTCCCGCTATCTTGAGCAAATGGTGCTATCTCTCAATTCTACTCGTCCTAGGAAGTTCTACAGAGCCATCCCTTTTCATGCTGGTTGTAGGCCTAGCCTCCATTTAGGTCTTCATCTTCTTCAGCGCTTATATCCGACCATGGGAGGCCCAGCCTGCCACCATGTCGGAAAGGCCCGCCCAGCACTTATATCTGACCATGGGAGGCCCAGCCTGCCACCATGTCAGAAAAGCCCAACACTCACATCTGACCATGGGAGGCCTAGCCTGCCACCATGTCAGAAAGGCTCGTCCAACACTTATATCTGACCATGGGAGGCTCATCTTGACACCATATCAGAAAGGCCCAGCACTCACATCCGACCATGGGAGGCCCAAATTGCCACTATGTCAGAAAGGCTCAGCACTTATATCCGACCATGGGAGGCCCAGCCTTCCACCATGTCGAAAAGGCTCAGCATTTACATCTGACCATGGGAGGCCCAGCCTGCCACCATGTCGGAAAGGCTCAACACTTACATCCGACCATGGGAGGCCCAGCATGCCACCATGTCGGAAAGGATTTGCACTTACATCTGACCATGGGAGGAACACATCTCGCAACCATGTCGGAAGGGCTCTACACTTACATCTGACCATGGGAGGAACACATCCCGCAACCACGTTAGAAGGGCTCACGGACTCATCACTTCCCCTTGGAAGGAACCTCAATCTAGAGAACACCAAGCTTCTCCCTGAAGTATTCAAACTTCACTTTGGCTAATGGCTTGGTCAACACATCAGCTATCTACTCGTCCGTCGCAACATACTGGAGCTTCACTGCTCCTCTTTGCACCATATCCCTGATATAGTGATATTTGATCTTGATATGCTTCGACTTGTCATGGAACACCGGGTTCTCTGACAACTTCACACAACTCTGGTTGTCGCAATATATACAAGTAGCATCCAACTGGAGATCAAATAAATCAGATAGTAGCTTCCTCAGCCACACTGCCTCACAACTAGCCGAACAAGCCGCGACATACTTTGCTTCGGCATACCTGTATATATAGCGACAACCAGAGTTGTGTGAAGTTGTCAGAGAACCCGGTGTTCCATGACAAGTCGAAGCGTATCGAGATCAAATATCAAATATCACTGCCTCACAACTCGCTGAACAAGCTGCGACATACTCTGCTTCGGTTGTACTCAGTGCCACACAGGACTGCTTCCTGCTAAACCAAGAGATCACACCTGATCCCATATTGAAGCAGCACCCTGAAGTGCTCTTCCTATCAATGGCACTACCTGCCCAATCCGAATCCACATAACCTTCCAGGTTAATCTTTTGATTCGTCTCATACTTGAGCCCATAGTCAACTGTACCCTTCAGGTACCTCAGAATATGCTTTGCAGCAATCAGGTGAACATGTCTCAGATCCGTTAGGTACTGGCTCAGTGTGTTCACAGCAAAGCAAGTATCTGGTCTCGTATTCGCCAAGTACTTCAAGGACCCAATCATCTGATGATACATCGTAGCATCAACTGACTCTGATGAAGCATCACTTAATAGCTTCAGGTTCGATGCCATAGCTGTGGTCATGGCCTTGCAGTCCATCATTCCGAACCTCTTCAGGATCTCTACTGCATACTTCCCTTGTCCCAAGGAGATTCCATTTGCATTCTGCCACACCTCCATGCCTAGAAAGTAGTGCATCATACCCAAGTCTTTCATCTCAAACTCGGCAACAAGCTTCCTCTTCGTGTCAACAATCAACCTAGCCTCACTTGTCACAAATAGGTCATCTACATACAGCAGGAGTATCACAAGGTTCCCTTCCTCATCCTTATAGTAAAGGTTGGAATCCGCTTTACTCTTGGTAAAGCCTAAGCCAGTCAAGAAGCTATCAATTTTGCCATACCATATCCTGGGTGCCTGTTTCAAACCGTATAGGGCCTTCTTCAATTTGCACACATGAGTCTCCCTGTCATGTGTCTCAAAACCGAGTGGCTGCTCCACATACACTTCCTCTTCTACTACACCATTCAAGACAGCAGTCTTGGCATCCATCTGGTGTATTTTCCATTTCATTACTGCAGCCAGAGCAAGTACTGATCTGATGGAAGTGTGTCTGGCTACAGGTGCAAAAGTCTCCTCATAATCTATCCCTTCTTTCTGGGAGAAGCCACGTGCCACAAATCTTGCTTTATATTTCTCTATGTTGGCATCTGCAACATGCTTGATCTTGAAGATCCACTTGGAAGTCACAACAGACTTCCCTTCTGGTCTTGGGACACCATCTCAGACATCATTCTTCATGATCGACTGGTACTCCTCGATCATAGCTTCCTTCCATTCTTTGTTTTCTGCCGCTTCTTCATAGTTGGAAGGTTCTTTATCAATGATGTCACACAATAGGGCTACATAATCGGAGTAGGACCTAGTTCTCTTTCTTTCTCTGTGCATTTCTTTTGGAGCCCCATATCTTTCTGCACCTTGGATAGCCTCTCGTATGGGTTTCCTTTTGTAAGGATTCTTTTCTTGGGGTGGATCTACAGGTTCCTGGGGTTCTTCTATTTCTCGAACTTCTTCTGGAGTTGCATCATTCATAGTTGTGTCTCAGATCCTGGGTACTTCTATTTCTTCAAGGTCTTCAATAGGTCTCTTTCTGGATTTGTCGTAAGCTGAGTCTTCGTCAAATGTTACGTCCCTGCTGATGTCGATCTTCTTGAATCCTGGGAAATATATTCTGTAAGCCTTCGAGCTTTCACCATACCCCACAAATATACCCTTCTTTCCTGAAGGACCTAACTTCGTCCTCTTTTATTTTGGAATGTGTATGTACACTGGATAGCCAAATATTCTAAGATGGCTGACTTTTGGTTTCTTGCCGGTGAAGACTTCTTCAGGTGTCTTGTTCTCAAGTACTGTATGCAGAGTACGGTTCTGTACATACACAATTGTTCTAGCAGCTTCTGCCCATAGATGCATGGGAAGATCTTGATCATGAGGCATTGCCTTTGCTGCTTCCATAATCGTTCTATTCTTCCTGTTTGCAACTCCATTTTGTTGTGGATTATATGGAGTGGTCAACTCCCTCTTAATCCCTAACTCTCTGCATAATTCCTTGAATTCATTTGATGTGAATTCTTCGCCATTGTCTGATCGAAAGGTCTTGATTTTCTTCTCTGTGTGATTCTCGATCAAGGCTTTGAATTCCTTGAACTTACTGAATACTTCATCCTTTCTTTTCAAGAAGTATATCCATGTCTTCCTAGAAAAATCATCAATGAAGGAAACATAGTATACATACCCACTCAATGAACTGGATGACATCGAACCGCATACATCGGAGTGGATGATTTCCAAGATACCTTTTGCCTTGCTCTCGCTACTTGGAAATGTCTTCTTTGTGTTCTTTCCTTTCGCACATCCTTTGCAAACACCTTCATGTTTTGCCTGTATTTCTAGAAGACCTTCAATAGCTTTGCTTGCATGTGGTAGTGCCCTACAGTGCACATGTGCAAGCCTTCTATGCCATAGTTCACTTGGCTCTACCGAGTCATGGACCAAGGCTTGTTCTGGTTGGCCCTTTAGCTTGTATAAGCCTCCCTCTTGCTCTCCAATCACTACTGCATCATCTATAGTCTTTCCCTTTGGCCACATGAGGACTTGGCCATCTACAAATGCAACCCTCATGCCTTTTGCATCCAATGCAGATATGGAGAGGAGATTCTTCTTTAGTTCTGGTACAAACAAGACATTCTTCATCTTCATAGAATTTCCAGAGTCTAGATTATAGGAGGATTCACCACTACCTTTTATGGGATATTGGTAGTCATCCCCAAGTTTCACTTTGTGGGGTGACTTATGTTCAGATAGTTTCACAAAGGATTCTTTGAATCCCGTCATATGCTTGGAAGCCCCGCTATCTATGAGCCAATCATTGCTTCCATGTGTGACAGTTCCTGTGAGGGCAGAAATCAAAAAATACTCTTCATCACTTGAAGAATCTTCACTTTCTTGTTTGACTCTCTTCCTGGGAGGATCATCATCCTTTGCAGTGTGAGCATGATGTTTTCTTTTGTCCTTCTTCTTGTGAGAGTTACACTTATTTCTAGGACAATCTCTGACAAAGTGTCCTCTCTCATCACATGTAAAGCATCTGTATTTAGATAGATCTCTGTTAGACCTTCTAGGGTTATCTTTCTGGTGAGAATGCTTACCTTTAGGATGATGATAGTCCCTTCTGATCTTCTTGGTGTGTACAGTGAGAGCTTGATCTTCATTTCCCATCTTTTCTTCTCGAGCTACTATTTGAGCTTCTTCTTGTGAGCATTCTTCCCACAGCATACTGAAAGTGATTAGCTTTCTTCTAGCACAAATCCCTTGAATGAAGGAGTCCCATGACCTAGGGAGACCATTCAAGGTGGTCATCACAATTTCTGCATTCTCCACTTCTTCTTCTACTGCTTCAAGTTGTTCTTTGATTTGAGAGATCCTTGTAAAGTATGACTGTATGGTCTCTAGATTCTGGATCTTCACATTCTTCAACTGGTTTCTCAAAGTCATCTTTCGATTTATGTTCTTTCCTTCGAATAGCTTGGTCAAGGAATCAAACATCTCTTTAGGTGTCTTTAGGGAAGACACTTGTGGTATAAGGTGATCCTTGATGGAATCAACAATAATTCTTTTGGCCTTCACCAAGTTCTTTTTGTGTAAGGCCTTAGCCTCATCTCCCTCTGGAACTGGAACCTCTTCACTTATGTAGGAGTCCAATTCATTCTCTTCAAGGACCAGTGAGATCCTATATTTCCATGCTCGGAAGTTATCAGCTCCTTCAAGCTTTTCATCAAGCTTGGTGTGATGAGACATCTTGAATGAGAACCTCAAATGGAAATACAAAAGATTTAGGTCTTACCAATTTGAGATGTTGAAACTGGATCTGGAGCTGATTTTCGGTAGTGCTGGTTTTCTGGTTCAAGGGCAAATTAGGGTTTGACTTTCCTGGAGTTTTACCCAACCAAAAACTTCGATCTTGGTCTCTAAACTTCGATTTTGAGGAGGAGAGCAATCCTATGCCGGGCTCACTCAAAAATTACACTTCTGTGAAAAGCCCTAATTTCCTGCTACAGTGGTAGGTCAAAAATTGAAAATGCTCAGATTCAGATTTTGCTTCAACTGAAAGATGCACCCTTCAATGGAGAGTTAACCTAGCCTCCTTTTGCTGATGATCTGTGGAGAGAGACCCAAAAAGTAAGACGCCCTAGCTTCTGCAGCTGCATAGTGTCTTCTTCTCAGGTTAGCTTTGAATCCATGTTAGATTTTTATCATTTAATCAATATGATCTCGGATCTTATCTGAGAGAATAACATGCACAGTAATAATCACAAGAGACAAGAGACACAAAGAGTTTTCCTCGGGGAAACCATAACGAAGAAAACCCCGCAACTTCCTCAGAGATAGAATGAGCACCAATGGCAAAAGCAAAACCCAAAAACACAAAGATGATCTCCGACAACTGATCTCTCTCTCATTTGTGTGAGCTCCTTCTCTCTCACTCATGCGCCACAGTTGAGTGAGTGTGTCTCTCAAATAGAGAGGCTCACTCTCTATTTATACTAGTTTTCGACTTGACAATTACTTACCAGGGCCGACTTCTCTAGGAGAGTCTAAGAACCCTAGTACCTCAAAACCGTGGGGACTATTGCCCCAACTTACAACAGAGGGTTAACCTCTATGACTTTACATGACTTGATTACATTAATGATTCTCCCAATAGGAACATCGGGGTACAAATAAATACAATATACAAAATATACAAGTGAATACATTCCGAAGTTACAAATACATCAACAGAGCCACGACTGTGGGTAGTCTCCCTTATTGGCTTGAGACTGTGTTATCTCTCGTTAGGTTGAACCGCGCACTGTGTGGTGTCTCTCCTGTTGAGTTGTGACCTTATGCAACTGATCCGTGGACTGTGTGGGATTGTGTGCCTTCCAAGACTTGGCTGTGACTGCTAAACCTTGACTGCGACTGTGTATACTAGTGAGCTGTGACTGTGTTTTGACCTTACCTCTCTGGCCATGACTTGTTTGCAGCCCAC
The DNA here is from genome assembly GCA_001517045.1 of Pseudotsuga menziesii. Taxonomy (NCBI): domain Eukaryota; kingdom Viridiplantae; phylum Streptophyta; class Pinopsida; order Pinales; family Pinaceae; genus Pseudotsuga; species Pseudotsuga menziesii. Next base: position 24,493 of record LPNX010239253.1, on the reverse strand, counting down.
CTTGAACTGCATTGTGGATGTGTTAAGTCCTAAATGACAAGGGTCTTCATACTTGGTGATTGAGGTATCTTGTTTACTACTGTATGTATCTAACCTTAACCTACGTCACTTTAACTCTCTATCTCTCAAGGTATGTCATCTGTTCCTCTGATGACTTGTCCTTTCAGTGACAATATATGAACCTAAAAGTATCTGAGTATAAGGCTATTGATAATAATATTTATTATTTTTAAAGTTCTAAGTACTCCCCATTAGAAAACAAATATTATTATTTTAAACAATAATAATAAAGAAGACCAAGTCAAAGAAAGAAGACCAAGAAAATATTTAAAAGAGCAGAAATCAAGTCTCGAAAGATATTGAAAAAGTCATTGAAGCCCATTGTGGATTTGTTGAAGAAATTATGGATTCCATATATAAATCCAAATTTTGGTCTAAGTGTCGTTATTGCGAAATGGAATTCCAATATCCGACATTTTTGAAGAATGGCAATCGCTCCTGTCCAATATCTGGTAAATATTTTATTATGAAAGATGATCAAGGTAACTCACAGATGAAATCACAGAAACTGGAAAGCGAATTAGGATACTGCAAGGAAAGCAATAAAAATCTACAATTTGAGATGAGTAAGTAGACCATTCTTCATAAGTTGATAGAACAAGAGAATCATCGCTCAAAAGATCAAAATAAAAAACTATTTCGATTAAGAATTCATAACAAGACATTACTGACGAAAAAGAACTCCTTTTTGTGACGAAATAGAATTCCTTGTTTGTCACAGTTCAAAAGGAAGTCAATCTAGCAGAAAAACAAACAAGAACTCTTTGTCGACACCCAAATTACAAAAAACATTTTGACCAACGACAGGGTCAAAATGAACATAAACAGAGGAGTTATGATTTCAGAAGAGAAAGAACATAAAATGAACAAGCTAAGCAGAAAACTAGAAGTACCATCCAACAAAGCGATCAACAAACAACTCCAATGAAGATGGATCTCGGATGGACCACTTCATGAACAATGCAGCATTTTTTCTTGGGTATTCATAACTTGTATCGTCATCTTTCGTCAAGTGTCGCAATTATTAACACAAAAGATCGAGCGATAACATTACAAGCAAGAAATCAGATGTAAGTTGTGTCTTCAATAAGCTTTAAGGACAAAGCTTCCCTTAAGAGGAAGGCAATGTTATATAAACATATATATAACATAATAAGACATATAACTATATACAAACATTAAGTATCAATATTAATTATTAATATTAATAACTAATAAATAGAAATGATTAATTAATTAATTAGAAAAAGTAAAGAGATGTACCCTTTCATTTGAAAAGGAATGATAAGGCTTATATAAATCCATACCATTGTAATTGTAAATCATCACATCTTATATCTTTTATCATTTTGTTGAATTTTAGCATGAACATGAATTCTTTAAAATTTTTGCAGACTGTAAGATAACAATAGACAAGTGCAGTAGACAGATCAACACATCATACACAAAGAACACAAGAGTTTTTCAATGGTGAAAACCTTTTAAGGACAAAACCCCCAAAAGCATTAGTAATTCATCTCTTAAATGAGATGACCGTCTTCAATAAATTTCAAACCCTAATTGGTTTGTACCACTGATCAAACAAATCCACAAAAATGAATTTTACAGAAAAGTCCAAATTAGGGTTTTCTGCCCTAATTTCTTTCAACTGCCCGAATACTCAGATCTACTGCTCGAGATGGATTTCTCACTGCTCAACACTGCCCAGATGCTTGCCCAAGCCTGCCTGGAATTGTACGGAGCTGCAGCTGCTACTCGGACTTCTGTTGTTGCCTGCCCAAGTCTGTTTCTGCCTGCCCAGAAACTAGCCCGAACCCTGCTGCTGTCTACCCGAGGTCTGCAGATGGTAGACCGTGACTGCCCGGGCCTGGTGGTAGTTGCCCGAGGTTGTTAGCAGGATGCCCAAGCCCTGTTTAGGGCTTGCTGTAGATGACCGAGGGCTGGGAGAGCTGCCTGGAGAGGAAGAGGATTTCCCATGAGGGTATACAGGCTGCCCGATGAAGCTACCTGTGAATAGTAGCTGCTAACTGGAGGTGGTTTGACCAATGGATGGCAACCAGATGAGTTTGAAGGTTGCCCGGATAAGAGAGAAGACTGCTCAAGATAGGGTTATGATGCCCGTGAATTGTTCTGTCGTCCAGGAGATGGGGAAGGTACAGTTCGTGAATAGGAAGTGCTTCTCAGAGTGTACAGGAGGCTGCCCGAAAGTGAAACCAACCAGCCTGTGGATGGAAATGACCAAACAGAGCTGCCCGTGAAGTGCCCTAGTTGCACTCTTACTGCTCACGAGGAAAGGTAAGCTGCCCGTGAGATAGATGTACCCTAGGGTGAAGACCCTAGGTCTGTTTGTTGATTGCAGCTAGAGTTATTGTTGTTGGTTGTGTAAGGAAGATGGAGATGCCCTAGCTGCTAGGGTTAGAATGTAGCAAGAGTGTAGATGCCCTAGCTAGAAACCTCCATGCTAGGGCATACACCAAAGACAAAGCTTCTCTTTCTTTAAAACCAGTGAAAATATTCCTCTTGAAGCAGCTAGGATCATAAGCAAGTGTCTACAAATGAATTTGAGATGATCTTCTTTTATATCCTTTAAGTCACCTGAAAGTGGACCAAAACTCAAAAGAATAAAATAATAACATTTTATTCTTTTACCTTTTGACTTTTACTTTAAGGTACTAATGACCTTTTATGTATTTTCACTTTGTCTCCTTGGTGGTCCAAGGGTCCTTATGTATTTTTGATTTTTACCTCTTAGACTTTACTAGGTGCCTTGTGGTCAAAACAAGTGGTCATAGGGTTCTTCAAACCCATTCAAAGTACATCATCATAAATAGAGAGAATTACTAATGCTTTTATCTCAAACTCCTTGTGCCACCAAGATCGGGAACTAGGTCTCTTAACCAGGGGTAGCTAATCCTTGAAGAAGATCACAAAGCCCATAGATCGAGGGAAGGAGTGCCTCACATGCCTAGACCAAGTCTAGGACTTATAGTGATGTCCTGGTAACTGACCAGGTGCCTCAGTTCTAGGCTACATCATTTGACTCGAGGTCAAATACTTGGTAATTGACCAAGCGCCTCCATTCTCTCGAAGAATGGCCCTCAGCCCTAGGCTGAGTCCCCAGTCCTGGACTGGTTCGTCAGGTACCTCCATTCAAAGAATGGCCACTTAGTTCTAGACTGAGTTCCCTTAGTGTTTAGACTTGTTCCACATCTTGGTCCTTGACCAGATGTCCCCATTTAGAAGAATGGCTACTCAGCACAAGATTGAGTTCCCCCAGTGCAAGACTGGTTCCACATCTGGTCCTTGACCAGATGTCCCCATTCAGAAGAATGGCTACTCAGCACAAGGCTGAGTTCCCCCAGTGCAAGACTGGTTCCACATCTTGGTCCTTGACCAGATGTCCCTATTCACAAGAATGGCTACTCAGCACAAGGCTGAGTTCCCCCAGTGCAAGACTGGTTCCACATCTTGGTCCTTGACCAGATGTCATCATTCAGAAGAATGGGTACTCAACACAAGGCTGAGTTCCCCCAGTGAAAAACTGGTTCCACATCTTGGTCCTTGACCAAATGTCTCCATTCTCCTTAGAGAATGGGTCTCGATGCTGCACAGGAAAAATCAACACTCCCTCTCAGCGAGAGGGTATTCTCTGCCATGCCAAGCTTGTCATAGAAGTACACGAACTTTGTTATTGTCAAAGGCTCGGCCAGAATATCTGTAATCTGTTCATCTGTATGGATGTATTGCAACTTCAGAGTGTCTCTCTAAACTAGGTCTCTGATGAAACGATACTTCATTTCAATGTGTTTTGATCTATCATGAAACACCAGAATTTCTAAAAGCTTAATGCAACTCTGATGATCACAATGGATAATCGTTGAGTCAATCTTTTCGTTGAACAGATCAGAGAGTAGTTTCTTGAGCCAAACTGCTTCCTTGCAAGCATCACTTACAGCAATATACTCTGCTTTTGCTGTACTCTGAGCTATGGAGCCCTATTTCCTGCTAGACCAAGAGATCATTGCAGATCTCATACTGAAACGGTAACTAGAGGTACTTTTCAGGTCTACTATACTGCCAGCCTAATCTGAGTAACAGATATTTGATCTCGTGTGTACGAGATACATCAGGGATCCAATGAGCTGTTGATATAGAGTAGTGTTCACATCTTGTGAACTGGTGGTTGAGTCTCGCAACTTCTTCAAGTTGGTTGTCAAAAACATATTCATGGACTTGCGGTCCTGCATTCCAAATCTCAGTATAATATCGACAGCATACTTCCCTTATGTTAAGAAGATCTCGCCTGGCTTTTGCCAGACATCAAGGCCAAGAAAATAAAGTATCAAACCAAGATTCTTTATTTCAAATTCAGAGGTGAGATCCCTCTGACACTAAGCTATTAGCTGTTCCTCTCTAGTAAGGAACAAGTCATCCACATACAAAACTCGGATCAAGATAAGATTATGAACAACCTGTTGGCTTGCTGCTTCCTTGTATGTGGAAGATTCAACATTGATAAATGAGCTCATAAGGCTTGAATACTTCTGTGGTCTTATACTTTCTCTGAAAGTCCTGGGAGAAGATTTATGCTTCTCAGCTTCTTGTACCGTTTCTCGGTACCTAGCAAGTCTCCTTTTGGAAGGAGGGGCCTCAAGTAGTTCTTCTGGCGGACTTTCAGGCACTTTAGGTACATCTGGAATTTGAGTAACAAATTCTTCTTCCTGCCTCTGAACTTCTGAGTCTTGGATCTCAGAATAGGGTTCTTCAACTTCCTTTGGAAGCTCTCTTTTTATTCTTGTCTGATTTTCAATCAGAGCCTTGAACTCTTTGATCCAAGATTTTCGAGATAATCATAGTACAAGTACCCACTCAAGGAGGGTGAAGACATAGGCCCATAAATGTCAGATTGAATCAAATCCAATAAACCTTTAGATCTATTCTTACTTCTGGAGAAAGGTTTCTTAATGTTCTTACCTAGAGCACAACCTTTGCAAATACCTTCATGTTTGGAAGACATCTCTGGCATACCTCTAACCATCTTCTGTAGACCTAGAAGCGCTGTATAGTGGAGGTGTCCAGACCTCCGATGCCACAGCTTACATGAGTCAACTGTGTGATGAACCAATGCTTGTGTCGAATTTCCAGAAGCCTTATAAAGACTTCCCTCTCAAACCCTAATCTGTACAGTTGAGCCTAGTTTCTCATTCTTTGCACATAGTGGGACCTTCTTGTCCATGAAGAGGACTCTGTAGCCCTTGTCTTCTAAGCCAACAACAGAGAGGAGGTTTTTCTTCAATCCAGGAACATATAAAACATCATCAATATGTAAAACCGTACCTGAATCAAGTTGAAGTGACGTTGAGCCAACTCCTTCAATCTTGTAAGTGGAGTCATCTCCAAGTTCCACTTGAGTTGTGAACTTCTTCTTTCTGTAGCTGGTGAGTGATCCATGATTACCCATCATATGTCTCGAGGCACCACTATCTACTAACCAAGAGTGAGCACTGTTAGTGATGGATCCAAAAAGAGCAGAGATCATATAGTATTCTCTTCTGGGTTCATCTTCTTCGGTAGCCTTAGCATTTTTTCTTCTTCTTGGGTTCTTCTTCTTCTGCAGCAGAAGCTTGGAACCTTCTCTTGGAGTTTCTCTTGGGCTGCCTGCAGTCCTTAGCAAAGTGCCCAATCTTATGACAATTATAGCATTCTAAATTTGAAACATCAATGTGTTTACCTTGAGGTTTCTTTCCCTTTTTTTTCTGAGGAGGGGGCTTCTTGAATTTCCTTGTCTTAGCTGTAAGAGTAAGGTTTCCTTCCTTAGTGCCAGTTGGCTTGCTTGAAACTCTTCCTTCTTCCAAGCAATCATGCCAAAGTCTATCAAAGTTTGGCTGATTTTCATGTCCTCTTACTGATGCCAGAAAGGTTTCCCAAGAATTGGGAAGACCATCGAATACAGTCTGTACAAGATCATCATCATCCACAGTAATACCAATGGAAGTAAGTTGGTCTCTTACCTGTGCAATCTTTGTGAAGAAGGGTCCAAATCCTTCATCCTTGTTCATCTTTAGTGTTCGAAGTCTTTTCTTCAAAACTCTTTTCTGACTAGGAGCCTTATTCTCATACAAGTTCGTCAAGGCATCAAAGCATTCTTTGACGGTCTTCAATGGTGTGATGGTGGGCATCAAGGCTTCCTTGACTGAATCATAGATGATTCTTCTAGCCTTTGCTTGCTTCTTCTTGAAAGCAATTCTACCAGCATTGGATGTTAGTTCTTCTATGGTGTTGAACACCAAGTCATCAAGATCATTTTCCTCCAAGATGGCAGTGAGCCTAGCCTTCGAAGAGTTGTAGTTTGCTGAACCTTCAAGCTTCTTTTCAAGTATGAAAGGGTTGGTAGCCCTCTCTTCTTCACAAGTCAGTTATCTAAGTCTGCAAGATGTCCCAAGGTCTAGGAAGACAACAATAATCAACCTCTTAATGGGTCTTCACATGCTAAGCTCTGATACCATGTTGAATTTTAGCATTAGCATGAATTCTTTAAAATTTTTGTAGACTGTAAGATAACAATAGACAAGTGCAGTAGATAGATCAACACATCACACACAAAGAACACAAGAGTTTTTCACTGGGGAAATCTTTAAAGGACAAAAACCCCAAAAGCATTAGTAGTTCATCTCTTAAATGAGATGACTGAGTCTTCAATAAATTTCAAACCCTAATTGGTTTGTACCACTGATCAAACAAATCCACAAAAAGTGAATTTTATAGAAAAGTCCAAATTAGGGCTTTTTGCCCTAATTTCTTCTAGCTGCCCCAATACTCAGATTTGCTACCTGAGATGGATTTCTTGCCGCCTGGAGGTGCCCGGATCTGTTGCTTCCTGCCCAGGCTGCCTAGATGCTTGCCCAAGCCTGCTTGAAATTGTATGAAGCTGCCCAAAAGCTGCTGCCGCTGCTTGGACTTCTGTTGTTGCCTGCTCGAACTGTTTTTGCCTGCCCAAGTCTGTTGCTACCTGCCCAGAAACTAGCTTGAACCCTGCTGCTGTCTACCCAAGGTCTGTAGATGGCAGACCGTGACTGCCTGCTCAAGGGTGTTAGCAGGCTTCCCAAGCCCTGTTTAGGGCTTGCTGTAGATGACCGAGGGCAAGGAGAGTCGCCTAGAGAGGAAGAGGACTGTCCGTGAGGGTATACAGGATGCCCGATGAAGCTTCCCGTGAACAGTACCTGCTGCCTGGAGGTGGTCTATCCAATGGATGGCAGCCGGATGAGTTTGAAGGTTGTTGGATAAGAGAGCAGACTGCTCGAGATAGGGTTATGCTGCTCGTGAATTGTTCTGTCATCCAAGAGATGGGGAAGGTACAGTCCGTGAATAGGAAGTGCTTCCCAGAGTGTACAGGAGGATGCCTGAAAGTGAAACCAACCAACTTGTGGATGTAAATGACCAAACAGAGCTGCCCGTGAAGTGCCCTAGTTGCACTCTTGTTGCCCGTGAGGAAAGGTGAGCTGCCTGTGAGATAGATGTACCCTAGGGTGAAGATCTTAGGCCTGTTTGCTGATGGCAGCTAGAGTTACTATTGTTGGTTGTTCAAGGAAGATGGAGATGCCCTAGCTGCTAGGGTTAGAATGTAGCAAGAGTGTGGATGTTTTAGCTAGAAACTTCCATGCTAGGTCATACACCAAAGGAAAAACTTCTCTTTCTTTAAAACCAACAGAAATCTTCTTCTTGAAGTAGCTCGGATCATAAGCAAGTGTCTACAAATGAATTTGAGATGATCTTCTTTTATATCCTTTAAGTCACCTGAAAGTGGACTAAAACTCAAAAGAATAAAATAATAACATTTTATTCTTTTACCTTTTGACTTTTACTTTTAGGTACTAATGACCTTTTATGTATTTTCACTTTGACTCCTTGGTGGTCTAAGGGTCCTTATATATTTTTTACTTTTACCTTTAGCCTTCCCGTGGTCCAAAAGTCCTTATGTATTTTTACCTTTAGCCTTCTTCAAGTGCCCTGTGGTCCAAAGGTCCTTCTGTATTTTTGACTTTTACCTCTTAGCCTTTATTGGGTGCCTTGTGGTCAAAACAAGTGGTCACGGGGTCCTTCAAACTCATTCAAAGTACATCATCATAAATAGAGAGAATTACGAATGCTTTTATCTCAAACTCCTTGTGCCACCAAGATCGGGTACTAGGTGTCTAAACCAAGGGTAGCTAATCCTTGGACAAGATCACAAAGCCCACAGATTGAGGGAAGGAGTGCCTCACATGCCTAGAACCGGTCTAGGACTTATAGTGATGTCCTGGTAACTGACCAGGTGCCTCAGCTCTAGACTGCATCATTTGACTCAAGGTCAAATACTTGGTAACTGACCAAGCGCCTCCATTCTCCCGGAGAATGGCCCTCAGCCCTGGGCTGAGTCCCCCAGTCGTGGACTGGTTCGTCAGGTACCTCCATTCAAAGAATGGCCACTCAGTTCTAGACTGAGTTTCCCCAGTGTTCAGACTAGTTCTACATCTTGGTCCTTGACCAGATGTCCCCATTCAGAAGAATGGCTACTCGACACAAGGTTGAGTTCCCCCAGTGCAAGACTGGTTCCACATCCTGGCCCTTGATTAGATGTCGCCATTCAGAAGAATGGCTACTCATCACAAGGTTGAGTTCCCCTAGTGCAAGACTGGTTCCACACTTGGTCCTTGACCAGATGTCCCCATTAATAAGAATGGCTTCTCAGCACAAGGATGAGTTCCCCCAGTGCAAGACTGGTTCCACATCTTGGTCCTTGACCAGATGTCCCCATTCAGAAGAATGGCTACTCAACACAAGGCTGAGTTCCCCCCAGTGCAAGACTGGTTCGACATCTTGGTCCTTGACCAGATGTCCCCATTCTCCTTAGAGAATGGCTCTCGATGCTGCACAGGAAAAATCAATACATTTTATATTATATTTCATTCATGGAATATTTATCTTATTTGCATTGGCTCTTCCTGTAAGAAACAATTTTTTTATTGTTTCAGGATGATCCAAAACAATTCTAAACTAGTATGGTTACTGCTCTTTGCTACTGTTTAGTACTGTTGTTATTATTTTATTTCCTGTAGAGTGCTATTGTTCTTAATTACTGTTCATTATTATTGTTTATGTTCTGTACATTGCAATTGGTAAAACATCTCAAGGACTAACTTTAACGCAGTGACCAGTTGAGTGTTAAAGTTGAAAGAGATGAAAACTACGTTTGAATTTATTACAACAGTACTGTTTGGATCTAACTTTGTTGTTTTAGTTCTGTTTATGCATTGAAGTATAATATTTTAATTTGCTTATATTAAACCCTAACCTAACCCTAAACTTTAACAGGTGGTGCCTCACAAATGGTTAGAGTGATGAGAAAGTTTCCAAAAGACTCTAGACAAACAACCTTTATTGCAATTATATCACAATCAATTTGCACACTTTCAGGTATAACATTTAACTTTAACTTTTAGATCAACTTTCACTTGCCATCCTCCGAGAGCAGGTGCCATGAATAGCCTTGCGGGCCTCAGATAATGACTCGGTATGACCTCCATTGCCCACCTCCATCGATAGGTGCGATGGAGTGACCACCCTGTTGCCCTGTAGGGGAAAATGGCCTCACATCATACAAAGGATGAGTGCTCGTCTCTTGGCAACTAACTAGCTACAAAAGACATTTCATTTACTTGCATTAGTGTTTAGCAACACTGTTTTTGTTGACTTTGCATCCATTTATATATGGCATTTAGGCTCCAGTGCTCTAGTGTCTAAAGACACTTTTATTAGGACTACTTGTGCAAGGACTATAGGAAAGCAATCCTTGTGATAAAGAATCACACAATCCAGAGCCGAGGCACAAAGAAAACATGGGATCTATCCAACACAGGGGTATAGGCGGGGGGGAATTTTCAATATTACTAGTCAAAGTGTAAGTCAGGGTCAAAATCAAAGGTGAAATATAGCAGATAGATGGGGAAAGTGAGAAATGATGCCAAGACTAGCAAGCAGAGTCCCTATGGGGAAATGACCAAGTCCATACTATGAAAAGGCATGACCAATGAGTATACACTAGAACCTCTCAATTAGACCGACTGAAATACTCCTACTCTAAACCAACAATAAGATCAAAATAGAATATCGCCAAGGTATAACTACCATACACCAAGTCAAGCTACTAAAATAAGTAAAGGAGCACAACAAATATCCAAATGCACAAACCATATACCTGCTGGGTCATATACATGCATTTGAAATATGTAACACCTGAATGGCATTGGAACACTGCTGCTATATCACGATGAGCACTGCCATCATATATGCTCTGAATGGTAAAGAGTGGTTAACTCAGTCATCGATCTGGGGTCATGAGGCTCAGTCATGGCATGAGACTGTAGATGTGTATGCTCTGGGTCCACTGAATGTATGAGTGATCATCAATAAACTGCTCATCAACTGCTGATCTGATGTATAGCACAAGAAAGGACTGGCTCAGGAATATGCTCAAAACTGCTCTGCAATCATGGTAGCCCCGGCTACTATGGATGTTGCAACAGGCTCTAGGGTTTGTCTAGAGCTTGTCTATGTGATGATGCTTGTATCTGGATGTACTATTGTATCTTGAACTAATATCTCTGAATAAGAAGGTTGCTGGGTTTTCTCCCTTGTGGTTTCCCAGGGTAAGTCTTTGCGTCTCTTTATGTTTCTGTGCATGGTTATTCTCTCAGTGATATTTATTTGTTGTTAAAGTTGAAAGAGATGAAAATTATAACTTAAATCTAACAATAAAGGAATGTTGTAAAGAGGCATAAACACAAGAGAGGGAAGGTATGAAACTTAAAAGTGAGTGGGCATACCCAACTCAATGTAGTGCCAGCTGTAGCTGAAAAAAGAGAGAATGGGTTTATGATGACCCAACTCAATACAAAAGTAGATCCAGTAATCTGCTAGAAGAATGCTGCCACCAGACTGCTCATCAACTTAGAGACTGCGCTACTAAATTGCTCATCTGATAAAGAAGTGTTGGAAGAAACATCTTGCATAGGGATCAACTCTATTGCTCAACCTTAAGAGGCGTGTGATCATTGAACTTCTCATCTACCAAAATAATGTTGCCACCAAACTGGCCATCTATTGAAAAATGATGTCAATGACTAACTATCGAAAGTTGAGGAGTAGGCCTCACATCACTAACCATAGCATCCAATATAAATGTACGATCCCCATAGAAGACATAGGATGTCTCCAAAAAAGATGGACTCAATACCAAGAATATCATCTTCTGAATCTGGTACAGCAAGATCTACAAATTCTATTGCCATTTGTGTCAAAGAAATAGTCCATTTGGTCTAGCAAAAGGAAGTCTCTGTGAAGACATCAAGAAAACCTGCCAAAAGGGCCAAGAAGGGTTTTAAACTTTAAAACCCTACAATACAAACTGATCCAGAAACCCTACTTCTGTAGCCTTTAGGACAAATGCCACTAGCCAATAGTCTCACTAATCAACTGAATAACCCTTTTTTTTGTCGCCAAGCAATCCATCAGAGAAAATATGAGAAGTGGCCCCTACAAAAGCCCTAAAGAAGAAATTTGACAAACCTATATCCTCAACACTAACCTATATCCTCAACACTTTAGGTCAATGCCTCTAGCCAATAGCCTCCTTGATCTCTTGTAAAAGAATAATTCAGAACTCCTGATTCTACAATGATAGCCACCAGCAAAAGCCTCAGAAAAATTCCTGAACAAAAGGAGAAACCCACACATTACCAGCGCTGTTCCAACAAAACAGCAGTGTATTTTGATGGAAACAGAGAGAAAGATAGGGTGTGCTGCCTTAGAAAAACATCAATTTTAAAAAAGAATCCCTCAAAATTGCTGGAAAACAAAAAAAAAACATAAAAAAGAGGACACTGGGGGTGGAGAGAGCAAAATGCCCTAAAAAAACTCTGCTGTCCTGAAACAGAGCTGAAAGAACCCTAATTTCCGAACTGAAATATCTATAACAACCACAGTAGTTTGGCTGAAGAAAGGAGAAAAAAGGAGGGTTCTGGTGAAAGACAGGATAAAAAAACCATAGAAATCTGCTGCTGTCCCAAAAGGGTGCTCAAAAACCCTAGTTTGAGAGCTTCAACAGCCCTAAAGCAGCGGTGGATAGAGAAGGAAGAGACTACACTAGCTCTGATACCATGATGGAATGACAAAGAGATCGTGGATTTACCTTGAACACTTCAGCAAAGCCTAATCCAGCATACACCTTGAACAGGAATATTATATAAAGAGAAGTGAACTTATGAACAAGAGAATAAGAGATATGGTGCCCTTAGGCAAAAGAATTAATCACTAATGAATCTAAGATATTATTACAAATAACTTATGAGGTGTGTATTTAATTTTATACACAATTTATGACGTAGGGCGCCTTCTCCATGAGGGGTTTATGGGCCTCATAAATGCCTAGATTGGCCTTAGCCACCTAGAATAATTATAATAATGTTGACTAGGTTGGCTATTAGACCATAACCTAGTAAGACAATTATGAGGGTGTTTAGTCATAGTGTCAAGTAACCACAAGGTAATCGTTTCAACAAAACACACCCCTAGTAATGGAGAACAACCCCAAATCCTAGAGGAGGCCAAAGAACTCTACCCTAGGAAGAAAACCAAAGAGAAGAAGTGTTAGACTTTTGGGTTACTCTGAAGGTGTCTACACCATGTTTGGGGCGCTCCATGAGATTTGGGGTACATGGTGTATGACTAGCCCCTCAATGGTCTGAGTTGGATTGTAGCATGAGAAATGGTCCATGATGAATATGCACAGTTGAGAATCCACAATGATAACTCTCTTTGAGGCTTCTAAGTTCTAATTGATGAATGGTAATCTGAGTTTTTGTTTGTATCATCTTTTTTTTGTGTCTGTGTGTCTTGTATTTGCCATTTCCCCACCATAACGTATCTGGCCTTTTCTGAAAATTTGCCACATCTGTTTGCCCCTTGTTTCTGTATCTGTTTCAGTGCAACTTAGAGGAATGTCTACTGTTTTATTCTTTCCTTTCTAGTTCTTTGTGAAAATTTCCTATTGTTGTTGTAGCTTGTTGGGTGCTTTTGATTTTCTGAAACTACTGAACTGCAAGACATTTCCACGGGGCACTAGTTCCCCATAGTTCTCCATCCTGAGTCTATCACTGAGGAGAGAAACAAGGTTGAGGATTGATAGGAAGAGGTTCTTGATTATTCTCAGCTCTCTTTTTTTCAAATTGTTAAAAAGTTTATCTTGGGTGCCATTTTAATAGAATTTTAAGTTGGAAAACTGAAACAATCCCTATAATCTTCTTTTGTGACAGAAATGCCATTCGATTAAAAGTAAAGGAGAAATGATTTCATTTCTTTCCCAAGGCAACCCACATCATCTACTTCCTTCTGGGTCAGTACGGTCACTTCGAATCATAGCAGTGACTTATCGTCAGAATGTGGACCTTCCACCAGTCTTGCCAAAAAGGAAAAAGAAGCCATTTCCCACGCCTATCAAAGAGATAAGGCGTGCTGCAAGGGAAAATGAAAAGAAGAGAAAGCTAGAGGGAAAAAGCCATGAAGAAAGAGTTCTGGAGCCTCCAGAAAATGGATTATTGGTTTCTGACTTGATCCCAGTGGCACACGAGGTCTTGGAAGCAAGAAAAATCTTGATAAAGAATCTTTTAAAGCTTCTAGATGTGATTCCTGTCGTTGCCTGCAGGTAAAATACAATGAAATTGCCACCACTCTAGAGTCTCTTGAGAATTTCAGACACTAATTTAAATAGATCAAGATGTTCACTGAAATAAAGTTCTAATTACTGAAAAAGAAGAACGTCAATCTCAGTTGCTGCTTTGATAGTGTGAAATATTTTCATCAAGTCTGTCTTTGATGCAGATACTGCTCAGGTGTTCACATTGGTTCAGTTGGCAATGAGATTAGAACTTGTCATGGGCCAGATAATGGAGCTCGAAATTCGTCACACGTCTGGATAAAAGGTTATATTGATGACATTCTTGTTCCCATAGAATCCTTTCATCTTTTTGATCGCCTCGGAAAGCGCATTACTCATGAGAGGAGATTTGAAGTAGATAGAATACCGGCAGTTGTGGAGATTTGCATCCAAGCAGGTGTGGACCTTCCAGAATACCCAACAAGGAGGAGGATAAAACCAGTGCATATGATTGGAAAAAGGGTATTAGACCCTGAAGGCATTGTCAGTGAACCTAAGCACACACAGCAAGGAGGACTAAGTGAGGAATTGGATCCATGTGGAATACGTCCGCAAACCAATCCTCCACCTCTATCTTCACAGGAAATCCGGGAAGCTGCAGAATGTGCACTTCAGGCATGGGATACAATGAGAGGTGGAGCCTGGAAACTCCTAAAGAGGTATCCTGTCAAGGCATGTGGCTATTGTTCGGAAGTGCATGTTGGCCCATGGGGACACAGGGTCAAACTTTGTGGAGCTTTTAAGCATCAGTGGCGTGATGGAAAGCATGGTTGGCAGGAAGCAACTCTTGATGAACTGATACCTCCAAATTATGTCTGGCATGTTCGTGATTTGGCTGGACCTCCTTTAAGTAATCACCTGAAGCGATTTTATGGTCAAGCCCCTGCTATAGTGGAGCTTTGTGTGCAGGCAGGTGCAACAATACCTGAGCGATACAAACCCATGATGAGGCTAGATATTGTCATTCCAAATTCCCAGGAAGCAGAAATGGTTGCCTAATACTTTTTAAATGAATTCCAGCCAGTTGTTACATTTTATTTAGTGTGCATGTTTCTTGAAGTTGGTTGTTGTTGGCTTATTAACTTCATTATGTCAGGATATAACATAAGGAGTCGGAACAAACCTGGGAAACCCAAATTCAAATCTCATATGGGCCTCAAGGATGAGCACCATATTCTGACATTGTACATAATGTTGATTATTGTCTAGTATGGTTCACAAATTATGCATCTGATTTACACAAATTATTCATCTGATTTACATTTGCACATTTCTAAAATCACATAGAAAACATTCATGGATTAATTTCTAGTTTCTACATGCTCCTGTGCTGTTTTTGCATTGAGCTTCCCAAGAATAATTTTCGTTTTGTTTTCGTGTTTGTTTGGTCGACTTAAGAAAGTCATATAAAATTCTAAATTTTCAGGTAGTTCATGGAAAACCAGTGTTATTGGAACCGGCAAAACCGGCCGGTCTGACCGGTTTACAGGGTTGGCCGGTCCGGTCAGCAAAAAAAAATCATCAAATCGGATTTTTTTCCAAACCAGGTACGGAACCGGCCAGAACTGGTCAAAACCGGCCGAACCGGCCGGTCTGGACTGGGGACTCACAAAACTCAATTTAAAAAAAAAACAGAAACCAAAACTTTGCTGATGTACTTTGGAGCCTCTTTGTTAATGTACTTTGGTTCATATCTTCAGAGATGTATTGCACTAGGTGCTATTTTGGATATTTGCACCCATATTTGATATATATATGAGAAACTTTGCATATTTCTGTATTAATGGTTTGGATTCATATGTATGCACATGAATATATATGTTTTTTTACAAAATATGAATATTTTATGTATTTTTTAGTCAGCCGGTCTTTTACCCGGTTTTTTGCCGGTTCCGGTCCGGTTCACATTTTGGGCTTCGCCGGTTCGATGAACTTCATGTTGGACCTGAGAATTTGTAAAATTTTCCACGATTTCTGTAGCGTCCAGACTGAAACTTCCAGTTTGAAACATTGAACTAGCTATCAAAAGCTAAATTGCTATAGGAAGATTTTCTAGATCGTTTTGGTTGGATTCTATTATCATGCTTTCTTATCCAAAGCTTTGGAAGAATAAGTCAATATCTTGCCTTATTCTGAATCCAATGAAAATTATATCTATAGCAGCTAGAAAATGTGAGGACACTTGGGCAACAATTTGGTCAATTCTTTTAATCAAGATCTATACTACCATGCGTTAAATTCCAAAAGTGCAGCCACACATCTATAATTAATTCCAAGAACGTTCTGTAAATTAGTTCTATTTTATTTAATCTGGTATTTATCATTGCATCTGATTTTTGAGAATACTTGCCTTGGCCTCTTTCATCCTTTGCGTTTCTATCTTTCTTCCATCCTAATCATCAATGAGCACGTTCTTTGAAAAAATAAAGGAACCATATTTATATGCTGAAAGCTAGTGTTTCTGTCCCTACTTTGGCAGGTGACGAAGTAGGTACTTGATTGTGGCTTCTTCTTTGGGTGCCCTATTTTTTAGTATGAAACATTTTATATACAGTTATGAGTGTGTATATTGTTGAACCTTGAAAGACATTCTTCATAGTTTGATTTTACTATAAATAGATTTATCTATCTTCTGATTATGAAGTTCTATTTCGTTTTTGGAAATACTTTTTATAGAATCCCTTTGGCTAAGATGCTGCACTATGAGGGGTCTCTCTACATTGTGAAAATCATCCAGGACTTCCCCAACTTCATTCGCTTTAATACAAGCCAAATACATCTCTACTTGCATGTAGTTAGACTTATATGATGAATGCAAGTTGATTAAAAAATTGTCCTAATTGATTTAGTTTTGAAATACCATCATATATATAGAGAGAGGATGCCATCTCTAGTAATTATATTGGCGTAAACTAGTGTGTCTAGCTTAGGGGATCTAGGCACCTACTAGCATGGAACTGGCCAAATGTGAGTGACATTGGCAATCACTGATTAAGCTAACCCCTTGGGCTTACTTTCCCTTATATATGTATATAGATGGATTTCTTACTTCACTTGTATATATGGATTGCTTACTTCACCTAGCTTTAGGAGAGCATTGGTATCCACATAAGGAGAGATAAATGGCCAAAAGACCCTAGGGTCCATAGTAATGCTGCCATAGGCACAATTAATTAGTTGGATTTGCAAGGGCTTGAATCAAGTAGGCTAGCCATGAATAATTTTTTGTGATGGAGAATATAATATACCTCAAATATATTCATATAAATTTAGTGTTAACAATTTGGAATTTTGTTTGGCAACCACCAACCATCCCAAAGCACTAATCTCTCCAAAGCATGATGTGAGTAATTATTTTCCTAATAGGTGTTGTTGAAGGCCACTTGGAGATATGCTTTGGGCAAAATTGTTTAACCCTATTAGATCTATCTTGTCATTTTACCACTAGTAATTCTCATAGTCCCATCTCCTCCCTCTTCTTGCCATATTCTACTGTGGTGACATTAGCAAAGTTGTTAGGTTCATGAGCACTAGGTTGGTCGCTTAGGTTCATGAGCACTAGGTTGGCTGCTAACAAGGAAGATTTTCAAGTTGAGCTCCTCAAATGTGGTATTCACTCTTTCGATTTCTACATTGCTGATTTGTTTAGTCTTCTTGTTTGTTCAAGGTTCCTTCCTTGGTCCCACGATATCGTCCACATATTTTTAAATTGGAGATTACTTCATAGCCCAACATTTATAGGACCATCATGGTTGGTCACACTTTCACCAAGATCTACGGCACAATACTTGATATGTGGTTATCGAATGAGCTAGAGAGGGGGGCATCTTTGGGCTAGATGATAGGGAGCATTTTGTTGGGAGTACCAGAGCATTGATCACATGCTCACTGTTTGGGCATTATCGAGGAGTTTTGTCATTTGTCTTCAATGTCTTATGTTGTTTTATGGACATTGGTAAGGCATTCGACTTGGTTTCGAGAAAGGCCCCATTTTAGAGGTTACATGACATTGGTATTTTAGATAACTTTTTGGCAACCATCATGAGACTACTATATGAGTTGGTACTTGATTGAATTTTTCTACTCATGACATCTCGAACTTCATTAGGAGCACCATTGGGGTCAAATAGCCCTGCACCCTCTTATTGACTCTCTCTGGAATCTATAATGATGCACTAGAGTCCTTTCACAGGGAGCACAAACTGGAGGTTGACAATTGTCCTATGTATGTCTTTTCCCTTCTTTTATTTGTCGACAATGTGATCCTCGTGGCATCCTCACTTGAAAGGTTGCAAAGGATATATTGATGCCCAATCTAGCATTTGTGACCTTCAAAAAAGGACAATGAACCTTAGTAAAACCAAGATTACAATCTTCAACTTGCTCTCTCGAACTACCACTTCTACTTTCAAGGAGACAAGATTGAGATTGCTATGGGTTGTACATACTTGGGGGTTCACTTCTTAGAGCCTTGGTTTAGTTCGAGGCATGATATCCATCCATGAATTAACAAGGGAGATCGTTCTCTTGCCCGACTTGAAAGTATGGTCCTTTAGCTTCAATTCTAAGGTATCTCAACCAACACAAAGATTAGACCAACTTTTTGGTATGGCTCCAAGGTTTGGGGACCTAGCTTGCTTTGGGGCCATGAGGCTAGGACAAAGAGAGTCAAACCCTTTTGCTACAACACATCATTCATTGCAAAAAAAAATCCTTTGCGCATCATCTGGGTGGAGTTTGTGGTTCATGCTTTGGACCTTGAGGCCATCTTTTGACTTATCTCCTTCCTTCACAATGTTCGAATTATGGAAGGCTCTATGTCTAGTAGAGATAGGCACTCGTACTTATCTTTGTTCTCTTGCCTCCACATAATCCCTTGGATGGTGTTGTCACTGGTTTTTAGAGGCTTCCCAATTGTTTCATTAGGAGACCATTTCTACTAATTGAATTTTTAGGTACTCTTTGGATGCTTTGTGTCACCTCCTACCCTCTAAGCAAGACTTGCATTGGGTGATCAAGGAGGATATCTATAGGGAGTACACTCAGGTCACTTGGAGCACCCCTCTTGAGGGCCTTAGCCTTAAGATGCCATTTTTTCTTGAGCACTACATGCAACTAAGGGATAATCTTATTGTTAGAGTTGAGCATATACCCATATATATGCAACTAAGGGATAATCTTATTGTTAGAGTTGAGCATATACACATATATTGGATGCATGCCCTTAGGACCCCCCTTGGTCAATTCAAAGCATTAGTGTCGTGCCATGATAGATCACCACATTCCATGTCTTGAGAAGACTTGTTTTCTATATCAATTATAGGCGAAAGAGTCAAAGCACCTAATTTTTAGATACCCCATATGTTATTAGATTAAAGGCCAATTTCAGTACCTCTACTAGGGACCAAGAGGTTCCATTTTCACCTTCTATTTCCATTTAAACAAAGAATCATGGTTGTTCTCATGAGGAATATTTTAGGACACAATTGAGGATCATGCTTGGTTTTTCCCTTTAGATCCTCTTAGGGGGATGACTTTCTTCTTCCCCTTTGTCACGCTCATAAGTGGTAGCGAGTGATGGGCAAAGGCCCAGATTACCTTAGAGAGACTAGATCAATGAGAACTGATACTTCTTCTCGATCCTATCCTCTTATTGAGTCAATCAACTTCCATGAGGCTTTCGAGGAGCTCTAGTTCCAGATCCTAGTATAGATCCTATGAGGTCCTAGGGCCAAATTGACTTTGCATAGGCCACTGTGTTCATGGTCTACCCAAGTAGCTTTTCTTCCATGAAGAGATTCTTCCCCTCGACCTTGGATGTGAGGAGTGATGGTCCTCATCAATCTAGAGCTTTCTCCAAGGTTTCACAACAATGCATCCCCCAACATTGGATATTCTCTTGATGGCATCATGAGGCAATGCATTGTTCCCTTCATGATGATCGACGACTCAAATTGGGAGCCATCCTTTCTCTTTTTGCTTTTGCTTCTTGCTCCAACTTACCTTGACAATTGCATTGCATGGTTGACATGGTTTTGTTATTAGTTTTTCTTTGCACTACTTATGTTTCTTTTGATTAATACTTTCTTTTCTTTTAGTAGAGTAGCGATAGAAGTTGCTTTTGCACCATCACTGTCGATTCACATTCATTGTACTTTTGAGTCATGTTGACCAACTTTGTAGTCACTTGTTGGACATTACTAAGGTTATATTTTCTTATCCCCTTGCTAGTGCAAGGTGGGATTCAATCATCTTTGGGTTGAGATAGATCACCACGTCCCACACCTTGAGAGGACTTGCCATTGATGTCACTTACAAGACACTGAATTAGAGGAGCACCTAATCCTTATATGCCTTATCTATTATGAGATCATAGGGTGGTTCCATTGTCTCCACTGGAACTCTAGAGGTTCCTTCTCTACCTTCTTCCACTATCTAGACTAGATATGGCCGAATCTTTTTATTAGGGAGGTGTTAGGACATAGATCTTAGACCTTGTGTGGTCCTCTTGATCAAATCTCATTAGGGGGTTCAACTTTTCCTTCCCTATTGTCATGTATAGAGGGGGAAACAAATGATAGGTTGAGGCCTAGAGCACTTCAAACACTAGATTAGTGAGACCTTAAACTTCTTCTTGACCTTGCAAAGGGTCGATCGACTTACACCATACTTTTGAGGAGCCCTAGTTCTAGATCACAACATAGATTCCACTAGGTCAATAGAGAGATGTGTACTAGGAGATCCCAATCAAACTTGCTCTATATATAGTAGTGCTCTCCATGTTTGCTCAAGCAACGAGTTTTCCATTAAAAGTTTCTCCCCCCTGACCATGGATGTTAGAAGTGATGGATCTCTTCGATCTAAGGATCCTCCCAAGATTACACAACTAGGCCTCCTTGAACCCATATATTCTCCAAATGACATCATTAGGCATTGCATTGGTACCTTCAACATGTTTGATGACTTTGATGGGGAACCCTCTTCTCTCCTTTTTGCTCATGTCACTTCTAGTTTGAGTTATAGCACACCTTGAGGTTTACATTGTATGATCCTGTAATGTCCTCTTCCAATTAGGCCTTGAGGCCCAAAACCGCTAACCTATGTGATTCCTGTGGGTTCGAGCGGTTACTGACAGCTAGGGAATCAGCTGAGGACTGATGCCATCCATAGAAGATCTAGGGCATCATCATTTGGTTAAGAAGGGCCACCAGGGCCAAAGGCCACCTTCGTGCATGCCATCCAAGCATTATTTAATGATGCATGCACTCTTTAAGTCTCCATCTGCATGCATGCAAGTCAACGGCAAATTAGAAGATAAAGTGACCTAATTAGGTCAAAGATTAGGTTTTGCGCAGTTGAACTTTATAAATAGAGGATAAAGCGAGAGGAGACTTCACTTTTGATTAGGATTATTTTGGGAGCTCTTGGATAGCAGCACAACGTGCAGCACAACAGTTGGGGTTGGAGAAGGAGTCTTCAGCTAACAGGATTTCAACAGTGAAACATCTGCCCTAGTCTTATTCAGGGTAAGCCATACTGGTTCACCACTTGTTCTTCATTCATTCATCAGTTATCTAGCATATGGTATAGATCGTTGCAGGGACACGTGTGCAGCCGTAAGGGGGGGTTTTCAGCCGGAAAGCCCTAATCAGCTGTGGAGCCTTCAGATCTCAGTTTCCTTCCGAAACTCAGGCACCATTCTCATCATCAGCATCATACCCCGGTACCCGGTGATTATCAGATCCATCCGTGCTCATCCGGAACAATTATCAGCAGTTTCGGGATTCCAGGGGTGTGAGCAGCTGTCTCTCAGAAGCAAGTCGCTATCTTGCCTAGAGGACTCAGAAATCACTCTTGTATCAGGCATTCTCTCCGGCACGGAAAGGCTATCAGCCCCGCAAATCCGCAGCTCCATCGGACACCTCCTTCCCTAAGGGCGTCACCCTTTTCTGACTGGGCGTCTTGCCGCTGGGGGTTCACCGTAAGCAGAGGAGATCAGTTCATCTCCGATCCAGCTCTCAGTGCTTGCATACTTTCTCCGGAGCAGTCCAGCCGGCTTATCAGTGGTAAGTGTTCATTCTATCTCACAAACCCTAACCCTAATTTTTCCTATAAAATAGGGATTTTTGCATGGCAGTTTGCATGCCCAGTTGTATCAGCCTTTTTGCTTAGAAATAGAAAATATCGGGATTTGGGATATTACAGTGGTATCAGAGCTGTTTTCTTGGCCGACTGTGGGCTTAAGAGATGAAAAGTAGATGAATACAGAAGGAGATCCTTTTGTAACCTATAGGAGGAGGAAGAGTAGATACACAGAAGAATTTGAAGATATCCAACTAGAAGATACCAATTCAGACATGGAACAAACATGTATACATGCGGATAGGGGAAAATGAACGGGAGAAGGGGAGGATTGGATGGAGTTTCACAGCTTGGTCTTGGCATTACAAGACTTAGCCAAAGGACAAAAAGAAGTCCTCAATGCAATCAACAGACTATCAGCGAAACCGGAAACAGGTATCAACAGTACATCTCCCTCACTGGTAGATCGGGGATCTTCAAGCAGCAATGGAAAGATGGTGTACACTAACATCCAGAACACTCCGCACATATACAACAGACCTACTATCAGGCCTACCATGCCTCACTTCTTGGCAGATACAGTAGGGGGCTCGGTCATGCAAGTAGAACCTAGCGAGCCTTTTGGGGCTTATTTACAGGAGTACAGAGACTTAGGGGATGAGTTTCATGCTGCCATGTCTTTCTTAGATTTCTGCAACATGAAGAGTAGGAACAGGCCCAGGAATTTCAACAAGGGTTTCAATCACAACTATGAGCTGCAGAAGACCTTGGGCAGGTTAACCATCCCAAACTTTGATGGGACTCGTGGAGGATCTGTTAATTAAGTTGTCATTGATGCCAACAGTTAAGTCTAAGAGCCCTTGTGACTACACCTCTAACGTTGATAATGAGATCCTTGAAGGTTGAAAAAGGTTATATAATAACAAGCACATGATGGAGCTAAGAAGAAAGAGTATGAAATCTACAATTACAGATATACTTGTTGATGCCATTAACATCTTTGATGTTACCTAATAAGCTGAGACTCCATGGAAACTCGACATGGTCCCATCACCAACTTCTTTGACGAGCATCTTGTCCTATATTTTATAATAAGGTTTCTTATCACAAGCAGCTGCATAACTGACATCTCCAATCATGTCTTCAACCATATCTTGGTTACGCAACCATAACATTCACGAGTAATCATGCCAAGATCATAGCATCCGCATAATAAAAGAGAAAACATTACACTATTAAATATCACATATTATGCTATTCTACTCTCTTGCATTATAAACATTCCTATGCCATAATTCTTTCTCTTCATATTGTAGTTCTATCAGTCAAGAGATAAATAAAAAATATAGCAAGAGAAGGAAGGGTTAAGGCATTTCTCCTTCTTTCGCATAGCATGGAATTCCATAACACAGCTGACCTATCCCAGGGCCTAACTGCCATTTCAATAAAAGATCATTAGATGTGAGTTTATAACCCAAGTAGCAATTCACAAAAAGCATAAATAAATTTCAAAATATTTTTAAAAAATCCATATGAAGTCGGCTCAATATGTTTGATTAAAAATAATAGTAGGTCGGCCCCAAATGGCTTGTGAAATTTAATATAAATAGAGATTTTAAAACACTCATTTTTGGAGGGAGATTTTGGCCGGTGCTCTAAGGAAATTTCGGGAGGTTTTGAGGCAGAAGTTCGTAGCATATTTTTTGCTGGAGATCTGAGGCAAGACCCTCGCTGCCTGAGAAATTTGACATGGGAGCAGCCGCAGATCAGAAAGGTTCATTTCTTTTGTGTCCAGCCTGATTGCTGAGATACAATTTTTGAAAAAAAAGGGGAAAGGAACAGACCCGATTTCTCCTTGTGAAAAGGATCCAAGTTCAGTGATTTTTTCCTTTTGGCTGAGTTTTAATGGTAGACAGCAGCAGTTGACTCGATTAGCAGACCTTCAATAGTTGCATCTTCAGCAATTGATTAATTAACCCTTGAACACAACTGAAGCTACCTGAAGATGATTCCATGGACAGATCTATGATGTTAATTTGCCTGATAAAGATCTGAGCATATCTTATGTTGACAGTTTGATCATACTGGAGTGCACAAGGTGTCAAGAATTTGGGGCTGTGTCTTTGAAATCGCAGGTAAAAGTCAAGACAATAGAGGAATGAAGCTCGGGACTTTAAAGGTCTGCAGTTTGATGTATTGTGGGTGGATCTGCACCTGAGAGTGCAGAGCATGAAAGGCACAAGAAGGATGTATTCAAATGATATATGATTGAGTCAGAGCATTGGTTAAAACCACCACAAAAGCAGTTTATTGGGTGTTGACTACAGATCTACTCAACACGCAGAGATTAAGGAAACACAGGTGATCTTCATGACTGGAAACTTGATCATCTCCTATTCAAGGTTCTAGAATCTCTTATTCTATTTTAGAAGTGCTGCTACAGGCAAATATGAAGATTTAATTGCCATATTGATCGGAGGCACTGTTGTCAGAGATGAAGTTGGGTTGGCCCTTGATAAAGCTGGAAGTGAAGTTCTAGGTACTGTTGCCAAGGTAGTTCTTAACAAGGATTCAACAACACTTGTTGGTGATGGGAGCACT
>LPNX010239243.1:0-73682 GCA_001517045.1 Pseudotsuga menziesii | reverse complement strand
CCGCTTGGGATTTAGTCAATGCTACCCTTCAATTATCCCACTTAGTCATTGGACAGGCGCAGGCACTTAAGTAGTGCTCTGCCTAACTGGTAGAGGTCATGCAGTACTGCTTATGTGAAATTTTAGTTTTGATTATTATTATTTTTTTTTCTTTCTAGAGGGCCCCTTTAGGTTCCAGTTTTAGAACCTAGGGCTCTGATACCATCTGTAGTGCTCCACCTAACGGTTAGAGCACTGTGTCCAATTCCCTGTAATGTTCTCTATCAAATCATTTTAGATTGCATTACAGATTTATATCCAGGTCTGTTCTATAAATTTTACAGACATATGTAAGTACAAGTATGAACTATAAGCATAAGTACAAGTATGAACTATAAGCATATTCAAGTAAAAATTTCGAACTGTACATGTTGATAACTTTATGAATTTTTTTATAAATTAGATCATAATAGCATGCATGAGTTTAATATCTACATACCTGAAATTTCTTCTTCTTCCAGCTTTCTGTACGAGCCTTAATCAACAAAAATGATGTGCCACCCTGCCGACCATCTCTCATCATGTGCTGGCCCTAGGAAACCCACGGGTTTCCTAGCCCCCGAGCCCACAGACCAATAATATCAAGAGCAGCTTCCTCTCCATTCTTTATCTTCTCAGTCTCAGTCATTTACAGATACTCTCATCCTTGAGTTGTCCCCCTCCTCAAGTATTTTTCCTCTATTTTTCCTCTTAGTTTTCCTCCTGCAGAGTCCAATTTCCCCCAAAATAAATCCAACCTCCTCCCCGTCCCCCGAAATCCCCAAAATCCCCCTCCTTATACCTCCTTCCACCGCCTCTTGCATTATTATTTTATTTTATCATGGGCAGTGCCGTTCTGATAGGTCTGACATGTGTAATGTATTTATCTTGCCTTGTACGTGTCAAAAATGTCATGTATTACCAATTTTAATGTTTTACGCAATTGTAAAGTCGGTAAAATAATTAGTTTTAATTTAATAAAAGTATTTACTAATAAACTTTAATCATTAATATAGTATAAGTTTAATTTAATAAAAGTAATTACTCATAAACTTTAATTTAACATTAATATGGTATAAGTTTAGTTTAATAAAAGTATTTACTAATAAACTTTAATTAATGTTAATATGGGGCATTACATACAAGCCATATAAGAGGCTTTGGAAAAATTTCAAAGTGGGGAAGGACCAAATAAACCATCTTCCACATAAGATCGAGAAATTGTCTCTGAGGTATGTATTGATTCTTCAATTTCATTTTCTTCAAATCAAGATGCTTTGATTGGTGTATTTGTAAAGCTGCACTAAATGAATAAGATTTAAGCTACTAATGAAAATAGGAAGAAATTGATGGGAAACATCCTGAAATAGAACATTCATGGTTATAATTTTCAACAGGAAAGTTAGCATGCATATACAGTTCTTCTAAATTATTTTCCATTGTCGTAAAGTGGGATGGAAATATTCTTCTTGTATGAAGTACAGAGGTAGAAGACTTATTACAAGAGTGAAATAAGTGGATATGGTTGTTTCTTAATTACATGAAAAATGTATGCTTTGTGCTACGTACATCTCAAATATGTAGTAAAGTATATGTCTATGTAACGTTTATTCTTCATTCCTTGTAAAGATGAAAGTAAGACAATATAGTTGTTGTGGAAATATTTTTTGATTTTGCTTTCAAGGAAGCAAGTGAAGGAAATGAACAAGAAGTTGAGAGACTCCAACATATACATCAAGCAATACAAGAATAGTTAAACCAAGATGGGAAAGTCATAAAAAGCACCGAAATGATCAGATACAAGATGGAGATCCAAGATGAATAACCAAGAAGGAGATCCAAGATAGATATCAAAGATGGAGGTCTCACATGGAGAACCAAGATGGTGTTCATATTTAAGTGTATATCGGAAAGGTGGATAGAGGATATAAAAGCGAGAGAGCTTTATCATCATTGAGTTGTTGAGTAAATCAATAGTTGTAGAGGTTCAAATTTTTTTCCAATAGCAAGGAATGATCCAGGTGGATATGAGAATGCTAAAAAATTAACACTCTCAAATGTTGATGAGAATGGCATCATTACATAGATCTCAATCAAATATTTTCAATGACACTTGAATCACCTCAAATAGACATTGTATGAGGAATATGTGTTGTTCTCAAGTTTTGTGGAAATAGTAAAAAATGGCTTGTAGAGCTTCCATGTGGGTGCCACATGGTAGCACCAAAGGGTTCCATGTGGCACTATACAGATGATAACATGGAAATCCATATGATGACCTGGAAGTATAATTGATAGATGGAAAATTCATGGGTCGACACATGGCAGGTCTGTAAAGCTGATGTGGAATGTCCATACAGTTGACATTGCAGAGTCCAATTAGGAGATGTAGTAGGTCCATATAGCTAATGTGGCAACTTTGTACAACTAACATGAAAAGTTCCAGGAACGACATGTGGTAGCTGATGTTGTGTTGACTGTGAAGGGTGGTTGTACTATAGTTGGTGATGTGGACAAATGAGTAGTGTGACACGTGGCATCTTGATGCTTAATTGGAAATGGTGTTGCAGTGACACATGGTATATAGTTATCTAGAATATTTATGGTTGCGTACTGATGTATGCCATGTGAACCAATGAAGGGGTGACATGTGGCCCAATCACAAGGTGCCACATGGATCCCCACCTTCATGCATGCATGACCTCAAAGGGCCCTACGTGAATCTCATTCATATTTAATGTGGTTAAATTAATGTAATGTTATAAATATATAAAAATGAATTTACCATTTGGTATTTTGAACTCCAGCCTCCTAGGTAATGTTCCAAAACTTTAACCATTGTACCAACAACTTCAAATATGATAATGATTGACATTAAATTGATTTTGTTTCAAAATTAATTTATGTTATAACAATGCCAACGAGTTTAAATATGATTTTTGGACTATTTAATGAGTAGAAATTCGAATGTGACAGGTAGAGAGACATGCATAATTTCATAGTGTGCACGAAGTTTGAGGATGACATGAATCACAAGTAAAGGTTCCACACTATGTTGCATATTTTAGTCTCATTTTATGTTCCAAAGGGTAGTCCCAAACACTTGTGCAGAAGTAGGTTGATTTTATACTCAAAATTTTGAGAGGAGTTTAATGATGGTTTGTGTTTGATTCTAATTTGTAGATCTAAAGGGTGCCTTTAGATATTGTGTTTTTAATCCAAGTATAGTAGAGTTTATACTTAAAAGTCTCATAATTATGTGAATAATCTAGTGACTCTTTATGTTTCTAAGTCTAATTTGTAGAACTCAAGGGTGACTTCAGAACTTACATTGTAAGTATACCTTTTGTACATTCAACATTTTTTAACAAAATGAGAGCAGTATCACTATTTGGAAGTGGACCTAGAGACATAGCCCAAGATGGGTGAAATCCATTAACAATTTGGGTATCATATTGTAATTATTTAATCTCTCTTTAGGTTTCTCGTTCTTCCACATTTTACTTATGATAAATGGATTATGCGAGTTGAATTCGTATGTACAAATGCTTAGATATGTAATAATAATCACTTAAATTGTAGAGTGCATTGTCAGCTAAAGATATTGTAACCAAAATAGATTTGATGTCAATGTTTACTAATGAATCAATATCTCAATATTTTTGGATCAAAAATCCATAATGACAGGAAGAAAATGTGATTTTTATGCATGTACCATAATGGTGATTGCATGTAGGAAGCTCACATGATTTTTAATTAAATATTGTATTTCCAACATATCATAATATGTATTTAGGAGTAGCTCACCATTACCCACCTACTATGGAAATCAAATGGGTGTGAGTACTTTTGGATAAAATTATTTTCATTAAAATGTTTTTAGCAAATCAACCACATCAACAATAATTGTTAGATAGGAGGTCACTCGTTTCAAGTAGTATGCTCCAACATAGATAATTTGATTACTTTATGTTGGTTTCTTTCTTTGTTGAACCAGGTTCATATATATTGTTCATCTAGAAATCCCAAGATATCAACCCAACAGAGTATAACCCCGTCAGCAACACCTACGACACTGATGAGGTCTCACCTGATATATCTATGGATACTTGTAGAACTAGGTTTCTACAGTTGTTTCAGGGGGTTTCTTGATCATAGCACTATCCATTCACTCGACCGAAACCAGGGAATAATTTTTTGTCTTCATACATATATCATTATAACATATTGATCCATCGACATACATCACAGTGTATATCCTATATTATTAAACGTGCATTAACATCTCATTTATATGATTAAGATGATCAACATACTTAACATATTCATTCACGACAGATATTCATTCAACCATAGACACTTATCAAAGACACAAAGACACAGAGTTTAAAGTGGAAACCCATCCAAGAAAATCCACAAAGGTTCTCTTCGTATGGCATGAGTAATAGTTGAACGCATCTAGTCTACATGCAGAGCCTGCAGAATCATCTTTAGAGATTCTTTACAATCAATGATTTATTTTCTCGTCTCATGCTCTCTGATTCTCTCTCTCTCTCTCTCTCTCTCTCTCTCTCTCTCTCTCTCTCTCTCTCTCTATATATATATATATATATATATATATATTCTTTCTCTATTCTCTTCTTCTATGTTTTATGCATTCTTTTGTATTATGTCGTCCGCACACAACTTGGATTGAATTTATAGGATTTTACAACTCTTTCTTTATCCGTCAAGTGATTCTTAACTGTCATTCGATAGGTCATATTAATAATTTAACACATCCTGTTACATCTAAAAATTGGCACTATTGACCCAATTTACAATCATGATTTATTCCCCAAAAATAAACTATTAGTCTAACTAACTATTTATCAAAAATATGTTGAAGTACTCTTCTCGACCTGCTTTAATCCTCTTTTATCATGGCTTCTTTTGTCGTTCTATTTTCCTATCTTGCAACCAGAATCTTCATCTTTTCAAATAGGATTCTAGTTATATTTTCTCGTCTTTTCATAGGGCCAACATGCCCCCAACACTCAGTTGTGGCTCGTCTTGAGCCACTTTATTCTAAAACTTCTGTGGGTACAAGCTTGGTCTGAAAATATTGACATATTTTCATTACAGCTTATGCTTCATGTCGCACCTCTTCCTAGACCTTATGCATTTGTTCTAAAAGTTTGGAAGTGATATGTTCTAAAGTTTCTAGTTCTGTCACACCCAATTCCTGTCACACATTTTCATGTATTGGGTGGATCGTTCCCATAGCCTTTTTTGCATCTATCTGTAATTTTGCAACATGATATGTTCTCTATTGTTGTTGTTTCTGCAACCTGACTACTTGTTGTTTTAATCTTTTCAAATATGCAGCCTTGTTCATTTTTTTCTACAGGTGGTAATTTCTTCAATTCAACCTTCAACTTATTAAAATATGCTTCAGCAGTGTGAAGTTTTACTATGACATGATCAACTTCTATATCTTCTATCAAGGCTTCCTGAATGTTATGTGTAACTTCCTTTACTTCATTTCGTCGAGCTTCCAGTACCTCAGGAGGTGTACTAGGAGTCATGTTTATTTCTCGATTTGTGACTCATTTTCAGAGGTTGTCATCTACCTCACCAAGTTGGAAATTTTTTTCCTCGGAGAACATCTCAAGTGTAATCCCCTTATCAACAAAATTATTTCAAGTGAGCATAACAACTTCATCCAGTCACTGCTTGTCATCCTGTGAAGTTTTTAATTTTTTCTCTTCCTCCTTAACTTTATTCTTCAATGATGAAATGGTAGTCTTGGAATGTTTGAGTTGTCCAATATATCACATTATCTTGTATTCATTTCCTCTACTGCATCCTGCTCAATCTTATGCAGTAGATACATTAGTATTACAGGAAAATCAAAAGTTACCTTATCAAGATCTGTGATCACGACATTGTGTTTTGGCCTTCCCAAATAAATTTATTTAGCGATCAATTATATTTTTCCTTGTGTAGGCATCAATGGTACTTCGACAGGTCACTCTTCTGATGTGCATGCTTCTTCCTTCGACTCAGTCAAATACAGCTCCCAATCGACCGCTACTTGAACTTCCTTTATGATAGTACAAAGCGTATGCAGTAAATACGTAATGATGCTTACCAATTTTGTGTGGCATGCATACATATTTTTGCAGCTTTCATTTTTCTCTTCGTCCATGCAATATGAAATCAGGTTGTATTCGTCATCAGTAAGGTCAGTGATTCCAGTTGTCTTTTCAGCCTTCCTCTTCTTGTGAGTCTTCCCATATTTTTTAGATCATTTTCTTTTCTCCCCCAACTCTGGATATGTTGAGGCAACACTATATTGACTTTTACTATCATACAGAGATATTCTTGGGATTTCTTCTACTAGTGGATCTCCTCCCTAATTTCCATTATGCTTGCCTGATGTGTCATCCTATCGCAACTCAATTTCTATAGAGATATGATCCTCTGCGATAGGTTGTCTCCATTCTTTAGGTCAATCTTGAATAATCACTTCAATTTCTTCAGTAGATAGTCGAAAATGTGTAGGTAACCACTAGTTCTATGGATCTTGTCGCGGCTGTAAAAATATTTGGTGAGACCTAACCAAAAATCTTATTATATTGTGAAACCATTGGCTAGTTTCCTCTATTATTCTTGCATGTTTCTGAATAAAATACCTGAGTTCCTCTCCATGCAAATAAAATTCAACATTGTTATCACATTGCCTTTGAGGATTCTCCTTATTGAACCAAAGATTCTGGTATCTTTCTCCTCGGCATGGTTTAGGAACATATTCCCCTTAGTAGTCCAGTTGTTCTTCCCATGTGACAAATGAAATTAAAATCAAAAGCCATGAATAATTAAAGGGATTACCCTTTTCCTGCACAACTGCAACATTTTCTAACAACTCATTCAAAAAAAATGTCGACCAGTTCATATGGGTGCATGCTACACACTCTCTTCCACAACGATTTTTTGGGTTGTGAATTGGTTCGGTCACATCTTCCACAGAAGCTTGCTGGATAAAAATTTAGTTGCAAACTGAACGATGGTGTCATTGATAGAGGCGATGGAAAAGTCTCTCTTATCTCTTGATAAATTGTATTTATCCTTCATCATGTTAGTAAGTGAAGCATCCTAGTCCTTTCTAGTGAATAAGAGTGTTGGGTCGACTCCTCCAAGAGGAATTCCTGTGATGGATGCTATTAGCTTGATGTATACTAATATTTTTTTATTTATCCATAGACATCCTCCATGAAAGTAGACCAATAGCTGCTTCACACATGTGTTCACCTCTACTATGAGACCAAAATGTGGCATATCCATCAGTGACAACAATCCATATTTGGTCTATGGGTGCATGCTACACACTCTCTTCCACAACGATTTTTTGGGTTGTGCATTGGTTCGGTCACATCTTCCGCAGAAGCTTGCTGGATAAAAATTTAGTTGCAAACTGAACTATGGTGTCATTGATAGAGGCGATGGAAAAGTCTCTCTTATCTCTTGAGAAATTGTATTTATCCTTCATAATGTTAGTAAGCAAAGCATCCTAGTCCTTTCTAGTGAAGAAGAGCATTGGGTCGACTCCTCCAAGAGGAATTCCTGTGATGGATGCTATTAGCTTGATGTATACTAATATTTTTTTATTTATCCATAGACATCCTCCATGAAAGTAGACCAATAGCTGCTTCACACATGTGTTCACCTCTACTATGAGACCAAAATGTGGCATATCCATCAATGACAACAATCCATATTTATGCAATCCCCTTGCTCACTCTATCGGGACAATGTGAATAGTTCCATCCTCTGTCTCTCAGACAGTTGTCATAAAACACTTCATGTCAAGTTCAGGAAACATCTGTAGATCATAGTCAATAAAAAACATCTTCTTCAAATTTGGACTCCTTTCGGTATGGCTGGCCTTACCAGTTGATATTTGGAATTCTTGCTAATAATAACTTTAGATACCTCCACCGGTATTGTTGGAACATAACCAAGAAACAAGCTTCCCGACTCAGGTCCTATTGCTTCAACATCATGTGGAGTTATCATTCTTGGTTTGTGACTAGATCCACGGCTAGATCATTTCCTTTTTGATGTGTCGGGTTGGTATGACTCTAAAACAACTTCTATGATCAGTTTTGGTTGTGAGAAATATTCTGTAGTCTCTTCCCTAATAGGTGTAGGAGACACAATATCCATACCTGATTCTGGAACAATGCTTGTGCTTGAAACAAAAATGACCGTGCTTTGAGAAAACAACTTCGGGTCAAATGGTTGTTGACAGATGGATCAATGCATGAAGTCATTTAGTTGGATACGATAGAATGACCAAGGCTCGACATGAAGATTAAGTACTTTGTTTGATGCGAAAAAATTGTTTGATGCAAAAACTTGTTTTCCCGCATGATCTTACAATAAATGGAGAAAGTGGCAGCAAATTTTGTCACAAGGAGCAATATTTATAATCATGTCAAGGAAACCCCCAACCAAACTGTCACTTCTCTTGTCTTGTCATCGATATTTATTGTGAATTAATATAAGACGTGACCAAAAAATATGCCACTGAAATATCATGTTGCTTTAAATTAACAGCCAACTGACTATCACTTGTAGCCAA
The DNA here is from genome assembly GCA_001517045.1 of Pseudotsuga menziesii. Taxonomy (NCBI): domain Eukaryota; kingdom Viridiplantae; phylum Streptophyta; class Pinopsida; order Pinales; family Pinaceae; genus Pseudotsuga; species Pseudotsuga menziesii. The sequence goes on along the minus strand of LPNX010239243.1, from coordinate 65,038 downwards.
AATCGATCGCGTGACAACAATTATTTTCTTGTGACATAAAGTTTCTTTCACAATAGACCCATAGTCTACGACAACATTTTATACTTTGCGAAATAAATTCTTCTCTTGTGACAAACATATATCCTATGACATAATTATGATTTTAGGACAATTATTCTTTTTACAAGAAACTCATAATCTTGTGACAAAAACACTCATAAACTTGCAACAAAAACACTCATAAACTTGTGACAAAAACACTCATAAACTTGCGACTCTTTTTCTTTTATGTTTATTTTTATTTTTATTTTATTTTTATTTTTACTATTTTCCTTCCCTTTTTGAACTATTAGTTGATCGAAGTGTGTCTATCCTGATAAGACTTTAGCCGACTTCCGTTTACTAATACTTTGAAAGGTGTACCATCTAAATTCTGCAATTTCACTACTCCTCCTTTAGTGATATGAATTAAAATATATGGTCCAAGCCAATGTTTTCGAAGCTTCCCAGGATGCTTCAAAAAATTATTTCCATATAGGAGAACAAGATCTCCAATCTAAAATTTCCTATACTTAATATGTCAGTCGTGCTAATATTTCTATCACTCCTTCGTGATATTTTGATGATAACCTGTGACAAAGCGTTCTTCTTCTAATTGTACTAGTTGCAACAATATTTCTTTAACATCAGTTTTTAAAGTAATTGTGTATATCCTTATACCGGGTACAATACATTCTAGAGGTATGACAAATTCTTGTCCATAGACCAGTTTAAATGGATTTTGGATTATCAACATTTTGCAAGTTGTGTGATAATCCCATAATACCCCATGTATCTTCTGATATGAATGATCTCTTTGAATATTACATATATTTTTTAATGCATCAAGTTTGGTAATATTACCCACAGTTTGGTTAATCCAACCAACAATCCATAGAAGTCACTATATCAAGTTTGGTAATCTTACCCATAGTTCAGTTAATATTATAATATTCACTATAGTTTAGAGTCTTCAATAATTAAGTTTTTGATACAAAGTATATTATTTAAGTCTCATAAATCCTCTTAGGTATTGTCTTTGAGTCTTATACACAACCACTACAGGTTACAAATTTTTCAGACAACTTCTTATAAAGTTATTTTCCTAAAACAAGCCATTCTAAGGAACTCAACTCACCATGATACAACAATAAGCCAAACCATACGACAATAGGGCCATCGTTGGGTTTATTTTTTATCATATGAGTGGGATACAATTTCCATCAATAGGTTTTATGTTGTGGAAATAGGTATAATCGCATTAACATGGTGAAGGGGAGAGTAAAGGGATTAAGTCTTAAATTGACCTTCTCAAGCTTGTGTTACATGGTGAGGGAAAGAGAACACTTAGGCCTTATACTATAAATGTATCTTTGGTATAAAGTTGGATATGGAGGAAATTATAATGTTTCATGCATTAAGACTAGGTCATAGGGAATTCACCATGGTTGAAGAATAAAAACAATAGAATTAGGTTTTTGTTGAATCTTCTTGAGCTTAAGAACCTTGAAAACGTCCTCAATCAAAGACACAAATCCTTTGTAGGCCTTTGAATTGGATATGGGAAACATGAGAAGGTTATGTGCACTTGAAATGGGCCTTGAGGCCTAAACATGGCAATTGGGGTTGTAAACTGTTGAATATTGTAACTTCAAAGGATATTGTAAATGTATTTTACTGATGTAACCCAAGGGAGATGTTATTATTCATTCGTTGAGGTGTCACTATTGTAATTGGTCATCATAGAGTCATGAGGTAAAGCCTCCTTTGTAAGTCAAGCCATTAGTACCCTACTAAATAATATAAAATATTGTTTTGAGTCTTCCTAGGTGAATTCATCCCAGAGAGTTTAGTGGGACCGACTTGTTTAAGGTAAAAGTCAGTTGGCTCAATGTGAATAAATAGAAGTGTTGTGCTTCTTATTTGAACACAAACACACTCACTTGTGTAGCGCATACGGGAGAGAGAGAGAGACGGAACAACAAGGAGGAGAATAATTGTTTTGGGGTTATATATTATACATCTTATACAGAGGAAATTTTGCTGGCTTTTTCTTCCCCTTGAGGGTTTTCGACGATAAATATTGTTTTTATCTTGTGATTGTGTTTCTATCAATGATTCTGGATATGCTATTGTTGTGAATTTGAAATTAACACTAATGATATCTAGTATAGCATATGAAATATTATTAACATTGTATCATAGATAGCCTAAATAGGACAACTTTCACAAGTTGAAACTCCCTCTCCTCCCTCTTCAGAAGAAATTAGGGTTTCTGCAAAAATTGGAGTTTGGAATATCTACTTAAAAGAAATTTGTGCCTCCATAGAGCACATATATTGAGCCCATGATCAACTTTTTTGGGTGGTTGACTCTCCAGGAAATACAAACACTAGTTTGGACATGAACAAGAAAACTACAAAAAACCAGAACCTGAAATTCTGTAGAGTTGCAACCTTACAAGTAGGATTTGAAGGGTGATGGTTTGGGATATCCAAAAATCAGTTGGACCAACAAAATCACCTCAGTCAAGCGCATCTCCTGGTAAGTTCATATTTTCATTTTGATAATCTTCAATTTTTAGTGACCTACTTGACATGATGCCCCCAAGCACTAAGCTTCAGGACAAATTGGAAGGAATAGAAAACTTCCTAGAATGGAAGTACAAGATTGGTCTCATTCTCAGAGATAATTTCCTTGAGAAGTACATCAAGTATGAAATTGCAGAACCAACAGAAGTTGAAGCTAAGGATAATTGTGAACAAGACCTAGTCAAGGAAATGAGGATCATTGTTGATTTTGTTAAAGATCACTTGATCCCTCAAGTGTCATCTAAGAAGACACCAAAGTAGATGTATGCTGCACTTTCTAGAATGTATGAGGGAAGGAACATCAATAGAAAGATGAATCTAAGAGCTCAACTGAAGGGAACCAAGATGAGCAAAGGAGACTCAATTCAAGAATACTTCACAAGGGTCTCCCATTTCGGGGAACAACTAATGCTATTGGAGACACCCTTGATGAGGATGAAGTAGTTATGACTTCTCTCAATGGTATCACTAGACCTTGGGACTCATTCATACAGACTTTTTGTGCCAGAAAAGAAAGTATGAAGTTTGACATAGTATGGGAAGATTGTATTCAAGAAGAATCTATAGTAGCCAACATAGAAGATTTACTCATAGAAGATGATCGAGATCTAGCCATCCATACTAAATAAAGGAAACAATCAAACTTCAAGAATGGTAATAATAAACCTTCTAAGAAGAAGTTTAAAAATAAGAAGAAGGATTACTCAAAGTATCAATGCTACAATTGTCATAAGATAGGACACCTAGCTAGAGAGTGCCCATCACTAAAGAAGAACAACAACACCAAGATACATCATGCTCATCTAGCTGAAGATGAGGATGAGGAAGAAATACCTCGAAAGATACTAAAAAAAGAAGAAGATGTAGATGAATATGTACTATTCTCTGCACTCTTTGGGTCTGTAACATGTGGATAAGATACATATCTTATTGATTGTGGTGCCTCAAAGCACATGACATGGAAGAAGCAAAATCTGTCAAGACTTGAAGAAAATAACTCTCCCCAAAAATTAATATTGGGAGATGCCTATCATTATCCCATCAAAGGTATTGGTGAATCAAGCTACAAGCTTGACTCCGGGACTCCATGAAGATGAATAAAGTACTGTACATACCAAGTTTGAAAAAAATATACTTTCCATCTCATGTCTAGATAAGAAAGGATATAGAGTTTCTTTTATAGATGGACAAGTACTTATGTGGTCCAAAGGAAAGACACTTTAAGATGCTATGGTCATTGGTGAAGAAGAAGGAGGACTGTATAAGCTCAAAAGATATCCAGAGACAGACCTTGGTCTATGAGACTACCAACTCAAGTGAATTGTGGCATAGGAGGCTTGATCACATCAACTACAAGCATTGCCATATGTGAGCAAGGTGGTAACAAGGTTACCATATCTGAATATTGATCATGAGGGAACTCGCAAAGGATGTGCAAGAGAAAAGAACATCAAGAATACCTTTCCGAAAAGTGAAACAAAGAATAAATGTACATTAGAAATAATTATTCCGTTGTATGTGGTGTTATTCCCTCCATATCGTTAAGTGGATACGAATATTATGTCACATTTATTGATGGCTATTCAAGAAATACTTGGATATACTTCTTGAAGAACAAGAGTGAAGTGTTTGGGAAATTCAAAGAATTCAAATCCTTGATAAAGAACCTTTCAGAAAAGAGAATCAAGACACTAAGAACAGATAATGGTGGAAAATACACTTCAAAGGGATTTGAAGAATTCTATGAGAAAGGAGTCAATAGGGAACTAACCACTCCTTATAATCTTCAAAAGAATGGTGTTGCAAAAAGAAAGGATAGAACTATTATAGAAGCAGTGAAAACTATCATTCATGACCAAGACCTCCCCATGCACAGATGGGTTGAAGCATCAAGAATTGTTGTATATGTGCATAACATATTATCTCACTGTTCTCTTGGATTCAAGACTCCTGAAGAGATGTATACAGGAAAGAAACCTGAATTGAGCCATCTCAAGATATTTGGTTGTCCAATATATGTACATATTCCGAAAGAGAAGAGAACCAAATTGGATCCTTCTAGAAATAAAGGAATATTTGTTGGATACTGTGAAGTCTCCAAAGCCTTCGCGATATACATTTCAGCATTCCATCATATCGATATTAGTAGGGATGTAACACTTGATGAAGAGACAACTCTTAAGAAATATAGAAAGTGTCAGCTTGAAGAAGTACATGAAGAGGATGTACCTCCCAGAATGGTGGAAGTTGAACCCTCCCCTAAAATAGTAGCATCTAAAGATCATGATATGCTAGAACCTCAGGAACCCCCTACTATGGATATCTCTCGAAAGATAAAACCTGCTTGGGTAAGAGAAATCATACAAGAAGCAGAGAGATATGGAGCTCCAGAAGGCTCCACAAGGACAAGAAAAATATCAAATCAATATTCCAGTTATGTAGCTTTGATGTGTGACCTTGTAGATCAAGAACCCACCACCTATTAGGAATTTGCATAGAAGAAAGAATGGGTTGAAGCAATGACTGAAGAATACCAGTCAATAATAAAGAATGATGTTTTGGATATAGTACCCAAACCAGAAAACAAAAGTGTGGTATCTTCAAAATGGATCTATAAGAAAAAACATTCTGCTGATATTGAAAAGTACAAGGAAAGATTTGTGGCTAGAGGATTCTCTCAGAAAGAGGGAATTGATTATGAAGAGACATTTGCTCCAGTATCAAGGTACACTTTCATCATAACCATCATGTGTAATGTCCCCGACCCTCCGACCAGTGAAGAGGACGCTACCAAACCATTAACTATCTGGGCAACTAGCCCCATGAACATGTACATACATAAAAGAAAAAACTGAAATGATTTGAAGTAAAAAATGCATAGATGCATAATTAATCAGCATACAGCGGAAGCAAAACATACATTCAGGAATTCAACATGTTCATCATAATTCATTAAACATCAAATATGATTGATTACAGAGATCGAACACAAGAATACTTATCTTATGAAGAATTCGTCTCGCAACTAGCTATGTCACTGCAATGTTCCACCCAACCATAGGCCAGTGTGCTCCTTAATCTCTCAGTAACAATGCCACCTTCGAGCTGGGCATGATTCCCCAAGGAATAAGGAACTAAGAAGGCTCACACATAGCCAAAGATACACAAATCAGCTAAGCCAACACAGTTGGGTTTATTAGGCCATCAGGGAGCTGGGAAAAGATGGATGCTAAGCTGGTGGGCTCAATGAAGAGCTAAGGACACCTACACTATAACTAGCCTGACGTCTAGGACACCCACACACACCCAAAACAAGGAATCAGTCCCTTCATTGCTACACAGTCCCTCAGGCCTGACTTCCCTTCCAGTGCTATTTAGGGGTTGTGGAGAAGAAAGCCAACCCTCTAGCTATGTCTATGTGGCTCCAAAACACACCAGTTTTATCAAGCATATAAATCCTTCATTCCCACTCCAACACAGTCGAAATACCAACCACTGCATACACATAGCAAAACAAGCAATTCACAGCTCTAGGGAAGAAAATCAAGCACCACAAAACAACCGAGGTGACCATTTAGGTAATACACAACTCTGAGTGGGAAATTCAATTCCTGAGTCATTCTTGGCCCTATCATGGCCAAAATGACTCAATAAGAACCCACAACAAACCAAAAACGTAAATGAACCCACAACAACCAAAATCGTGGGGAAAAACAACAACAATTGATTTCTCAGTTGTGTGAGAAAGGAAAAACAACCCACGTGGAGGTGAATTCACATGGTTAGACCCACAACTAAGAGAAATACACACAATAAAATCCCCCAACCACAAAATTCACACACACGGAAAAATCAAGAACGTGAGGCTGCTCTCCCAGCTCGGTTGTGAGTAAAAAAATGCCAAAACCTGTGCATGAGGAGAAGAAAAACGACTATCTCTGTGTGAGGATGGGAAAGAATGCAAGAATGGGGTCATCCCCTCTCTTCCTGCCCATGTGACGGTGAAAGAGTCTACTGGTGGAGTGTGCGTGTGGACAAGGACTGCCAGTCCTGCCACACACCACTGCCCAGCAACAACTACCCAACTAACATCAGAGGTCTTAATGTGGTAGTTGACTGATTGAGACAAGGAAAGGTGAGTAAGTCAAAAGGGTGGGTGACATCTAAATGGGTTTAACAGCTAACACTTGGGTTTTCCCCATTGGCCCAAAGTTTAATAATTTCCCCTCCTTATCCTTTAGGAAAAATCATGCCCTTTTCATTATGGTTGCATTGACATAGTTGGTTGGGGTTTATTTTAATTAAAATGCATATTTACATGATGCCAAAATTATAATGTGTCAGATATCACGATATACCATTGGCAACGATTTCAATCGCTGAAACATAAAACAACCAAATCGATGGTGGGAATGTTGCCTTTAGCTCCACACCACGATTAATTACAATATATACATCATATACATTTTAACGCAAATGGGGTCAAAAGAAGGGTGTTACATTCCCCTCCCCCTTCAATAGCTTTGTCCTCATTGCTTCACAAAATTGAACAAAATGCTACATTGGTACCACCTCAGTGTTCTGCAGAATTGAACAAAAATGGATGTGCCAATCAGATGGCATCCTCCAGCTCCCACATAGCCTCTTCAGGCCCGTAGTGCTCCCATTGCACCTTTACCTACCCTATGGCTCAGTTCCGAAGCATTGTGGCCTTCCTATCGAGGATGCCCATTAGCTCGATTTGGAACTCTCCCTCGGGTTCCACCTGAATCACATCCCAATTTATCGCATGGTTAGGATCATGTACATATTTCTTAAGCAAAGAAACATGAAAAACATTATGCGCTCTAGTGCTAGCAGGCAATGCAAGTCTATATGCAATTGGACCTATTCTTTCAAGCACTTCAAACGACCCACAATATCTTGGTGACAGCTTGGCACAACTTCCAAGCTTCAAGGAACTCTTCTTTACTATCACTATGAGGTAAACATGATCCCCAACACTGAACTCCTTGTTCACCCTATGCTTACCGGCATAACTTTTCTGTCTGTCCTGTGCTGCTTTCAGGTTCTGCCTGATCTTTACAACCTCCTGCTCCATCTCCTTGAGCAATTCTGGACCAAGCACAACCCTTTTCACTGTATTATCCCAAGTCACTGGTGTTCTACACCTTCTTCCATACAAAGCTTCATACAGACTCATCCATAAGGATGCCTGCTGTCCATTGTTATAAGCAAACTCTACCAAGTGTAAGTAATCTTCCCACTTGGTTGGTTTGTCCATCACGTACATGCGAAGCATATCTTCAAGCACCTGATTAACTCTCTCTATCTTCCCATCTATCTGAGGATGGTATGCAGTGCTGAAGTTTAGCTTTGTACCCAAATCTGCAAACAACCCCTTCCAAAAATTGGAAGTGAACTTGACATCTCTGTCAGAGACTATTTCCTTAGGCAATCCATGCAATTTGAAAATCTCTTTCATGAATATATTTGCAATGTCATCAGTATTATGTGTAGACTTCACCAGTATAAAATGCGCTTCCTTTGTCAACTTGTCCACCACAACCATGATGGAATCATGTTGTCTCCAAGTCATCAACAATCCTATAATAAAATCCATGGAAATAACTTCCCATTTCCATTTTGGAACTGGAAAAGGCTGCAACAAAATTGCTGGGTGTTGATGCTCAACCTTTACCTGCTGACAATTGATGCACCATGAAATGTATTCAACCATGTCCTTTTTCATTCCTGGCCAAAAGTACTATTTTTTGGCGGTAGCAATTGTCTTTTGGTATCCTGGATGACCAGAATATGGAGCTTGATGGATTTCATCCATAACAACTCTCCTCAACTCTGCTACATTTGGAATATAAATTCTACCTTTATAAGTAAGAATTCCATCTTCTTCCAATTTATATCCCTCATACCTCTTCTCAAGACTTTGCTGCTGCAATTTATATTTTACCAGCTCATACAATTCATCTCTAGTAGTACGATTAACAATCTACTGCCTCAAATCTAATTGGAAAATACTAAGAGATGCCACATGCATTTCCTACACCTTCCTACTGAGTGCATCAACGACCTTATTCTCTTTTCCCTTTATGTGCTTGATTTCAAAATCAAACTCACATAAAAACTCCAGCCATCTTGCTTTCCTAGCATTCAGAGTAGGTTGATCAAATAGATACTTCACACCACAATGGTATTTCCTTAGTTCAAATCTTTTACCCATCAAGTAATGCCTCCACATCTTGAGAGCATGTACTATGGCTTCAAGCTCTAGATCATGAGTGGCATAGTTCTTCTCATGCTCCTTCAACTTTCTTGACTCGTAACATATCACGTGGTTGTCTTGCATAAGGACTCTTCCAAGCCCTTGTCCACATACATCGGTACACACCACAAAATCTTTCTCTTGGTCTGCAACTTTCAATACTAGTGCATTGGTGAGAATATTTTTCAACTACTGGAAGCTTTCTTCACACCTCGATGTCCATTCAAACTTTATCCCCTTCTTTTGCAAAGAAGTGATGGCATGTGAAACTTTGGAGAATCCTTCAATGAATATCCTGTAGTATCCCGTAAGTCCCATAAAAGATCTTACATCTGTCACATTTCTTGGAGTAGGCCAATTCATAATGGATTCAATCATTTTAGGGTCCACAGATATACCCTCTTTTGAGATAATGTGACCCAAATACTGAATTCTATCTCTATAGAAGTCACACTTGCTCAGTTTTGCATATAGCTGATGCTCCCTGAGCAATTGCAATGTCAATCTCAAATTCTCTTAATGCTCTTCCTCATTCTTAGAATAAATAAGAATGTCAAGGAAAAAAAGAACAAACATGTCCAAATACTCGCTGAAGACACTGTTCATAAGGCACATAAATGTAGCGAGTGCATTTGTGAGGCCAAATGGTACCACTACAAACTCATAATGTCCATACCTTGTTATGAAGGCTGTCTTATGAATGTCTTCATCCTTTATTCTCACCTGATGGTAACCAGAGCTCAAGTCAATCTTGGAAAATACCTTTGCTCCTCTCATTTGATCAAAGAGGTCATCAATCCTAGGCAATGGGTATTTATTCTTCACAGTAATGTTGTTTAATTGTCTGTAATTAATACACAACCTGAGTGTACCATATTTCTTCTTTACAAATAGAACTGGTGCTCCCCAAGGAGACACACTCGGCCTGATATACTTCTTTTCCAACAAGTCTTGCAGTTGCATCTTCAATTCTATCATCTATGGTGTACTCATCCTGTAGGGTGTCTTGGACATGGGTGCTACTCCCGGAACAAGTTCAATTGTGAAATCAATGTCCCTCTTTGGAGGAAGCCCTGGAATCTCCTCAGGAAACACATCCCCAAATTCCTGTAACACTTGATAGTCCTCCAACCTAGGAGTTTCATCCTCTGTTGCCTCCAAAATATGAGTTGCATACAACTGGAAACCTTTCCTACAGAACTTCTTCAACTGCATTGCTGAAACCTGCCTTACTGAAATCACCTTTGGAAAACCTTTTACCACTACTGGGTTCCCTTCTTCATCCATGCATTCAAAATTCTTATTGTAACAATCAAGCTTTACCTTGTGAGCTTCTAACCAATCTATTCTAATGAGAACATCATAGGAACCAAGTGGTAGAACATTCAGATCTACACAAGTGACTAATCCATTCATGACCAATGGACATTTCTCTACCACTTCACTAACCTTTCTCTTAGTTCCAGTGGCTAGCTGAACTAACCAAGATTTTCTATGCGTTACTTTCTTAAAAGCACAAATATCCACTACTCTAGGGGTAATGTAACTATGAGTAGAACCAGGGTCAAGCAAAATAGAAACAGATTGCTCAACAATCTTACCTACAACTTCAACCACAGTTGACTGGTGGTCTGCCTGGAGGTCCTCCAGTGCTGCATAAATCCTAGGGACGACCCTTGCTACTTGACCCACCGTTTCTGCTTCTTGAATGTTGTAAGTTGGCCTTGCACTCTCATTATTGAGTGGACAACTTCTGCGCATGTGGGGTCCTCCACATTTCCAACATTGGAGTGGTCCTCTATTCTGTTGTGGATCTTTAGGATTTTCTCCTATCACTCCAACTGGCTTACTCGCATCTTGGGATGGCTGCTTATGCTGATTCCTGAAGTTAGAAGGTTTGAAACCTTTCTTTCTTTGGTCAAACTTCTCATTTTTCTTGTCCTTCCATGCCTTACGGTAATTAGGTTTACCTTTGCTTTGCTCATAGCAATACTTAGCCTTCCTTATTTCTTCTTCAAGAGTTCTAGGTTCATAAAACTCAATTCTGTCTTTGTAAGACCGAGTAAATCCACTAAGAAAATGTTGGACCTTCACTTTTTCATCTTTGATGTACCTGAGATACCTCAACAATTCTAAGAACTTATTTGCATACTCTTCCATGGTCTGGTGTCCCAATCTCAGCTCATGGAACTCCTTAATCTTTTCATCATAATACATGTCAGAGAGGTATTTCTGCTTGAAAGACTTCTTGCACTATTTCCACTTAAGTCTCCTTTCACTGATCCTCTTTACTTGCTTGAAGTGTTCCCTCCAAATGGATGCTCTTCCATTCAGATTGAATATGGAAACCCTTGTCTTCATGTTTCCCGAATAATCCTAAACTTGGAAGTACTTCTTTATCCCAAGAAGCCAAGCTTCATCCTCTTGTCAAGTCTTTACCTCACCATCAAATGTAGGAGGTTTATCATTCTTAAATTCATCTCAAGAGAGATCCCTATGGTGTTTCTTTCTCTTTCCCTTACGAGAAGAAGAGCTTGAATCCCTGCTGGATTCTTCGGAGTCAGATGATCTACTATAAGTCCTTCTTTTTCTCCTAAAATTGCTCTTACTGCCTTCTGGTTTTACTGTACCCCGTCCAGAGTCTATCTTTCTTTGCAAGTCTGTCAAACTCTACAACATAGCAGCATTCAACTGATGCTGCTCTTCCTGGGCTTTTATTAAGCTTCTCATGGTGGCTGAAATATCTAGCGGTGTCTCTTAGAATCTCCTTCCATTAGATTCTATGTCATCATTTCCAACTCGGACATTTTCTCCCATGGCATCTCACACACGCTCGCAGTAATCTCGAGCATCATATCCATCATGGGTTCTCATGGCTGAACCACAACTTACTTTACCAAACCTCACTACCTGGAATACTTCCCTTGAAGGTGTCTACGATTCTGCAAACGTGTTAGTAACACAGCTGTTAGCTGTATAACATTTATACAAATCAAAATTACTTCCCTTCTCTTGGAAAAATCATAAAATGACAATTTTTCCCAAAACACAGAATTTTTCTTCCTCAAAGAATGACTGCCTTAGGGGGATGACGGGGGTCAAGGGGGCTTGCCCCCTTGTGGCTTCCCTGCACCACTGCAGGGTGGGTCGACGCCAGCGCCCTTGGTTTTTTTTTTTCATATCGGATCCCTTCCCAACTAGCCTTCCGATGTATCGGATCACTAGTTGACAACACTTCCGATACCTCGGTGGACCGATATTCATTCTTCTTCCAATGCACATCGGATCATTCTTCCTCTGCCTTCCGATGCACATCGACTGACCAATCCTCTATTTTCTTCCAATGCACATCGGACCGATCTTCCTCTAGCTTCTGATACACATCGGCTGACCGATCCTCTATTTTTTTCCGACGTTGCAGACTGATATTTTTCTATCTTACGATACACATCGGCTGACCGATCCTCTATTTTTGTTTCTGACGCCTCGGATCGATCTTCTTTCCCTTTCCGAGATGCCTCAGAGGGATTCTCCAGAGAAACATTGGAAAACTTTTCCAATATTTCTTAGACTTAGAAATTTTTTTTGGAATCTTTTTCTTTCTTTTCAACTTCTCCATTCTACCGCTGGCATCATAGGAATTCCTTCGGCTAACCTAAGCCGACGTATCGGCTGGCTTCATCAAACGCCTTCCAACAATTTTGACACTTCAAAAAATTTTGAAAAATTTTCAAGTTTTTCCCTCCGGTTTTCTTGTCGGCTATGTCTCGGTTCACCCGAGCCGAGACCCTCGGCTCCTCTCAGCCGAGACCACCGGCAAGTTTTGAACTTGGACAATTTTTGAAAACTTCTTTCTGCTTGTTCTTTATCAGGTGGACTTTCACCTAGGTTATCCGATGTATCGGATGGACTTCCGGCTAAGTCATCTGACGATCGGATGGGCTTCAGCCTAAGCCATCCGATATTTTTCCTACTTAGAACATTTTTGAAATTTTCCTGTCATTTTCTTTGATTTTCTCATTTTTCCTCTGTTGGGTAGAGGGTAATTTTCCTCTGTCACTGATTCTTCATGGCCCATTGAGGCCCATGCTGCAACATGTGCTCTGATACCACACTGTAACATCCCTGACCCTCCGACTAGTGAAGAGGATGCTACCAAACCATTAACTATCCGGGAAACTAGCCCCATGAACATGTACACACATAAAAAAAAAAACTGAAATGCTGTGAAGTAAAACATGCAAAGATGTATAATTAATCAGCATACAATGGAAGCAAAACATACATTTAGGCATTCAACATGTTCATCATAATTCATTAAACATCAAATATGATTGATTGTAGAGATTCAACACAAGAATACTTATCTTATAAAGAATTTGTCCCGCAACCAGCTACGTCGCTGCAACATTCCACCCAACCATAGGCCAGTGTGCTCCTTAATCTCTCAGCAACAATGCCACCCCCAAGCTGGGCATGATTCCCCAAGGAATAAGGAACTAAGCAGGCTCACACATAGCCAAAGATACACAAATCATCCAAGCCAACACAGTTGGGTTTATTAGGCCATCAGGGAGCTGGGAAAAGCTAGATGCTAAGCTGGTGGCTTCACTGAAGAGCTAAGGACACCTACACTAGAAATAGCCTAACTTCTAGGACACCCACACACACCCAACATAAGGAATCAGTCCCTTCTCTGCTACACAGTCCCTCAGGCCTTGACTTCCCTTCTAGTGCTATTCAGGGGTTGTGGAGAAGAAAGCTAGCCCTCTAGCTCTGTCTATGTGGCTCCCAAACACACCAGGTTTATCAAGCATACCAAGCCTTCATTCCCACTCCAACATAGTCCAAAGACCAACCACTACATACACACAGCAAAACAAGAAATTCACAACTCTGGGGAAGAAAATCAAGCACCACAGAACAACCGAGGTGACCATTTAGGTAATACACAAATCTAACTAGGAAATTCAATTCCTGAGTTGTTCTTGGCCCTATCGTGGCCAAAACGACTCAATAAGAACCCATAGAAAACCAAAAATGTAAATGAACCCATAGCAACCAAAATCATGGGGAAAAACAACAGCAATTGATTTCTTAGCTGCGTGAGAAAGGAAAAACAACCCACGTGGAGGTGAATTCACACAGTTAGACCCACAACGAAGAGAAATACACATAGTAAAATCCCCCAACCATGAAATTCACACACATAGCAAAATCATGAACGTGAGGCCGCTCTCCCAACTTGATGCGTGAGTAAAAAAATGCCAAAACCTATGCATGAGGAGAAGAAAAACAAGTGTCTCTGCGTGAGGATGGGAAAGAATGCAATAATGGGGCCGTCCCCTCTCTTCCTACCCACATGAGGGTGAAAGAGTCTGCTGGTGGAGTGTGCATGTGGGCAAGGACTGACAGTCCTGCCACACACCACTACCTAGCAACAACTTCCCAACTAACATCAGAGGTTTTAATGTGGTAGTTGACTGATTGAGACAAGGAAAGCTGAGTAAGTCAAAAGGGTGGGTGACAACTAAATGGGTTTAACAGCTGACACTTGGGTTTTCCCCAATGGCCCAAAGTTTCATAATTTCCCCTCCTTATCCTTTAGTAAAAATCATGCCCTTTTCATTATGGTTGCATTGACATAGCTGGTTGGGGTTTATTTTAATTAAAATGCATATTTACATGATGCCAAAATTATAATGTGTCGGATATCATGATATACCATCGGCAACGATTTCAATCGTTGAAACATAAAACAACCAAATCAATGGTGGAGATTTTTCCTTTAGATCCACACGATGATTAATTACAATATATACATCATATACATTTTAACGCAAACGGGGTCAAAAGCGGGGTGTTACATCATGGTACTTTCTTCCTTGATGAAGTGCGACTTACACCAGATGGATGTAAAGACAACCATCCTTAATGGTGTGATTGAGGAATAGGTTTACATCGAACAACCACAAGGATTTTAAGTCGAAGATAGAGTGACTCATGTATACAAGTTGAAAAAGAATTTGTATGGACTGAAGCAAGATCCTAGAGCTTGGTATGGTAGAATATATAGATTCTTGACAAGCATGGGCTTTACCAAGAGTAAAGTTGATCCTAAAATGAAGATTATGGATGTGAACCAGTCATACTATTATTGTATGTGGATGATCTATTTCTAATTGGAAATGAGAAACAGATCATAGATTGCAAGAAGAAGCTAGTTTAATAATTTGAGATGAAAGATCTTGGATTGATGCATTATTTCATAGGGTTGGAAGTGTGGCAGATACCAGAAGGAATATTTTAGAATGAGGGAAAGTATGCAGTAGAAATATTGAAAAGATTTGATATGTTGGATTGTAAATCCATGGCCACACCCATGGACACCAACTTGAAGTTGTTGTCTGATGAGACATCAGAGTTAGTGGATAGGACTCATTACAAACATATTATTCGGTCATTAATGTATCTGATGAACACAAGGATAAATATGTGCTTTTCTTTGAACACCTTGAGTCGTTATGTAGTTAAACTTAGATGGGTTCACTTGATAGTTCCAAAGCATGTGATGAGGTACCTAAAAGGAATGATAAATTTGGGACTTTATTATGGTGGAGATCATGACTACATATTATATAGATATATGGATTCATATTGGGAAGGAAGTGCCGCAAACAAAAAGAGCACCTTAGGTGGATGTTATTTTCTGAGATTCGCCATGATCTCATGGTTTAATAAGAAATAATCTAGTTTTTCTCTCAGTACAATTGAAGCAGAGTACATTGCAGCTTGCTCTGCTAGTTGTGAAGCAATGTGGATTTGGAGGATGATGTCAGGATTATTTGGCATGGAGTTGGACACCACGGTGATTCTTTGTGAAAGCCAGAGTTTTATAAAGATGACAAAGAATCCAGTGTTCCATGAAAAATCGAAGCACATAGAAATTCGATATTTTTATATAAGGGATATGGCAGAAAAGGGAGCTATAAATCTCCAGTATGTGAGTCTTGATGAGCAAGTTGTTGATGTGTTGACTAGGCCTCTATCTCGAGTAAAGTTTGAATATTTCTATGACAAGCTAGGTCTAGCTCGAAAATACTTTGTTCGCAAGGAGGAATAGTGATGGTACTAAAACTGATGAACATATGGACCTTCCTCGAAAAGGAGGAACAAGTCGAATATATGGATTCTCCTAAAAGAGGAAGAACATGACGAAGACATGAACCCTCCTCGGACAAAGTGGGAGCAGGTTGATAATATGGATCCTCCCAGGAAAGGTGGAGTGATGATCACACTAACATCGATGATGGGATGACAATGATGCTCCAACATGAAAGATGACAAGTAGGCCTGAAGATGCTGACAAGGTCCGACATTCACTTGTGTACGATAGTATCCTTTCTTGAGGATGGTGGGTATAACACTCTATGCATGAGAGTGGTCCTTACTAGGTAAGGATGGCCATGTAGATATTACTATCGCATGGAGAGTACACACATTCAGTTATGGATACTATAGAATAACACTCACTCAGGATTGGTCCTAAACTTAGTGGTATGGATTCTATACAATCAGTCCTCATGGACGATAGGGCATACATTTTTATGCGATCGAGATCTATTCTGCAAACATTAATCTTGTATGGAGAGTATGCCTACATTCATATGTAGGTGCCATAGAGCAACACTCACTTGGGATTGGTCCTAAAATTAGTGGTATGGATGATCTATGATGAGTCCTCGCAGACACCATAGTATAACACTCACTTTGGAGTGGTCCTAACCTCAGTGGTAAGGATGTTCTACAATAAGGGCCAACATTTTGTATGCGGTCGATATCTGCTCTACAGACAATACTCTTCCATGGAAGAGTATGCCCACATGTAAGTGTAGATACCATAGTATAACACTCACTTAGGAGTGGTCCTAACCTCAGTGGTATTGATGTTCTATGATGAGTCCTCACGGATGACAAGGCCTGCATATAGGTGCGGTCAAGATCTACATTCAGTTGTAGACAATTCAATTGGTCGATATTATGGACTAGGATGATGGAGTATTGCATCATCCTTGGACCTATGTCCTAAAGTTATAG
The DNA here is from genome assembly GCA_001517045.1 of Pseudotsuga menziesii. NCBI lineage: Eukaryota > Viridiplantae > Streptophyta > Pinopsida > Pinales > Pinaceae > Pseudotsuga > Pseudotsuga menziesii. Next base: position 48,049 of record LPNX010239243.1, on the reverse strand, counting down.
GGATTGATCATCCCGCAAAGAGATCATGTGTACTATAGGTATCATGGCGGCAAAGGATCTAGTAGATCGAAGTATAGTGGCAAAAAATTAAGTAGATCAAAGTACGGCTGCAAACGATCAAGAAGGATAGAAGTGTTGCTGCAAAGGATCGAAAGGATTGAAGTGCAGATACAAAGGATCGAAAGGATCGAGAATATTGAAGTGCTGCTGAAAAGGATCGAAAGGATCGAAGTGTTTCTATAAAGGATCAAGAAGATAAAAGTGTTGCTATAAAGGATAGAGAAGATAGAAGTACTACTACAAAGGATTCAAAGATCGAATTGGTGCTACAAAGGATCAAAATTTCGAAGCATTGTTGTAAAAGGATCAAGTGACCATGTGATGCAGAAGATGAAGACATTGAAGAGTATCTGCTCTAGTTACTGGTTGTGAAAACTTCCTATGACGTATAGATGTATTACCTCGATATTGTTGAAGATATTATCTTTATGTTCTCCTATAGTTTATGATGATGATGTCAGTAGAATAACCTTCTCGTTAAGGGGGAGTGTTGAATATTGTAACTTCAAAGGATATCCTAAATGTATTTTACTGATGTAACCCAAAGTAGATGTTATTATTCCTCCTTCAGGGTGTCACTATTGTAATTGGTCATCATAGAGTCATGAGGTAAAGCCTCCATTGTAAGTTGGGTCATTAGTACCCTAATTAATAATATAAAATATTGTTTTGAGTCTTCCTAGGTGAAGTTGTCCCAAATAGTTTAGTGGAGCCGAATTGTTTAGGGTAAAATACAGTTGGCTCAATGTGTATAAATAGAAGTGTTGTGATTCTTATTTGAACACAGACACACTCACTTGTGTAGCGCATAGGAGAGAGAGAGAGACATAACAACAAGGAGGAGAATAACTATTTGTGGGTTATGTATTATACATCTCATACAGAGGAATTTTTGTTGGGTTTTTCTTCCCCTGAGGGTTTCCCATGATAAATACTGTGTCTATCTTGTTATTTTGTTTCTATTAACGATTCTGGATATGCTATGGTTGTGAATTTGAAATCAACACTAATGATATCTAGTCTAGCATATGAAATATTAATAGAAACAAGTGCCTTATTCCTTAATCAAGCATTATTGATCTCATGCACCACGAAAACTAACTATAAGATATGGCATGAGCCCTCTCTAGAGAGGCTTTGGAATCTAATTTGAATATGGATTCCATTCTGATGTATTTTGCATCATGGATGGGTCTTAGGTCCTTGAACATAGTAAATGCAGGAAAATAAGAGCATTCAGTTGTAAACCATGTTTCTTAGGCTCAAGCATCGTGAAAGAGTTCTCATAGCACCATTTATGAACTATGTATTCCATAAATCACCTCCAAGTGTGATATGGGCATCATGAATAGGTTAGTTATGGAAAATGCATATCGATATTTTGACTATGTGTCGTTTACCAAGAGATATTATGATGATTGCAGTACAAATGATGTGTTTTGGGATCTTGAGAATGGCCGAGGAAGAACACTAATCACTTTAAGAAATGAACAAAACTTGTCATGTTGAAGTATCATGAAAGTTTACATGAAACACCATGTACAAATTTTCTATGGGATCTTTGACCTCTAAGTGAGATATGGACTTCCGTAAGGGTAGTAGTAATGGGATAGGGCCATAGACCATGGCCAAAACAAAAACAATTAGTATGCTGAAAATGATCCTTCTTGGCCTCAAACACAACATAAAAGGTCTCCAATAAATGCGCATACCCTCTCTATGGATTCTTTCACAATGAAGTGGTAGATGAGGTGTCATTAGATGATTTTAAGCAAAGGGGATGGGTCTAGAGGCCTTAACTATTGTCAAGAGAGGAAACAAGGTCCTATGTCATTAAAAGAAAGCTCTAGTGTTAAAAAAATATTTTGAAACATATGAAGGTGAGGGAATATACATGGTTATTACGTTTTGTCAAAATGCACATGGTTTTAAAAGTGTTCGTAATTGTTGTGAATGAAAAACTATGAAAAATACTTATTTTACTATATTGTAGGATGAATTGGTTCTCTTTATTTTAGATTTGAAGTGATGAACCTTATGGTTTGGATTGCATAAACAATTCATTTTTTTAATCAACTTTCTTATTATCAAATTATAATCACCTATAAATCTTTAAATTCAATTTTCATATATATAAAAGAATAAAGTATTAATTTCTATTTTATATATACTTATTTACATATTCCATATATAGGTCCTTTGTTTTTATTCTAACTCTTTAAAGCTTTACCCGTCTATAAAATAAATTATAGAGTTTACAAGTATAAAGTGAGATATAAACACTAACAAAATAAATTAAATATACACACTAAGAAAATAAATTAAATTGAATGATGATGTTGAGACTTCCAAAGTGAGTCTTAACTTACCTCCTAATCCCAAGGTTTTAGTCCATCAATCTACATGTATCTTACCGAAATGTGCACAAAGGAAGAGTGGACCACAATTATAAACTAAACAACAAGAACACGTACATTATATTGTAGAGGAAAACTAATATACCATTATTACAAGGACACCATTTTTTCTAAATTATTAAAAAATTAATAAATATAAGTTATTTAAATTTTAAAGGTAATTTGATTTCCTACCTTTAATATTTGTATACTATATCTTAATAAGTTTATTTTTCCAAGAAAAATGACATTTTATATCATTATTATAAGAATAATATTTTTTCTAAATTACAAAAAATTAATAAATAAAAATTATTCATTCTTTAAGTTAATTTGATTTTCTACATTTCATATTTTTATACTATGTCCTAATAAATTTATTTAAAAAAAAACATATTTTATATTAATTGAGAATACTAAATGCATTCTTCATATGCATATGCACTAAATACATAATTTCATATAGAGATATTGTGATCTCTTCAACCTCCTAAACATATATACATCTCCTTATGGTTTGGTGTACAGTGTCAAAATTGGCAACTTAGCAAACAATGTCTAAACTCAAAGAGTAAGACTACTAAGTTCAAAGAGTCACTATATATTCATTTGAAACTCCCTCATGAAAATCTTTAATGAAGATACAATGAGGTTCCAACTAAAGAGCTTCTTTGTATAGTAAATCAGCTAATGAGTTTAACTCCATGAAGATGTGTAAAACATATATATACAAACTGAGTCATATTTCCTTAATATTATATGGCAAATCTTGTTAGTAGATATTTTGTATTTCTTGGTCTAGTTGAACCAATTTACCACCTATGAGGACACATCATTGATTTCCATTCTATGCATACACTTTTCTTAGGAAATCATCATCAATGCATGAGTGACCATTAGTTTTGCATAGTTATTGGTACTTGGTCCCAAAAAAGATTTGAACCTAAAAAATTGTGAGCCTTTTAGAAACAAAATTCCAAATGTCCCACAATTTTATTCTTGTCCTTGATAGGCTTCATTAAAGAATGAACATAGAATTGACTTGTCAATTTGTAAGGTCTCTACATGTCAATATTATTTTTGGGGAGTTAATTTATTTAAATGGAAAAATATAGTATCAATCCGAGCTATAATCTAAATTACAAAAACAAGCTTCTTCTCAAATATTATGGTATTTTGGGCCAACCAAATGCCCCATGGTGTTAATATGAGAATGACTCTAAAATATCCTGCCTTTGAAACCATATCAATCAGAAGTGTTAATCACTCTCTCCAATCCAAAACAAGGCTCCATTCAATTTGAAAGTTTGTCCATTGTGATTCCACACTTGCATAGTGAAAGGATAGTGTATATCTAGGTGAACATTTGTTTCTCATTATCCTTTACATAATGCACAAAAACGGGGACCTTACACGTGTCTCTTATGCAATATGTCCCAAGTGAAAACACATTTACACAAAGGATAATTACATATGTATTTTTTACTTTAATGCACGGGGACTTCACTTGTTGACCAATATCCTATCACGTTAGTTCATATTGTGGGTTTTAAAATTATCAAAAATTGAACCAATATATTGCAAGTATTGGGGGGATGAGGGGTTTAAGGTGGGGGTGGTCAGGGTGGTTTATAAGGATTGAGGTATAAAAAGGGGTGGGGAGGAGGTTTTAAATATTAGGAGGGGGTTTCAACAAAAAGTGTTTGGGTCAATATCTCTCGAAATTAAGGGTATTCTTTAATATCCCTCGATCGCACGTGCTATGTGAGATGTTCACTAAGTGAAGTCCCCGTGCTTTAATGATGCATGTGGTTTCTAGATCTTATACCACCACCACTTCCTCTCTAGAACTTCTTTGTCTCTCAAGGCTTAGAACTTCTTTGTCTCTTCCGGATCCCTTCCTCATTGAGAGGGAGTGTTAAACTAGTAGCAACAAGGAAGGTCTCCGTGCATGCATGTGTTCTTGCATGCAAAAGACTTCAATTAGGAAATCAATTGTATTTAATTTACTTTTCCTATGTTTACTTTGGAAAATAAATTAAAGTGATCTAAATCAACTTTAGTAAACCACTAGTTAAAGTGAAAGTGAAATTAGGGTTTTTTCTTTACCACTAGTTAAAGTGAAAGTGAAATTAGGGTTTTTCTTTACCTAAAGCTATAAAAGAGAGATCAATTAGTGGAGAGAACACACACACTTGTATTCCAACAGAGACAGGATATAGAGAGGGAGAGAAAGTCAGATAGAGGATTTAGCTGAGAAGACGGAGGAGCAAGCAACAGGATCATCGAGCTTCGTATAGCTAGGTCATACACTCACACAGGAGGGTGTTGAGTTTTAGCTAGGATTTGCCCAGTGATTCTGTCGGGTACTACATTTGCCAGGTTTGGATGAATTTGCAGTGATTGTAAAAGTTCCTTATTTTCTCATAATAAAATCTATATGTGACTGTTGCACTGATTTTCCCATATTAGTTTTTTCCGGGGGTTTCCATACCCAAAATAATAGTGTCAATATTGTGATGTGATGTTGTGATTTATTTCTCAGTTTTATATTCCATTGATATTTTTCATGCACTGTTTAGCCCTAGTTGAATATTAAAGGAAATTTACACATGTCCTCTGCCTCTCTTAAGTTCATCTAGAAACTGCATCCAGTATAGGGAAAAACTTGTTGGAATCCCAGTTGATATCATAGGTGGACACTCTTGATGCCATAAATCTATTGATGCCACCTCATGAATATAAAAAATGTTAGGAGGTGAAGTCAATATCCATATATTTGATATTTTTCTACCGAGTGGAGTAAGGTTCATATGTGTTGGGAACACCAAGGATATTTTAGGAGGGGAAGGCCAATCCCCCCCTACTCAAAGGTTTGTGTTTGAACCCACTAAGGAACTTTTTTACGGAATCTTCCAATGCACCATGGATCTTTTGATAACTTTCCTATGTATTCTATAAAAGGGAAATGACCCCTAACATTTTGTATAGGAAATATATAAGAATATTTGTCGTGTAATAATAAAATTTGAAGTTGTCATTCTCTGCGGTTTTAGCTACTCATGGTAGGGTTTCCACATAAATTGTGTTGATTATTGTTATTTTTGTTTGCCTTGTTATAATATTTTTTAAACAAAAAATACCCCTATCATGGAGAGCATTGATCCTATCCTCTTGAAATAAAATTCCACCTTTGCAAGTAATAGTGACAGTAGACCCAATACAAACAATTCTATCATTCTTGACCCTCCACGTTAGAAATCGTCCAATGTTTGGAAATGTTGTCACCGTCTATTTACAATGTCTAGACACTTCCTTTATGCTCTTCCTTTCATAAAAAATCTAGTCCAACAATGACATGGAATCCATATATTTATTCATCATAATAATCTTCCAAAAAATTTCTCTATTAATGAGATTCCACAAATTTGTATCCACTAAAGCATTCCCAAATAGGTGGATGTGTTTTAAACCCTTGTCCCTGTCAACTTTGGGTTTTGAAAGAGTCTTCCAATTTAAGAAATGATAACCTCGCTAATCCAAGCCACCCTTCCATAAAAAGATGAAAATATAAATTTCGGAGTATGTTCTAGGACACCCTTTGGAATGTGAGTTAAGGAGTTCCAATATAGAGAAATGGATCCCAAAATAAACTTAATTAGTGTCAAGTGGACACTCCTTGAAAGCCATTTATTGCACCAAAATGTATTATATTTTCATTTTTTTATGACAATACCTATTGAGTTTCAAGTTGTAACCTAAGTATTTTAAGCCATTGTCAAAATTTCGAATATTGTAAAGCAATGTCTCCCTTTGTTCCAACTAAAGACACTTGTCTAGCTTGTTAAAATTAATCAAAGACTTATTAATATTAATCACCAAGATTGATACCATAATTGAAAATATGCCTATAACTTGTATCCTTCAATTAAAAAACCATTGTGAAAAGTAAAACATCATTAACAAATATGTAAAGAATTCATCGCATCTAACATTTATGCATTTAAGTGTAATGGATATCTTGATCACTTAGATAGATGAGCTAAGTCTTTCTCCCACCAACAAAAACATGTGGGTGGCAAGAAAACCCTTCCTTAAGCTCCACCATCACTTCCTTAAAAAAAACGAAGTTGAACAATTTATTAAAAATAATAAAAATAACCAAGAAAATACATCAAATTAACTAGTTTACCACATTTAAGTTGAAACTAATGTGACTCAACAACAATCATAACTCATTGAAAGGTCAAGTTTCAAACCATCAGAGACAACTTCTTATCTATAATGGAATGTAACCCTTCTCTTCCGTCGAACATATTGCTTCACGAATCAACCTACAATGTAAGAAACTAAATTGTTTAAGGGAGATGACTATGTATTAAAAAACTTTTTTAGTTTAGTGTTGTAACTTTAGAGATTATTTTATAAATATATTTTTTTATTATTTTATATATTTGTATGTTCTTTATACAATACACTATGAGTAGGTCTAATGGTTAAGAGCATTAAAAAAACATCGAAAAGATAGAGTATGTATGAAATACTAAATATTTTTTATAATTTTTTGTTGTAATTATTTTATACTTATCAACATCTTTAAAAACAAAAATTCAATATAAACTCAACAAAAATTAAATAATAAAAACATAAAACATAACATGTGAAAATAATATACATATAAATAAAAAATCATTATTTTTTATTTTTTAAATTAATATAATTATAAAAAAAACATTAAAATTTTATAGTATTATTTTAAAGTATATTTTTACATATTCTGTCTCCTGAACGATCCCAAACATTCAAATATCTTATACAAATTTTAAAACCAACCTATTGTATATTCATCATTATGCATTCAACTAGTAGAACCACAAATATATTAAAATAAAATTTAAAACCAACAAACAGTAAATTGATCATTTTCCAAGTGCTTTGAGAATAGGATGAAGCGGATTGAATTTAAATGTAAGGCCTTCAAAAACAAACCGTTTCGTTGACAAACACCCATAAAGATCTGCAACCTTGTCAGTGCAATCCTGATATTTTTATCCATATTGCTCCAAACACGAACGATCGACATGATTCCTCCATTACAAGACACGTAAAATTACAATTCTTATACGTACTTTTATCAAAAGTCTATCAACTACACGTAATTATGAGAAGGAAATAACATATTATTGGAAATCCTCATATGAATGATGCCTGTTTTATCTCCGGTGGATCAACAACGGAGATATCAAGCAATTCATGTATGGTGGTGTGCTTGAAGTGTGGATACAGTTCACACGCCTCCAACTCTTCGTCTGCCAACTCAAAGTTGGTCTGGTCGCCCTTAACGAAAATGTTGTGCAAAATCGAGACGGGAATGTTCTGTTCTGGACGATCCAGAGCTGCATAGACATACGTACATCTCATGTTACATATTTCAGCAAATATGAAATGAATTGCAATTCTAAAGTTTAAGTGACAACTGTTATCTTACTCTCTGAGAGTCTGACCATCTCCGCTTCTGGCAAATAAACTCTCTTGAGACGTCTTCCAGTCTTCTTCTCCCATAGTGAAACGAGCTCACTCTGGCTTATTATGTTGCAGGGTGGCCTGTAAATCACCAGCTTATCCAATGTTCTTGGATCGTTTGCCATCTTTATGGTGAGAGCTGCAATGTCTTCTTCTGAATTCATAAACGCTGCAAATCAGAGTGATCACCATGTAATTAGTTTTAGCTTTTCTGTAATATTCAGTCAGTACTTATTAACCATCATAGATGCATCTTAAGCAGGGATTTATCAAGCACCAAAATCTTGGAAATTGTTTTATCTTGGATTTAAAAAGTTACACTTCAACTATATTTAAGTATTTTTTTATTTAAATCTACATCATTTGCATTTTTTTAGAAACAATATGTTAGTAACTCATAAATAGATAAACCAGTACAAATGCATGAAAATGGATAATCAATAGTTTATAGCAGATAAAGGCATAACTCATAGTTAGTAAATAGATAATAACAAAAATGTACGTGATAATATATAGCTAGTCATAGATAACTCAGAGTTGAAATCCTTTAATTAAAAGAATCAGAGGAATAAAAATAATCCAAACTGTCTTTCATTATATTGTTATTATCTTTATTTCTCAACCATTTGATCTTTATAAATGTGATCTGGCCACATTTAACTATATAAATGTGATGTGTTAGTATATTAAATTGTTATATAAAATTATATACAGATACTAAGTTAGATGTTATGGTATAACAGCTGCTTTCTATATCATAATTCATTTTGCAATTTCATACCATAAAGAAAAGAGGTATATATACAACACCTTTGGTGAGACCATCCCCATATATGACAACTTCCTCCGGCTGCGGTTTTTGACGGGGATGAAAGAAATAATCAATAAAATACGAGGCATAAGTATTTGCAGAAAAGAAGGTGTATGCAATGCCCGCCTCTTCAATGGCTCTGCGAATCGTCTTTTTATCATCACACAATCTCTGAAAGGGAGGGAGAGCTTCTACTGTGTCAACCTCGTTGCCAAACTCTGAGGGTACGAACCTCTGCTCGCAAAAATGAAAATAACAACCGAATCACACGAACAGATAATGTTATTAAAAATGTCCAGTTTAAACCTCGTTGCCAAACTCTGAGGGTACGAACCTCTGCTCGCAAAAATGAAAATAACAACCGAATCACACGAACAGATATTGTTATTAAAAATGTCCAGTTTAAATGGCTCATCTTCGCAGATTCCAGAGATATTGAAATTGGAGGGCTCACAATCCTTATTTGTTATTAAGAAAAGAGGTATTTATGTGATTAAAATAAATCCAGAATATGCAGATTGTAGCACATATTTAAAATAAAACAGGGATAAAAAGTAGTATATGCACCTTTATATTAGAAATTCCAACGTCCTTAATAGCCTTTATGATATTAAACTGATCCAAATGCTGAGGACTGGCAACTGCAGATATTACTACGTCTACTTGCTTGAATGCATCCACAAGGCTGTTGTGATCATCTAAAGATCCCTGTCCATAATTTACCGCAACAGAAAATCCCAAATCCATTAGCCTGCTGCTGCAGCTCATACTAAATACTAGTTTAATCCAAATATAAAAAGAAACAAACAACAGATTCACATAGAATATTCAGTTACTTGAAGAATATGAATGCCAATATCTTTGAATTCTTGAAGTAATTTTGCCTTGAAGGGAGCAGGAGCTGCCACTGTAGCAGGACGGACAAGAACGTAGGTTGGATAGCCCATTGAAACGCTGGCTTTTGCCATGTATTTTCCAATGTATCCGGTGCCTCCCAATATCAAAACCCTATTAGTCACCATCCTGCAGCCTTGAACTAACAAAGAATCAGCTAAAGAACTCAAACCCAGGCTTACAAAATGGCAAGACAGAACACTCTAAACACCTTTGACAATAAATCTTGATAGGTGTAGATATTTATAGGCACGACGGTGTATGAGATTACATAAGTAAAACTTCAAATATACATAGATTAGTTGATATGGTTTACAAAAACTTCAAATATACGTAGATTAGTTGATATGGTTGACTCAAACTTGGCGTGCTGGTTTCAATTCAGATTATCAGCATTTTTGGTATGCAGAAATTATGTTGGAATTTACAAGTNTGATCATCTAAAGATCCCTGTCCATAATTTACCGCAACAGAAAATCCCAAATCCATTAGCCTGCTGCTGCAGCTCATACTAAATACTAGTTTAATCCAAATATAACAANTGATCATCTAAAGATCCCTGTCCATAATTTACCGCAACAGAAAATCCCAAATCCATTAGCCTGCTGCTGCAGCTCATACTAAATACTAGTTTAATCCAAATATAAAAAGAAACAAACAACAGATTCACATAGAATATTCAGTTACTTGAAGAATATGAATGCCAATATCTTTGAATTCTTGAAGTAATTTTGCCTTGAAGGGAGCAGGAGCTGCCACTGTAGCAGGACGGACAAGAACGTAGGTTGGATAGCCCATTGAAACGCTGGCTTTTGCCATGTATTTTCCAATGTATCCGGTGCCTCCCAATATCAAAACCCTATTAGTCACCATCCTGCAGCCTTGAACTAACAAAGAATCAGCTAAAGAACTCAAACCCAGGCTTACAAAATGGCAAGACAGAACACTCTAAACACCTTTGACAATAAATCTTGATAGGTGTAGATATTTATAGGCACGACGGTGTATGAGATTACATAAGTAAAACTTCAAATATACATAGATTAGTTGATATGGTTTACAAAAACTTCAAATATACGTAGATTAGTTGATATGGTTGACTCAAACTTGGCGTGCTGGTTTCAATTCAGATTATCAGCATTTTTGGTATGCAGAAATTATGTTGGAATTTACAAGTCAATTTTATCATGTACATTTTATTATCTGAAAAACTTAAAAGTTTAACCTTTGATGCAGACTGATACACAGAATTGAGTTCTCTTCTCAATATTCAGGCGTTCTCATTTTCCAATATTAAATATTAAAATATTAAGTACATTTTCCAATTGAGTACATTAAAATATTAATATTAAATATTAAAATATTGGAGACTGATGCAGAGAATTGAGTTCTCTTCTCAATATTGGAAAATGTATTTTAATATTTAATATTTGTATTCCCAAATCAAAAAGCAAGTTGGAATTATCTTTCTTCTTTCTTTTTTTAAATAAAAAAATTCCAAGTTGGAATTTAAATATTATCAAATTACAGTTACACAATTCATTTCAAACATCACTTCCTTATTCATATTTAAATTTGCCGACACATTTGAATAAAAAAGGCGATTCATGTAAATATTGTCGAATTACAGTTACACAACTCATTTCAAACACCACTTCCTTATCCATATTTCAATTTGCCTACAAATTTAAATAAAAAAAGCGATTTATGTAAATGAAAGAGAGAATCTAAAGTGTTTGATTACTTTTTTCTAAAATATGATTTTATAATTTATTTAAAAATATAAAATAAAACTTTCATATGTGAAATAGTAATTTTAAAAATTTATTTTGAATAATTTATAATGTCTTAAAAGTTAAGATAATTTTAATTGTTATATATAGAGAGAGAGTGTTTATTGGTGGGGGAGCCATGGAGTTCTATGGCCCCGTGACAAAGGACGAAGGAGTATACCAAAATGATGCTGACAAAGGATGAAGGAGCAGACCAAAATGATGCATCTTTTTTATTTTTCTTTATTTTTGGGAATTTTCCTAGGTTTTGTACTAGCATTCAAAACAGGAAAGATGTAGCCTTTCTTTTGCTCAAGTATTGTTAGTATGGAAGTGACAAAGGATGGAGCTCGATGAGGTTGACTATGACAATCCATCCCCAACAAAAGCAATCTTTGTTACTGATGAAGAGTTAAGGGGGCGTAATATTATTAAAAGAGCAAATGGAGAAGAATCGTCATGTCGCATGTAGGAAACTAATAGCCCTCCATTGATTCCCCTATCAAAAAATAATGAATCCGATACGCCAAATCATGCCCCATGAGCAAAATCTAAACGCAGTAAAGGGGCCAAACCAAGGAAGGAACCCGTTGTTTTGGTAGTCGGAAAGAAAATTGGCATTAAAGAAGTTCTAGATTATCTGGCAACAGCTTTGGTTGGTAGATTATGTGGGAAACATGTCGAGGAATACTCGCTACGAAGTTGGATGGAGCCCAAATGGGGACTGTTTCTGGACCAACTCCCCACCTTTCACATCATGTCGCGAGGATGGATTCTATTCAAGGTTCATTTAGAATTGGACAAATAAAAATTACTGGGGAGACCTTGGAGATGGCGGCCCTCAGGTTTAATTTTAAAAAAATGCCAGGTGGAATTTGATGCAAAAAGAGAACCAAAAAAACTGTAATAGATATGAGTCATTCTTCCTCGTTTTCCTATGATGTATTAGCAGGAACCAATATTGGGGCATGATTCCACAAGGGATAGGGAGGGGAGTTAGTCAAACCCCTTGATCCAATAGGGTGAGACCAGATTTCAATGGGGGAATGCTTGAAACCTCAACTACCTTTTTTTCCTATGTCCTCAATCATTCATTTCTCCCAGAAGTTGGTTGAGGCAGTTAATGCCTTGGACAGAGCAAAGAATGGTAGTCTAATTGTGTGTCTGATTAAACCTTCAAGTCTGCAGTCTGGGAAGCTGTGTTCTTGCTTCTGCAACAAGCAATCACGTGATGTGTGCCCAGTCCGTCTTCCCCTCAGTGACGAGAAGGTTTTAGGGTTGTTCTCGGGGGATGGATTCATTCATTCTGGTTATTTCTCATTCACACATTATGTTGTGGTCGATTCATGATTGCTCTAGAGTCGCAGAAGTTTGTTTCTGTGGTGTTTCTCTTGTCGGCAAGTGAACCATGGTTCTCTTGTGTTATGGAGTGATATGCAAATTGTTTTCCTATGTCACACAATGGAGCTTGTGTTGTTGTGTCTCCTTGTGGTTTTCTATGAAGAGAACCCTAGTTTTGGCATGAAATGTATGCAAGAGTTAGGAGTGGAAGAGGTTCAGAATTGACTGATAAACCTAGTGAAGAGACGAACCTCACAGACAGATCAAGAGGGGCTGGAAAATCCTCTATGCACACCCTAAAGAGCACTAGAAGGGAAGGTATGTCCTAAGGGAAATGTCTAGTAGTGAAGGGAATACTTCCTTGTGTTGGGTGTGTAGGTATTATGGAATTCCAAGATGGACAGATCTAGTGTAGGTGTCCATAGCTCCATGGTTGAGCTCACTAGCTAGCAATTCTACCTTCCCATTGCCTTAGCATCCTCATAAACCTCACCGTTAGTTTATTTGGTTGAGTCTTGGTTGGACAGTATGAGAAACACAACTGTACGTTGGCTTGATTTTGTTGATGTGTATTGGCTTGTTTCCTGTAGCTTGTTAAACCCAAATTGTGTATTTTCTTGGATGGACAGTTTGAGAAACCCATCTATTGGCTTATAGTATTTGTTATGTTCTGGCTGTGAGTGAGTCTGTTGTTCCCTAATTCCTTGTGGAAATCATTCCCAGCTCGGGGGTGGAAGTGGTGTTGAGAGATTAATGAACACACTGGCCTATATTTGGGTGGAACGTTGCAGCGACATATCTAGTTGCAGGACAGCTTAATCATCCAGATAAGTATTCTCTAGTTATTATTAATCTGCAATGTATTTGCTTATGGATGCATGAATGTGTTGAATGCTTAATGATGGCTTAAGAAGAATTTTACTTCTGTTATTTTCCTGCATTTTACCTCTGTATATGCCTTGTATGTTTCAATGCTTTTTGCCTAAGTTCATGGAGGCATGAATCCTGTTGTAGAGTCAGAATGCATCTGACTTAGTGTTTCCGCCCCTTGGAATCCGCATGTGGAAAGTGGAAGGAGGGAAATAGAAAAGAGGAATGGAAATGAGGCAAAGTGTTAGTTTATGCCACATGGAATCCGCCTACAGAAAGAGGAAGGACGGAAGGAAAAAAGTGCAGTTGAAACGAGGTAAAACATTAGTTTTTTGCACCCCGGCATCAGCCTGCAGAAGGCAGAAAAGCAGCGAAAAGTATAAGGCAAAAGATGGATTTACGCATTCCAAAGTCGAAAGTCGAAAAGCGGAAGGTCAAAAGTGAGAAAGCGGAAAATTAAGTAACGAAGGTGGTCTTTCTGTGGATTTTCTCACTCTGAGGTCAGAAGTCGAAAAGCATAAATGCGAAAGGTGAAAAATGGAAGAGTGAGTGGTGATTCTATAGAATTGTTGAGTTTCTGGGTTCCAAAGTTTTGCAACAGAAGGAGGAAAGTCGAAAGTCAGAAAGTGGAAAGACGGAAGTCAGAAAGCAGGAGCTCATAGAATAAAGTTGTCTTCTCGTGGGTTTCCGCATTCCGAAGTCAGAAGTCGAAAAGCAGGAATGTGGAAGGCGAAAAGTGGAAGAGTGACAGATGACTCTGCCGAGGTTTGAGTTTCCGCATTCTGAAGTCGGAAGACGGAAAGAGGACGTGTGGAAGGTGGAAGTTGGACCCTTCACTTCGTCGAAACCTTGAGTTTTCGACTCCCGATATTCAGGTGAAGGGCAGAAGGAGGAGTGCAGAAAGGGAAAGGTTAGTGTGGAAATGACTATTATAGTTTCATAATAGATCTGTCAAGGGAGGAACACTGTCATAGTGGGTTGTAAGCCTGAGAATGTATGTTTGAAGTACGTTACATGACCCATGATTGGATGTTTAAAGAAAAAAATTTAGACATTCTGGTATCTAGGGTATGGGTACGTGACATTGTGGTATCAGAGCTACGGGTTGCAGCACTGGGACTAAATGGGCCAAAATGAGTAATTGAAAGAGATAAGAACATCCTTTGATACCAACATTGTAGTACACTAGATTGTGGTATCAGATCTTTGGTTGCAACATTGGGCCTGAATGGGCCAAGTTGAATATAGTTGCAGAGAGAAAACTGTAATAAAATAGTTGGCAACTAAGTTTTGAATTTCTAAGATTATTGTGCAGCTAACAATGATGTTTATTAACTCATTTTGCAGAGTCATAGTGAAGATTGGAAAAGTGGGTTTTTGGCTCAAACATGAGAACCTATGGCATGAATGATGCACAGGATCCATATGAGCACAAGGAATATGCCATGGGGGGGAACATTCGATTTGGGAATGCTGATACAGAGTCTAATGGAAGAATATTTTAGATACTCCCCCAGATTTGCAGCCACCATGAGAATCCTAAGGGTGGAGATGCAGAGCTACAAAGAAGATAATGAAATAATGATTAAAGCTCAGGATGAACAGAATCATTTGAATGCATCCATGCTGTAGAGTTTGACATACATCCAGAGAAATATAAACTCTGAGCATTGGACTGCAAATCCCGAGGGAAGTAAGAGAAATACCAGAAGAAGGAAGAGGTCTTCTAGTGGATCATCTAACTTTGAAGGATCCACTGGGGGTTCGAGCTCTTCATATTACAGGAATAAGAGGAAGAGGTGTTACAGGGACCACTCACGTGATTAATTTAAGAAGGCAAGGCCTTCTACCTTTAATGGTGAGATAAATAATGGTCAAGAAGTTGAAGCTTGGCTTCTTGGGATGAGAGAATATTTCTAGTTCCAAGACTACTCTGGAAATATGAAGGCTAGAGTAGCCATCTTCAATCTAAATGGAAGTGCATCCATTTGGTGGGAGCACCTAAGGCAGGTGAAGAAGATTAGTGAAAGAAATATTGTGTGGAAGTACTTCAAGAAACATTTCAAGAAGAAGTACCTCTCTGACAGGTACTATGATGACAAGATTAAAGAATTCCATGAGTTGAAATTGGGACAGCTGACCATTGAAGAGTATGCAAATAATTTTTGGAGTTGTTGAGGTATTCTAGGTACATCAAGGATGATAAAGTGAAAATTTAACGTTTTCTGAGTGGGATACCTCAGTCCTATAAAGACATGATTGAATTTGATGAACCTCGAACGCTGGGAGAGGCAATAAAGAAGGCCAAATATTGTTATGATCATAAAAAAGGAAAACTTGATTACCATAAGACATGGAAGGATAAGAGGAATGAGAAGTTTCAACCAAAGGAAGAAAGGTTTTAAACCCTCTAACTTTGGAAATCAGCAGAGGCAGCCATCACAAGCTGTGAATCGGCCAGCTAGAGTGATGGGGAAAAAGCCAAGAGACCCAAAAGAGGTCAGAGAACCATTCTAATGTTGGAAATGTGAAGGAACCCACTTGTGTAGGAACTGTCTGCATCGGAATGGGAGTGCAAGGAAAGTTTAGAACATCCAAAAAGCAGAAACTCTAGGTTAAGTGGAAAGATATGTCCCTAGGATTTATGCGGCGCTAGAGGACCGCCAGGCAAATCATCAATCAATTATGGTTGAGATTCAAGGTAAGATTATTGAGCAATCCATTTATGTTTTGATTGACCCTGGATCTACTCATAATTATATTACTCCTAAACTTGTTGAGATGCGTGCTTTTAAGAAATTAAAGCATAACAAGTCATGGTTAGTTCAACTAACAACTGGAACCAAGAGAAAAGTTAGTGAAGTGGTGGAAATATGTCCATTGGATATCGATGAGTTAGTCACTTTTGTATATCTTAATGTACTGCCACTTGGTTCCTATGATATTCTCATTGGAATGCATTGGTTATAAGCACACAGAGTTAATCTTGCTTGTTATAACAAGAATTTTGAATGCATGGTTGAAGAAGGATACCCAAGGGTTGTAAGAGGCATTCCTAAAGTGGTTTCTATTAGGCATATTTCAGCAATGCAGCTGAAGAATTTATGTATGAAAGGTTGTCAGTTGTATGCAACTCATGTGTTGGAGAAAGCAGAGAATGAAACTCTTAGGTGGGAGGACTTTCATATTTTGCAGGAACTCAGGGATGTTTTTTCTTATGAGATTCCAGGACTTCCTCCAAAAAGGGACATTGATTTTACCATTGACCTTGTGCCTAGAGCAACACTAATTTCCAAGACACCTTATAGGATGAGTACACCAGAATTGCTAGAATTGAAGATGCAGCTACAAGATCAGTTGTTAGAGAAGAAGTGTATCAGGCCTAGTGTCTCTCCTTGGGGAGCACCAGTCTTGTTTCTAAAAACAAAATATGGTAAACTCAGGTTTTGTATTGATTATAGATAGCTGAAAAAAATAACTATGAATAATAAATACCCTTTACCTCGAATTGATTACCTTTTTTATCAAATGAGGGGAGCAAAGGTACTTTTAAATATTGCTTGAGGTCTGGTTACCATAAGGTAAGAATCAGGGATGAAGATATTCATAAGATAACCTTCAGAAAAAGGTATGGGAATTATGATTTTGTAGTGGTACCATTTGGTCTCAGAAATGCACCAACTACATTTATGTGTCTCATGAATAGTGTCTTCAGCAAGTATCTAGAAACTTTTGTTCTTGTTTTCCTTGATGAAATTCTTATTTATGCTAAGAATGAGGAAGAGCATGAAGAACATCTGAGAATAGTATTGGAATTGCTAAGGGAGCATAAGTTGTATGCAAATGTGACTTCTATAAATATGGAATCCATTGGTTGGGTCACATTATTTCAGATGAAGGAATATCTGTGAACACTGAGAAGATTGAATCCATTATGAATTGGCCAACGCCAAGAAATGTGACATATGTGAGATGTTTTATGGGACTTGCAGGATACTATAGGAGATTCATTGAAGGATTCTCCAAGGTTGCACATTCAATCACTTCTTTGCAAAAGAAGGGGATGAAGTTTGAATGGACACCAAGGTGTGAAGAAAGATTCCAACAACAGAAGAATATTCTCACAAGAGCACCAGTTTTGAATATTGTAGACCTAGAAAAATATTATGTGGTGTGTATTGATGCATGTAATCAAGGACTTGGAGGAATTCTTGTGCAAGACAACCATGTTGTATTTTATGAGTCCATAAAGTTGAAGGATCATGAGAATAACTATGCCACTCATGATTTAGAACTTGCAGCCATAGTACATGCTCTGAATATGTGGAGGAATTACTTAATGGGGACAAAATTTGAGCTAAGTACAAACCACTGTGGTCTGAAATATTTGTTTGATCAGCCAACTCTAAATTCCAAGGAAAGCTAGATGGCTAGAGTTTTTATGTGAGTTCGATTTTGAAATCAAACACATAAAAGGAAAAGAAAATAAAGTGGTTGTTGCACTCAGCAAGAAGGTACATGAAATGCATATGGCATCTCTCAGTATTTTCCAATCATATTTGAGACAGCAGAATGTTACTCATAATGTTGAGGATGAAATGTATGTGTAGATAAAGGAAACGTTGCAGCGGCAAAGTCTTGAAAATAAGTATGAGGGATATAAATCGGAAGAAGATGGACTTCTTACCTATAAGAACAGAATTTATGTTCCAAATATAGCCAACTTAAGGAGAGTTCTTATGGATGAAATACATCAAGCTCCATATTCTGGTCCACCTTTTGGAGGGACACCCGGTGGAGGTTCACCTTTTGGAGGCCCACCTGGCAAAGTTCCACCTTCTGGAGGACCACCACCTGGAGGTCCACCTTCTAGAGGACCGCCACCTAAAAGACCCGCTCCAACTAGAGTACCACCACCTGGAGGACCACTTCTTGGAGTACCCCCTCCACCTATAGGCCCACCATTTGGAGGCCCTCCTCCTGGAGGCCCACCAACATCAGGAGGATCATCCGCAAATCCACCATCGGTGTATCAATCAACTTATGGTCCTACTGGTATACAAATGCCATATCAATATTACCAGTATATACAACCTAATTAGCAACTTCCATTTTTGGAAAATTTTGAGTTTTCTGACTTGTCCAAGTTGATCAATAATCCCATTCAGCATAATCCTTTGTGGCCTGCAATTCCGGTCAAGTTACCATCAAACATCCCTAATTTTGATGGGAAGCAAGGAGAGGATCCAAAAAATCACGTTATGAAATTCCATCTATGGTGTTCTTCTAACTCCTTGATGGATGATTCAATTCATTGGTAGCTCTTCCAATGAACTTTAATTGGCATGGCTGCCAAGTGGTACATTGAGCTTCCACAACATTCATTTGTGGATTTCAACTTGTTGGTAACAATTTTTCTCACCCATTTCTAGCTTCCTATCCGTTACAAAAATGGTACAGATTTTTTAACATCCCTCGGTCATAATACTTCCACCCATATATCAGATCATATTCATGAGTGGAGGAGGTGGTGGAGAATCATTAAATATCCTATTCCAGACCAATTGTTGGTGGATTGTTTTATGAAATCCTTGTTTCCTCCCATTTCCCATGATATGTGGCTATGGGAAGTGTTGTCACTGAAGAGCAGGCTATTACACGGTCTCAGTATTTGGAAATATTTTACTCTCAGTCCGGAACTTTGTATGATCGGATTCCTCAGGTTCCTTGTCCAAGAACAAACCCTGCCAAGACACATACAGAGACTCATGTTGATGGTGTTGTAGGTTCAATACATCCCCCATCAGCAACGAAACCTACTAAGAAACAAAGTACTTCCACCACTACTCCTTCTACTCCTACAGTTTATGCCAAGGTGAATGACTTTCAAACTGTGCAAACACCTGGTAATAAAAAGAAAGGAAAAGGAAAAGGTGAGAAGCTAGGAAAATAATAGGAGAACCCTAAGATCGTGACCTCAGAGAATGAAAACAAAGGTAATAGGAAGGCTAAGTATCCTTGCCTATTGTGTGTCAATGACCACATCACAAAAGAGTGCCATTGTCATGAAGAAATAAATAATTTTTTGAAAAATAACCCTACATCGGTAGTACTTACTGATCCTTTTCCATCTCAACAGTAGTTAATTAACCACATGTCTTCACAAGGAACCTCTACCTCTATTGAAGAGAATTGAATGATGTTCGTTGAAACTGTTAAATTGACTACATGTAGTCAGACATATGACAAACCAGTAGAGAAGAAGGATGAAGGTACTTCTTCTGAGAAAGTCCCTTCTACAAATTCTTGTCCTCCACCTCCGTCTAATGGCCCTCTTACGATTGAGAAAACCAACCTCGACTTGATTTTGCTCCCACCTAAGAGTACTCTCCAAAAATATGTATTCAATCCCATTGCTCGAGCCGCTCAATTTTACAACATTGTTGAAGATTTGGCTCGAGCACCTTGTGCTATGTCTACACTAGAGGTACTCCAAAGTTTCCCTACACAGCATGAAAATATGTTGGTGGATTTATGGGCCTTAGATTCAGATAACACTAATACGATTAATTTTAATGTGGAGGATTACAAGTCCAAGTTATCCTACTAGCTTGTGTTTCAAATCGTGACCAGGGTAGTTGGGAGGAAGGTCCATCATACTGTATTGGAAGAAGGAGATTCCACTTCATTTTTTTCTTTGTCTTTTTTGAAACGATAGGTTCTCCCAAACTTACAAAGTCACCCACAACATTGAAAGATTTCGACAGGGGAGGTTTTAAACCTCTCGGTTTGTTACTGGTACTATCAATCGAGATAGGGGGAAAGATTGTTTCCATTCAAGTGGAATTAGCCAATGCTCCTTTAGATTACAATATGTTATTGGGGAGAAATTGGTTTTACACTATGACGGTCATCGCTTCGATGGTTTTTTGTACTCTCCAATTCTCTCACTTAGGGAAGATTGTGACCATAGATCACCTTGATTTTTGTTCACCTGATGTTACTACCCCTACTGCGAACAATATTCCAATTCTAGGGAAATACACTCCACCTTATCAATCAAATGGGGTTGGGATGTTGAAGGATTCAACTCTTATGGGTGTGTTTCCCTTGACTCCTCCTAGTACGGAAGTAGCAACTATGAACAAGATATCCACAACTAGCCACATTCCTAAAGGTAAAGAAGTTGTTGAGATATCTTCTCTAGGTCCTCATGAAGAACTCTACGATGCCATATAATCTATTTCTGATGTATACTATGATGATCATCGTCTAGTGTAGGGATGATTTTAAGGAACCATACTTATTTAAAAGCGTATAAATGTTGGAGAATATTACCAATTCTTAAAATGGAAACAATAAAATGATTGGCGATATTTTTCAAAAAATATTTTAATTTCCAAGGATTTTATATTGTTTATGTAATAATTTGGCGATTTTTAGGGTGAAAAAATTTTAGCCCATCAAAATTGGGCGAAACAGGGCTTCAAAAAATGCAAAATGGCGAATCTTTTTTGGGAGCAAAACATGGAAAAATAGCCCATTGGGCTAAAATTCGCCCTTAAAATCATCTCTGATCTAGTGGCATCGGTTCCTTACCACCTGTAGCCCTATTGGCTAGATTCCCCTTTCCCCACTCTAGATTATCTCTTGCATACTTTTCCATCATATGAGTCCATTATGTAGATCATGAGTGTGGATGAACCTGTATGAGAAGACCATCACCATAGATCCTCTTTCCTTCCCAATGCTAATTTAGTAGACTCTGATTTTGTTTCTCTCATTAGTACTAATATTGTCCTCAAACACTTGTATTGTTACAAGACATTGATTCCGAAGGAAACTTGTGTAACATCACTCAGACGACTCCCATCGACATATCAGAGAAGCATGGAACTATTGAACATGTTCAGGTAGGACAAAAATGTCCAACTGAAGAAAATGAGAAGTACATAGATTTGTTCAAATAATTTCGAGATCTTTTTGCTTGGACGTATGAAGAAATTCCTAGGATTGATCTGTCCATCATTGTACACGAGATCAAGAATTACTCCACAGCGACACCAGTCCGATAAAAAATTTTCAAGTCCAGCCAAGGAAGGCTACGGCAATAAAAGCCGACGTTGAAAAACTTTTGAAAGCTGGTTTTATTTATCTCGTACTGCTAACTGAGTGGGTATATAATATTTTTCCTATACCTAAGAAGCAGGGCACTATTAGGGTTTGTATCGATTTCCAAGATTTGAATAAGGATTGTCCCAAGGACAACTTTCCTACTTCGCATATCAATCAAATCATTGATAACTATGTTGGGAGTGCCATTTTCTCATTTATGGATGGATTTTCCAGCTATAATCAGATAGAAATTTTACCCACTGACCACCATAAGAATGATTTCATTTGTCCATGGGGAACCTTTGTGTATCGGAAGTTACCCTTTGGTTTAAAAAACATCGGAGCTACATTCTAGCAAGCCATGTCCTACGCTTTTCACGACATTAAACACATTGTGGAACTGTATTTGGATGACCTCCATGCTCATTCACGACAATGAGAGGATCATCCAGGTCATCTTAGGGACATTTTCCTTCGATATCGTCATTATAATATTCGGATTAATCCACATAAGTGTGTCTTTTGTGTTGAGACTGGACGTCTTCTTAGATTTGGGGTTTCCAAAGATGGCATCTGGATAGATTCTTTGAAGATAGTTGTTATTTTGGCCTTACCCACCCCGACCAACATTAGTGAACTAAAAAGTATGCAAGGGAACGAAAAATTTCCTCATTGTTTTGTGTGCAAATTTGCGGAAAAAACACATGGCTACATGCATCTCCTGAAGAAAAACACTATGTTCCTTTGGGATGACCAGGCCCAATGAGATTTTGATCATTTGAAACATGCTCTAACAAATTCACCAGTGTGGCGCCCCCAAAATTATTCAAAAGACTTTGTGCTTTATGTTACTTCCTCCACCACTACAATCGGTATGGTTCTGGTGCCGGAAGATCTCAATGTCCAAGAGCATGTGATTTACTATTTAAGTAAGAGTCTACTTGACTCCGAAACTCATTACTCACATGTGGAGAAGCTAGCTTTGGCTATGGTCATTTATGTGCAACATTTCCGTCACGAGATTCTACTATGCACTATAATTTTCCTTGTTGATCAAAACCATATGTATTACATTTTGACTCGTCAAGTGTTGGGGGCAAGTATTCTCGTTGGATAGTCATCTTGTAGGAATTCGATCTCGAGTTCACTAAGGATACTTCCAAGAAGTCCTAAGTCTTTGCGGAGTTAATGTGTGACCTTCCCTGTGCTCTCATGGAAGATGAGCCCAATGATTCATTTCTAGATGAATTTTTGTTCCTAATTAGCACAACCGATCTCTGGTATAGATATTTGATTATCTATCTCCAAACCAAAAGGTTTCAGCCTGAAATGTCTTGTGACGAATCCCGATGCATTCGTCACCACGCTAAATATTACCTCATTCTAAATGACACGTTGTATCGGCGTGGTATAAACTCCATTCTCTGATGATATCTTACTCATGAAGAGGTTGAACAAGTCCTCAATGACTGCCACTTTGGAGCATGTGGTGGTCATGTTTCTGGGATGGCTACAACTTAGAAAATCCTTCGCACTGGGTATTTTTGGCCCTCAATCTTCAAAGATTGTCATGAGGCAGTTAAAAAGTGTCCACTCTGTTAACATTTTATCCATAAAAGAGCACCCACCATGCTTTGTTACACCTCATCATTGTCGTTGGCCCTTTCGCCAAATGGTGGATATCTTTTATGCATTGTAAGCCTACCTCATCTAGGGGGCATGGTTACATCATCGTAGCCGTATATTATTTCACAAAATGGGCTGAGGCAGTGCCTAAATATACCTAGTATGGTAATAATGTTTCCCTCTTCCTATTGAATCATGTAGTATCTAGGTTTGGAGTTCCAAAATCCATAGTCACTGATCACGGATCCCATTTCTGTAATCGGATGATGGCCGAGTTGAGTGTTAAGGTGGTTTTCATCATGATAACTGAACTCCTTATTACCCACATGATAATGGTCAAGTCGAAGCCATTAACAAAGTATTCAATACTATTATGCGTAGAATAGTTGGAGATCATAAATCCAACTGGAAGGCTTAACTCTATTTTCTGTGATATGGGCTTGTAGAACTTCGGTTAAAACAGAAACTGGTTTTGCATCATTTTAGTTGGTCTATGGATTGAAAGTTATGCTACCTATTGAATGTGAGATCCCGTCACTCAATCTTGCAGTTGAGATTTCCCCAAACATTTCTATCGAAGAATAATGTTTTCTGTATTTGACAAACCTTGATGAGAGTTGGAGAGATGTTGCCTTAGCTAATGAGGCACACAAGAAACGCATTAAGGCTGAATATGATAAATATGTTCAACCTCATGTATTTAATGAAGGAGACATGGTTCTGACCTATGAACAGAAACATGACAAACTTGGTAAAGGGAAGTTTGAATCCATGTGGTATGGTCCCTATATCGTGAGTAAAGTCTTCAAAGAAAGGGGCCTACGAGCTTGTAGATTATGATGGGATACCTTTCGGGCAACCTCGTAATGGGTTGTACCTAAAAAGGTACTATGCTTGAAGACATATCTATTATAATACATTGTATATATGTACATTGATTGAATTTTATGGTGTGGTTTTAGTATTTCAATATGGTTTTGATTTTTTGTCAGTTTTTTTATACCAAGTTTTGGTTATGCATATCAAATGGATTTTTATGGTTTTGTTGATGGTTCTTGTTTTCATACCATGAACCTTGATTCATATGCTTGGGTCTTATATTCCCCGACTCATGACTTCGTTAGTTCAGGAGTGGTTTGTGTAGGTCCAACCACCAATAATATCGTTGAGTATCATGCGGTAATAGTGTTGGGTGAAATTAATGTCGTTTTAATTCTGTAGTAGTATTTTCCCAATCGTTTAATTTGTCAATCTGAGGTTCGTAGGCTTATGAAGCACATGAAAAGTATATGTAGGATTGAATCGAAATTAAGCTAATATAACCCCCGCGAAACTAAGACTAATCTAGTCTAACCCCCCTTAAGCTGAAAAAAACAATTGCTAATCTAATTCCAGAAGCTGAAACACACGGCTGAAAGTAAATTGCATAAAAGAAATACAACATATGAAGAGAAACAAGACAACACATGTGAGCTCACATTGACAATAAAGAAATCTTAATTTACATCACAAGAATCAATGACAAATCATGAAAGCATCAAAGCCAATATTATGAACAAAAGCGAAGAATTCCCTTCTCCATATTACAAAGTCAAGGCTAACTTCTACAATCTACTATCTACCTAAGATTATCTAAGATTAATCAAGATTCTATATATGATTAATGAAATGAAGAGAGAGCACTCTCTTTTATACATGAAGGAGATAACCATCTCATAATGGCAGATCCATTATTCTCTCAACCACTCTCAACTAATTTCATAATATTACAAGATATGATCCCTTCAAATCCTCCACATGTCTCTCACAAATCCAAGATAAGATATGCCAACCAAATCTCCATGATCTTCTCCTTGGAATATTCTTTGAATAACTATCTCCTTGAAATGGTGGAGGAGATATTCGAGAAGTCTTTTCTTGAATTAATCTTTCACATATTCCTACACATTACAAAGCTCATCCATACTTGAGATATTAGTGAAAAACATGTTAATTTATAATATTTTAATCATAAATTCACTTATAATACTAAAATGAATAAAGTGGAAATAATAAGGTGAAGCCCACATATATGTATGGAAATGGTATGATAAAAGGTTAATAGGACGATGAAATGTGAGGAATAGCAGAAGATAAAGTGGATGAAAATATGACATTTCCGAGTCTCAACATACTCCCCAACTGAACTTGTTGCATGTCCTCATGCAACCATGTATGGATCTTCTCAAGAAATTTTGGCATCTAAACTTGGATTTGATTGATGATGTCTTTTTAACAATGAATGTTTCCAGGGTGTGAAATACATGAGTAACAACTGGCATTTCCTTATGGTTGGTTCTTATGTGACAACCATCAATATAAGGAATGTTGGTTCTTGAATTAACAACATTAATTTCATGATGTGAAATGCATAAGTAACAGCTAACATTTTCCTTATGGTTGGTTCTTGTGTGACAACCATGAGTACAAAGAATGTTGGTTCTTGTGTTAACAACATTCATTTCGTCATCTATTTTCTAGCTGCATAATAATTTAACCATACACTCACTGGAAATGATAAGCTATTAATGTGCATAGAAAGCATCATTGTGCATAAGAAATCCTTTTCTTTATCTTTATGAATCATGCCAATATGTATATCAATGTGTATGAAGCAAAGTGAAATAGAGGATTTGTCAAAAAATAAATGATGGTGGATGGTAAATGAGACGAAAAATGGGTGATGGTGGTGAAAAAAAATGGAATGATAGTAGTGAGTATGTTTGAATATAGTTCCCCCTCCCCAACTAATGTGGTTGCATGTCCTCATGCAACCTAGCATGGGCTGTGAAAGAAATGGAGCATGGTGAGGGAATTTTCCAAATTATTCATTACTAGCATGTAGGGAATTGCATGATTAAAGTTTAGAAAACAACATACCCCAACTTACCCAAAAAGTTGATGAATGATGCAATAGGAATGTAGCTGGATCATGGAATGTGTCACTACTATTGCAGCTGTAACTGCTGGATCATGGGAAGTGAAGGAATCAGAACTGCTGCTGCTGAATCATGGAGAATATGTCACAACTGTGGGATAAAAATGTAACTGTAAATGTTTCTATAGTTGTAACTGCTGGAAGTGTTGTAATGTGAAGTGGAGGAATCTGAACTGCTGCTGATAAATAATGGAAAATGTGGAAGGCAGAAAGTGGAACTGTGGTACACTCATAGATCTGAAGTTGTGTTTCTGCAACTGCTGATGGAGTCATGAGAAATAATGTATAGTCTTAACCTGCTACAAAACCCGATGGTACAATTCTAGTCATGTGAATAAATGTGTCGATGTCGAGCATGAAAAGA
Source organism: Pseudotsuga menziesii (assembly GCA_001517045.1). Classification (NCBI taxonomy): domain Eukaryota; kingdom Viridiplantae; phylum Streptophyta; class Pinopsida; order Pinales; family Pinaceae; genus Pseudotsuga; species Pseudotsuga menziesii. The sequence goes on along the minus strand of LPNX010239243.1, from coordinate 21,300 downwards.
AATCATTGGATTACTGACCATTGATGAATGTCGTTAACCAATGTGAGGCAACTCATCAGTGATTTCTACGAGTGCCAAGTTACCCAAGTACATCTTATGAAGTGCGAATATATGTGTTGATGTCGAGCCACTTGCAAGATCTGACGATAAAGGGACATTGATGAATTCCCATGATTATCATCGAGAGAACTTTCCATTAAGGCATGCAAGCCTCCAGGTACTCAACATGAACTCTAGTCTATATCCCAGATAAGGTGCTGAGGTCGATGGGGCAATACTTGTCGAAAGGTGGACCTTAAGGAATCCCACATCAGTCAACCCGAGTTGGTACAAAAATAGTGGTAGGACTATAAGTGAAAAGATCTCACAGTCAAGGAGTGGATATGGAAATGCCATGTAGTCATGGAAAGGGAGTTGGTTTTATTCAGAAGGAAAACTAGAAAGGAAAAAGAGGGAAAAATGAACTGAAAAAGATAAAGGGATGTATGTAATTCAGAAACATAAGCATGTGTGGAGTCATCATAGTTAAGGCGATGAAATAGTTGCCTCCGGTATGGATGGCTAATGTGCCTTGAAGTAGAAATGTGGGTAAACATTCATGATGCAAAAGGATTTATGAATGGTTTATGTGTAACAATAAATGCCATAATGTTTATGATGAGTAACAACTCCTTCAAGCTATATATCAAAGCATGTTTTTCAAAGGTTTTGTGATTCTTGAAAAATAACTTTAGCAGCAAAATGCGATCGTCTTTGAACCTGAAACAAAACTTAGTACAAATTCCTGCATGAAACTTAGTAGTGAATATGTATTGAATATAGTTCCCCTTCCCCAACTGATCTGGTTTCATGTCCTCATGCAACTTGTGAGAAGTTCGTAAAATAAAACATATCATGCGGAAAGAAGAATATAAGCTGCAAAGAAAATGTCAGGAATAAAATGTGTTATACCTGTTTTTGTTGTGCTCCTGGTTCATCATTGATCGCTGCTTGAAGTGACTCAAAGAAAACAATTTTAGTGTGAAAGAAACAAAAATCATTATTCCAAAGATGTTTTCAGGAAGTGTTGAGGTCCATTTGCAATTTTTCAATTGTTTTTATTTTTTTTATTTCTTTAACTTTTTATATTTTTTTATTTTCTTTTGTAATTTTTTTTATTGATTTCTTTTTATAAAATTTTTTATAAAAAGAAATAATTTTTAGAATATATAATTTTTCTATTGTTTCACTTTTACAACACACAAATAAAAATGGCAAAAACACTCAAGACTAAATTGACCCGATTTGCGTTCCTGGGCATTCAGCATTAATGTCTAGGCTCTTTAACAAAGCATTTTAAAATTTAAAAAAATTTAATAGCTGAGACAGCCAACTGCGACAACTAGCTGCAACACCACCAAGTTGCGACAAGCTAGCTATGACAACTAATTGCAGCACTCAGTTGCGACAAGCCAGCTGCAACACCCGACTGTAACAGCCAGTTGTGACACCACATAGCTGTGACAACTAGTTGCAGCACCGGGCTGCAACAACTGGTTGTAACACCCATTAGATCCTGCATAAACTTTTGTTAACATAAACTACATGCATACCTGCCCCATAAGTATCGATCTGCTCCTGTCCACAGTTCTGAGTTATCCTCTTTATTTTTCATCGCTGTGCATGCAACCTTTCTTGTCATAAGAAACTCTCGGCACTGTGAGAAAACATCATTATAATTGGTTCATTATGCACTTTTATGGATTTTAGAATCAAATATGGATCTTAGAATCAAATATTATGGATCTTAGAATCAAATATCCTGGAACATAGTCAACAGAGATTTTTTTTTAATTTATGATTCATGAAAAATCACTTCAACAGCAAAATTGACGATCTTCAAACCTAAAAAATGTTAGTACTAAAACTGCAATCAAACTTGTGAGATTATTGTAAAATGTAGGAATTAATATGTAGGCAAGCAAATTGAATTTCAAAAACAAAGTGCGCTTTTACCTCTGGCTTTTATGTGCTATTTTTTTGGTTATTTGATGTCAAAGTGACTTGAAGAAAACAAATTATTGTGAAGCCTAAAAAAAAAATCATGTGTTTTTATTGTTTTCAGGAATGTAAGAAAGTTCATTTGCATTTTTTGTAGTTTTACTGTTTAAATTTTCTTGTTATGTGCAGATGCCATGGCTTTGTCAATTTTCTCCTTGGTACTGGCTGGCTCATTATTCAGCTTCTCTTTGAGACTTTCATCTTGTAATTATCCATGTGTATCGGTCGGCGTGTATCAACATGTATTGTTCCCTGAGTAGATGAGTAGAAGGCACCTGAAAGCTTCACTGAAGTTGAGTAGAAGGCACCTAAAAGCTTGACTGACCAATACACCCACGAATTATGTAAGGAACCACCATCTAATATCTCATCAAGCCACTATCAGTTTATATGACCCGTTACTTTGATCATATGTGGATCGATCGGTGAGAAACATAACTTTTTTTTATGGTTTTTCCTTCTACAAGTTCCAACAATGTTGTTACGTGGACGAACAAGACACTCATATTCCATGCCGCAATGATCATATTCTCCTTCTTGACAATGGTATTTGGGAAGCTGGTAGCTCTCAGCAATGGTTAGAACTATTTCCTACACGAAAGAAAACTACAACAAAATCCGAGAGTAATGAATTGCGCATCAATAATTTATCTAAATCACAGTCTTTTGGTTGATGGTATATTGATTTTTCATAGCCGCATTATGTCAAAATTTTGTATACACAAAATAATTAAAATCTTATTCATGATATGTCAATCAAAACCAAAATAAAGGGCTCTTTTTATTACGGAGCTAGTCAATATTCTTTCTACTCCATTCCTTCAATATATATGAAGAGTTCTTCTCTAATCGAAGAAAATCAGTAAGCCGTTCATCAGAGACTTTATTATTTCGCTTTACCATCCTGTGCACCAAAAGAGTTATCCAATTGCAAAATCACAATGAACGCTTTCAATAATTATTCAATGTACACACAGCCATGGAAACTAAATGCATAGATCCAACACATATTCATGCAGAGAAGCATTCATCATTGAATTTTGGTTTTTAGATGGAAGCTTGTTCTGTGTGTTATAGACATTTTTAACAGTTTTGTCAGAGAAAGACACGCTCCAATAGTTTTTCAAATGTCGGTGATTTACATGCCCACTCCCACAAGAGACTCATATATCCTTTGTCATATTTTTTATATATACGATACTATTCCTTCAATTAAAAAAATGAATTCAACTCATTCTTTGCTAATGAGTTTGACTGTGTATTTGCCACATTGAAAACCGGCCATCTCGAAATCTTGCATTTTCATGTTCAGAAAAATGAGAAATGCTCCCAAACCAAGTAGAAATTTCAAAATCTGCTCGTGGGTCATCTAAATGAGACCATTCTGCACAAAACCCATGTGCCGTATTTGTGAAATTCATCACGGTTTGCTCACAAATTGCAGATGAAGTTGGCAGACCGCAAATAGACGTCAATTGATAGAAAATTTCGGATTGAGAATTTGTCATTGCAATTGTGATTTGGGTATGGTCCGAGACATGAAGAATCATGTTAAAATCACAACATTGGAAACTATTGTTTCACAACCTGATTTATAATTCACTGCCGAGTGTGAGAAGGATACTAGATGTGATTTGAACTTACTTAACTATCCATTTTTAGCTTGTGGGTTACGTATAAATAGCTCATGAATCTGTGATCCAGCCACCTGGAGCTCATGAATCTGTGATCCAACTGTTTAGTCGATTGTAATAAGAGAAACCTGAGCATCAGTTACCTTAATAAATACATTTTGATGCATATCCAACAATAAGGCTGGAAACATATCTCAACAGCAATTAGAATTTAGATTTGATGATAGGCTTGCTGGGCAAATTTATTCCTAATAAAATTCAAATTTATTGTAACAATATTAAAAGACTATCAAGAATAGTTACCTAGTTAGGATGTGGCTCATATTTCTCGGTCAACAACCTAAAATTATCAATGCGAAGCCCAAATTGAACACTAGAATCATGGAAGAAAATCCTGCTTTTAAAATATGCAAACAGATAAGAGTTATGTTTTATGTTGTCACACTCAAATTCACATCTGTCAAAAAGCTAGGAATGATCATAGGTTGGTTGTTGGGAACGGTTTTGTTTCCAGATTGTGGTTCATTCGATGGACATCAAAACTCACACTTATTGTTGCGATTCGAGCGAATATTAAATCGACTGAGACAAAATATTATTGCAGCTGTAAATTGGAATGAGAAAGGTTTTGCACAATTTTAATAATGTAATTCAATCAATCCCAATCATAGTTTCAGATTTTATTATTATATATATATTTTTGGCCCGATCTAGACAATGCACCTTTAAACATGCAGATTTATTATCATGTTGTTTTATTGTTGCCGCAGGCTGTTCTTTAGATCGAAGGATCTTTTTAAGGAATTGCATATGGATGGAGTGCGCAAATACAGAAAATTTTAGAAATGGTTTGTCCTAGGCATTATTTTCAAAGTTAATTTTCAGGCAGCTACAGGATGAATGTGACTCCAACCGATGAGAAGATTACAGGCGTGACACTGCTTCAGTTGTTGTTTCAGCTCAGATTTGTGTTGTTACAGCTTGGAGTTGTAGCTGCTTTTCAGCATTATAATTTCAGCGATTGTTCAACTTAAAAATGAATTTGCCGCATGAAATTGCAGGCTAGTTTTATTTTACAAATTGAAAAAGTTTTTAGCAAATGGAGATAATGAATTACAAATTAAAGATGAAATCAATTAAGCATGTCACAAAACATTAATTATTCATTCCTAAAAATTTTAAAAAACATCCTACTTTATTATCCTCACGATTACACGAACCGTAGAGGACAGCATACTTATTCTGGGTGAAAGAAAAAACTGAAAATAAAATCCTACCTACTCTATGCTAATTGGAAATTAGAAAACAGTTACATGTAGTTAAATATCCAATGTAGCCATTCACGTAACAACAATAAAAATATGTTCAGTGTTAATTTTGCAAATAAAAGATGAGGATAAACAGAAATGTGTGAAATTAGTTGTTGTGACTGTGAATTAACTAGAAAAAAAGAAAAACTAAATTTTTCTAACCTAGTACTCGCTTGAAACCATCGTTCGATAGGGATTTCGTAGGCATAGTTTTCACTCCTCAGATCATGATGCAACTCCTCGTGGTCCTCCTCAATCTGATGTTAGCATGATTGTTCTCCATCAAATGTGAAGGATTCTTTGTATGCTAATTCTTTATCTGTTTGAGGAGTAATTAAAGTTTTAGTTATTGTCAGGATCTCCTCTTCGAGATCCCTATTTTCACAAGGATCTGAGTGAGTTGTTCCAAGCTTAAAATCATTGTTAAATCATTTTGAAAAATAGATTCTTATAACACCCAAATCTAAATGAAAAAAAAAACACTCTTCCTGAAACAAATTAAAAAAACACTGTATACAGAAAACAATTACTCTTCACAGTTGAGAAAATCAAACACACTTGCTGAAATTGAAATTCACACTTGTAGAATTGAAACTCTTTGCAAAAATTGAAATTCACTTATTATAGAAATTGAAATTCACACTCTAGTGTATGCTTGCAGAACGTTAATCAAACTAAACTTCAATCCATCGTGCTCCCCCGGCAACGGAGCCAAAATGTTGGGTGAAATTAATGTCATTTTAATTCCATTGTAGTATTTACCCAACCATTTAATTTGTCAATCCGAGGTTCATAGGATTACGAAGCACATGCAAAGTATATACAGGACTGAAGCAAAATTATGCTAATCTAACCCCCCGTGAAACTAAGACTAATCTAATCTAACCCCCCTTAAGCTGAAAGACATGGCTGAAAGTAAATTGCATAAAAGAAATACAACATATGAAGAGCAACAAGACAACACTTCTGAGCTCACTAAAACAATAAAGAAATCTTAATTTACATCACAAAAATCAATCACAAATCATGAAAGCATCAAAGCCAATATTATGAACAAAAGCTAATAATTCCCTTCTCCATATTACAAAGTGAAGAATAACTTCTACAATCTACTATCTACCTAATATTATATAAGATTAATCAAGATTCTATATATGATTAATGAAATGAAGAGAGAGCACTCTCTTTTATACATGAAGGAGATAACCATCTCATAATGACAAATCCATTATTCTCTCAACCACTCTCAACTAATTTCCTATTATTACAAGATATGATCCCTTCAAATCCTCCACATGTCTCTCACAAATTCTCCACATGTCTCCCATAAATCCAAGATAAGATATGCCAACCAAATCTCCATGATCCTCTCCTTGGAATATTCTTTGAATAACTATCTCCTTGAAATGGTGGAGGAGATATTCAAGAATTCTTTTTTTGAATTAATATTTCACATATTCCTACACATTACAAAGCTCATCCATACTTGAGATATCAGTGAAAAACATGTTAATTTCTAATATTTTAATCATAAATTCACTTATAATGCTAAAATGAATAAAATGGAAATAATAAGGTGAAACCCACATATATGTATGGAAATGGTATGATAAAAGGTTAATGGGACGATGAAATGTGAGGAATAGCAGAAGATAAAGTGGATGAAAATATGACATTTCCAAGTCTCAACAAATAGGTTTGTTAACCGAGGATGCATCGTGAGACATTGTTCACTTGGTAGTCTTCATGGACTCACAACTAGTGGTTTTTCACTTGAACCACGTGTATGCCATTTGAAACCCTACACTTCTCTGTCTTTTTCAAAGAGTATGTTTATTAGAAAGATCATTTGAAACTGTTACTTATCAGCATATTCCTAGGTCTTGTAACACAGTTGCAGACTCATTAGCCAATTACATATTGTACTGGTATATTGCTCACACATGACATTTGATAAGTGAAACATGGTTCATTGTACATAAACATAAACAGTAAAAAGACAAAAAAAACTCATATATATCATTACACATTTGAACACAAATAAGCCACCATAAACAAGTCTGTATATATATATATATATATATATATATATATAAAGAGTGTTTTACAAAAAAATATGGTCTTAAGACCCCGACTGAAGAACTTTGGCTTTCAGATATACAAAATGACAAAAATATTGAAGCTATATAACTTTCAGTGTCTACAGCATGTAGGACAACTAGTGATGCTCATGGTAACACATGATAGCTCTTGCTACCCTCCGTAGCAGGCATCCAAATCAACCCGATACTCCAGTGGTATGCCTCTGGTACCTCCTAGGGAGGGCATCCACAGATAGTTATGGATATCAAGAGTTAATCGGTTGAGGTTCTCCTCCAACTCAGTCAACTCATCATCTCCTATGTGGACAAAGAGGGCCCCCGCTCGCCTTTCAATTGGGAAGGAACCCCCAGGTCATGCATCTCCTACATATGCATGAAATTTTGGTCTGGTTATCATCCATAAAAATTATAAAACATAAAATACAAAAAAATCAATCTCTTGAGTATTCTTCTTACCAATATCGCGCCATTGGGAACCTAATGGTAAGGGTAGGTCTAGGTCTCCCCTAAAGTTAGTATCAGAGTATGCATAATCCTCAACCATGAGTAGTTGGTCATCCAACCAACAGAAAAAGGCACTCCCATACTTGACTTTGGACCCGCTGCCACTAGTGTGAGCCATGATCTCTACACAACGCAGCATGTGAGGGTCTCATGTTCTCAGCTCGGTGAAAGATACCTACGGCCTCAAATGAGGTACCCTATCAAAGAATAAGGATGCCAATATGGTACCATAGCCGAATTGCTTCAGCTATCCCTATCAACACTTGGTCAACTGCTCCTTGAAAGTGCTCAGTAAAGCCTCAGCCCAGTCAAATACTATAGCCGCCATAGCCTCTAAAGCATAGAGAACGTGTGCTAGAGAATCCTAATGATCCCCTTGGCTACCTGAAAGTAACTGCATGGTAAAAAACACTGTACAAAGAGGAAAATCCATCACCTCTTTGATTGGTATTTTTTTCCCAGACATATGAGTGCCTGGAAAGCAGTGACGATCTATGAGCTCATGTGTGGTTACATCTCCTCCCCGAGGACCTGTCAGCAAGATGGGAGCCCTGCATCTGGATAACCCTGTAAGTAAATATATGTATTCTACTTCCATAGTAAGAATGTGGGCCCCCACTTTGAAATGTTGTTGGTCTGGGTTCCACGTCCTGAGTATATACTCCATTAATCTCACATGCGATCTCATGCATGGAACATTGAAAATTTTTAGGAGTCCACAACCTCGTAGTGCATCCATAGAGCCAACATCTGCTCCAGCCCTAGAATCATCATCTTCATGTTGCTTCTCCTTCCAGGCAACCATTTTCAGCGAAATAACCTGCCAAAAAATCAAATTGAAGTATTAGAACATTATTCCATCCATTAAAAATACTTAAAAGTATTTATTTTGGATGGGGCATTGCGCATTTTAAGGCATCCTATGGCACCTCTCTCATCCCTTTCTAAAAAATCAATGGCACCACGTATTTCAGCATGAAAACCGCGGTGAGCAGTAGGGCACAACCTTTCTCGCAAGGGGAAAGAGAATTACCCTGCGGGCGTTTTTTACCGTTTGGGTAAAAACCCCAAAACCCTAAGAAACTTGCATGGAATGGAAAAATGAAACCATTAAAATGCTAGGATTGGTTGTGGCTCTTACCTAGAGCTGACGGATCGAAAAATAGTTGGCTGGTGACTCCAGAATCCTTGCGTGAAGTTTGCACAAATGGATCCAAATAGCTCTCCAAATTGGTAAATAGTGAAATGGTAAGCTATTTTTACTATTCATTGGTTTTTATATGAAATATTTTGGTTTTTATTATTATTTTAATCTTCTTTATTATTTTATTAATAAATACCCTTTTATATAGTCGTTAAAAACTTATTTTTTAAAATACTTTGGAGGTCTAATCATCTTTTCAAAGGTTTTGCAAGGGTAAGAGTTAAACGTTTTTGGTTATGAGAAAGTTAATTTTTGACTTTTTTGTACTTGTGTAAAATGAAAAAAATCCTTGAGCTCTCAATTTGAAACTTTGGTCATGCTCTTTAAACCCAGTACCAAATTTTCGAGTCAACTTTTGCTTCTTTTCATACTCACTAAACTCCTTTATCGTGAAAAGAAACCCTTATGGAGTCTTCTTTAAATTCTTTTCGGACTCCTTAAATAGGAAAAGATCATCGAGTGAGCTTGTCTTCTTCACGGTCATAAAAGTACTTGAAGAGTCGTCTTTTCATCGATAGTTTATCTCTTTTCAGGTTTGGATTGACTAATTGCGAAAATGAATACTCTACTTGATCTCATATAGAAGAGTTATCTTGGGAATTATGTTATACTTTTTTGGGACCTAGAGACTAAATCATATGAAAAAGAATAGTTCGGATTCTTCTTCCATTTTCATTCAGACTCTCTAAACATGAACTATATCGAGTTAACTTTCAATGGACGCGTTAAATTAAACACTGAGAGATGCTCTTTTTGGGAATGAACCCCTCCTTTCTCAAGTTCGTGAAACATATGAGAATGGATTTATCTTACGATAAGTTACAATGAGTGTGTGTTACCCTCTTTGAACTCATAAAAATGAAAAGAGGCACTCATCAATCATGATGGGGAAATTAAGGGAAGGGAACTATTTTTCATTTGCATAATGACAGTTGTTAGTCACCTTTGAACATGGCACTTGTATGCATTTCATTCAGTCAATTGGGTATTCAGCTCGTTTCCAAGTATATCCAATTTCATGAGTCATGTCACTCTTTTGATTCTTTCAAAGAATGCAGCGTCCATCATCACATTATGTCTTGGTATCCTCCTAGTCAATTCAATGCTTTCAATTCTTCATTCGTGCTACCTGATGTTCAAAGGGAATTCATATTGAGAGTTTACATCTGCAGTCAAACTTTTTTGTCAGTTATCTATGAGTCAGTCCTATGGTTAAATCATACTCAAAATTCCAGAACTTTGTTCTAATTTTTGTGTCGTCTATGTGGGATTCATCATGGACCTCCTTCGACGAGACTATTCATGTCGACTTCAGCTCATCATCCAGGAATTAGTCTTATAAACAAAAAACAAGTCCTTGAGATCTGTATGCATCAGTGACATATTTTCTCGCTTTCGATATAGGTTCACATCATTGACCTTTGATTGAAAGATTCAATTGAGAGTTCGAATTCAAATCATCTATTCGCAGTTGAGATATTGTACTAGAGTGCCTTGGGAATCATCGACATCAATGGTGATCTCCCTCACAATTGTTAACAGTTCTCATCATTGACCGGTAATCAAGTGGTTTCTACCATGTTCGACATCAATACCTTGTAATCACATGGATAGAATAGTACTTTGTGGAAGACGAGATGAATACCTTGGGTATCTATTAGGCGCTCATTGCTTTCCCCAGGTTGCAATGAAGTATCTATATGATTCCTAGCATGGATCCACATTTGCATGGTTGTGGTTGTGCTCAAATTTGTGTCCATATGACATAGGTCTACATTATATGTCTAGTAGTTATGTCCAAGTTTGGGTATTCTTTGCATGGATCTATGTTGTATTCTAGTAGCCATGATTATTCATTCCTCACATGGATATGCCTTGTATTGGTCTGCATCCATGATGAGGAGTCATTTGGATATGATTCAAAGTACAGATGTATTGTAGAAAAGACAGGTTGATGAAGATCTTTGATCAAGCGATTTCTTGCCTCGAAGCGATAACTTGTTCTTACAAAGATTTCACCTATCCTATTCATCTAGATTCATGCTTTGGGGGACATTATGTTACACAAAATTCTTGTCATGACCATGTAATGATATCCAAAACATCAGAAATTGCCTCAAATCCTCAAAATGTGAAGTCAAGATTCATATTTTCATACTTGTGTCCACCACCGCCTTTTCCCTTTATGCAATAAGTGTTACCCCTTTAAGTAATGCCACTTGTCAATTGAAAATGAGTGATGCCACCACCTAATACCTTTAAACAATGAGCGGTGCAGACCTGGTAACTCTCTGTCTCCATAGTAAAAGAATGATGCTCAAGTTTCAAAAGGAAAAAGAGAAGATTCACGAAGCTTCTCGAAGATCAACTTCGTGACATCCTCATCCCTACCTTTGTGGACCACCTAGACTCGAGATAACCCATAGTAGGATCTCCCTTCCACCTCATCCACAATTTTCTCAACCATCCCTATCCTCCCAACATATATAAGTATTGGTTCACCCAACATGGGTAAGGGGAGTAAAGTTATGTTGCTACACCAAATTTTTGGGCAAATCTAGGGTGAGCATAGAGAAGACAAGTTGAAGCTTTGAGGACATGACTTTGCATGAGAGGAGAAATCTCAACACTAAGGCATAATGGTTGTAATATCTCTCTTTATTTGACTATGCAATAAAAAGTTTCTTTCCCATAATTCTCATTGTGTTTCAATCACTAGTTTTATTATCAAACTCCTTAGTCTTTGATATAGGATAATGGATTTCTTTTGGTAATTTTGATCTTATGTACTTTGTCATGTGTTCTTGCAGGTAAACTATAGAGATCTAACATTCCCGAAGGCTGGATCATTACACTCTATTGTAGGTGAAAGTCTCATTCCAAACATTTGTTTATCTTATGGAAAGTGCTATTTACTATTATAACTCATTTTTTCTAGTTGTGAAGGAATTTCAAGCTACAGAAACAACTCTTGTCCATAGGAGGTGAGTATTTCTATCAACAAGGAGTAGTTTGGATTGCAACTAGAAGGGATATGATCGGAAAAAATATACCAGAAGGCACATCTCTCTTAACCCGTTGTTGGAGCTGGTGGGAAACCCCCATGGTATGAAACTATGATGCCTCTCCCTCACTGTATATCTATGGAATTTGGTGGGAAAAAAACACAACCATATTTTTGGATCAGAAAATTACATTTGAAATAACCAGTGTGATAATTGTCAATGGTAAAGAGAGCATAAAATGGAGGGTAAACAGAAAAGGACGAGATTAATAAAAAATCTAAGTACAGATTAAAGAATCCCATGGTATTTCTTTGATGGATTAAGCCAAGGAGATCCACCATTGGGGGTATATGGAGCAGTTCTATACATATCAAAAGAGAAACAAATTTCGATCAAATATGGTCCCGGTCACTACACAAATAATAAGGTGGAATTAACAACACTTTCAACGGTTCTCAAGGTATATCTATCACAGAATATCCTCGATCTTCAGATCTTCGAGGACTCAAAAATGGTCATAGAATGGACTAATATAAGGTTACTGACAATGTGTGGTTTCAATTATAGAAGAAATAAATTACAGATCCACACATGAATATCTTACCACTCAATTACAATCCTTACACCATCAAGAGGGTAGTGGGAAAGAATAATTTCGAATTTAGTTTACCACCTTACCTTAAATTACATCTTGTTTTTAATGTGTAGTTGCTTCAACCATATATTCCAACCTTATTGGACCCTAACTCCATGCCTTGTTTCTAATGTAGATTTGCTTCAACTATTTCCCCCTATCGGACACCTAGCTCGAAGGAAAAAGAGAAATTAGTTACTATATAAATAAACCTTAATTTCATCAAGAAATTTAAAGTAAATTAGAACATCGACACCAAAATTAAGAGAAACCAACACCGATAAATACAACTCTCCCAAGTCATCAAAGCAAGGCAACTGCTTGATGAAGGAAAGTGTTTCACTAGGAACATGATCGAGCTGAAGTTCTGACACTTAAAACATGAAATTGCTTCAATGGTGACCACTTGTTTCAAAGGGGATTATTGATCTAGGTTTTCATTATGGGCCATCTTAGAAACAATATTAATGTTGGTAGTTTTGGATCTTGAACTTTCAATGCAATTTATAGGTCCTTCTAATGTTTGAAAATGGTGTCTATATTCACAAGTGTATATCTTTTCAAGAGATTTATAATGAGGTATTGCATTAAGTAATGATTTTGTATTCTAAAGTTATGGTGCTAAGAATATGAGAGGTGTTGACCTTTCTCTTTCCACCTCAACTCCTAAGTCTAGGGTTTATGCACTAGGGTTTCTTCCTCATATTATAATAAAAGGAGTTCTATCATTCTGATTAAAGTTTTTTTTTCTAATGATAATAGTGGTCACATATATTCTCATAAATAAATTGCCACCAATATAGCCACTATATATTGTTATGTACATGTGGATTTTATCACCTCCAATTCTTTATAGGAATTTTGTTTTCAATATAATACTTTGTTTAATATATTGTGTTCTCTTTTAAAATAGTGTGATCTATTTTCTCTAAATGCACACATATCGTACATATACAATTATTTTTTTTCTTGGGTATTTAACTTTTATAAAATGATTAATCCAAAATCATATAAAACATAAATCTGAAATATATATAATTTCTAATATTAAAATATAATGTTTATGCATATTTATATTTTCCATCCAACACAACAAAGACGTATATTGGATATTCAATATGTAAAAAATGGTCAACCGAAATAACACATATGTTTTGGATATCCTTTCCTTTGTGGACAATAAATGGTAAAACGAATCGTTGATGTTGGAAATTGGATATGTAAATTATGTACATAAATTCTCCAATTCCAAATTTGTCTTTAACTCCAAAAATTTATCCTGATCGCTGATATAAAGGAAAACAAAAATTGACAATTTTTTCATGTGAATCCATGCATAGCGATGCTTGTATATGTTTGCTATTTTAATGAGTTATTCCAATTTTAATTGTTGGAGAAAACTCTCTTGGAAACAATAATTATGAACAACTTGCACAATTAAACTCTCAGATTGAAACTAAACACTTTGTTGCAACAACAATTATGAATAACTTGCAAAATTAAACTCTCATATTGAAACTAAACATATAGCAATTCAAACCAGGAATAAATCCAATGTCAAATATCTACAAGATAATTTATTCTTGTTTTAATATTATTAAACCAATTGTATAAATTACATTTGTGTACCAGAAATAAACAACTAAAATTAACATTTCCAATGATTAAATTTCACATAAATCGTTTTAGTTTATAATATTGTATTGAGGATTAAGGCTAGATAGTAATTGTTGTACGTGAGGATTAAATTTCCCATAAATCATTTGATTTTATAAGATTTCATTGAGGATTAAATTCAATTAGTAATTTTTGTTATATGTATGGAACCTACATATAATTTTGAATCAGAATCTCATGGAGCACGTTGTAGAATGCACCAATTTCAATGTCTCATTGGTGAGTTAAATATTGAAATTCTATTATTTAGGTTTTAATATTTTGGTGATTGAGAATAACAAGGCCTAAGATAACTAATAATGTTGATAATACCATAATCCCATAATCCTAAAAATGGCCATGAATCCCATAACATAAATGAGTTTATCACTAATAATGTTCTAATAAGTGTTGGTCTTCCAAGAGTGAAAGGAAATAGAGAGAGATGGATCTCACCCTGCACCTTCCCAACCCTACCCCACCCCAATCTAATAGTTCCAAAATATCCACAACCATCCTTAAAGCCTCCTTAGACAAAGAATATACATCAGAATTTGTTTCCCTACATGCATGGGATAACTAGAGGAGCTCATAACTATATCGTATTTGGTGAATATGATCTACAATTATCTTGAGAATACTGTTACTGCTCCTAATAATACCTTTTATCCAATTTATTACCAGTTAAGCCTTCACCAAATACCTGCAACTAAGTGACATTATAATCCACAATGATTTTTAAAATTATTTAAAGAGTTATAATTATGAAAATTCGTTCCTCCCTTCCTTGATGCCACTTTTGAACTTAAACAAGTGATATTTTGAGATAGACAAAATCCCTCCTTCTCCACATAGACTTGGGATCCCTTCTCTAGCCGCATAAAGAAACACCGGGGTTTTTTTGTTTTTTATGCATATATCCCTAGCTTACCTCTATTTTTTCTCTTTACATTCAAACCTAACCCTTCATGACCAAAACAAATCTAAGTACAACATTAAAAAACAGGCATATATATATCCTAGAAAAAACTAGTATTCCTTGTAGACCAAATTTTACCACATGATTGGCTCTATTTTACCAAATCGTGCCTTGGGCACTAAAACTAACCTCTAATGTGGAAAACCTAAAAAATCACCATCATGCTACAATCATGCGCTGAGATTTCCTACTAATTTCCTATGTTCTTGTTGTGGCCCCACACGTAGTGTAGTGTGTAGGGAATAATATTTGGACATTTTGGGAGAAAGAAACACAGACAAGAGGAAGAGGGAATGCAAGAGAGGGAGCATTGTAAGAAATAAAAATAGAGGAAAAGTAAAAGAGAGGGTTTAATTGATGAGAAGGAAGAAGACAAGTAGGCATGGCACCTGATCTAGAAGAAGATCTAAAGAAACTGAACCCAAAATATCTCAATAAGGATGTCATTGCTCCACGTAAGACTTATGTATGTTTTCTATTTTTATTCATCCACTCAGACTTTTAGTATTCGTTGAAATTTTTATTCATCCCGCAAACAAATATTTATTTAATCTATAAAATTTATGTTTCATAATATTTTGCAGGGTTTGGGCCCTTATTCGACCTCTATAAAGAAACTTAGAGAAGGAAATAAAAGTAAGAGAAAATAAGGTTAAAGGAAATCAAAGTAATTACAAATAATTTTAATGATATTTGTAATGAGTTCCCTCGCAAACCTCTAAAATACATCCAATTAAACCTAATTACATTCTATTCCGTGAAAATTTTGTATTGTGAAGCATCCCCAATTACATTCCATGCCATAAAAAAAAATTGTACTGTGAAGTATCCCATGTGACAGATAGTCATGCCCATTGGAAAATGGTTGAGTGGTAAGTAGAAGGCACTTACTATTTCCAAACAACCTCACATGTTCCTTCAACTGCAATTTTGTTTTTATCTTTTGTGGAGAACATGAAAATTGTGTGCTACTTATTGCTTTCCTACAAAATTTCCTCTGAACCAATATTGCATGTATAACTAAATATAGGTGTATTTCCTTTCATCCACATGCCTTTCCTAATTTTTGTTAGTGTATCCAATTAACCAAGATTTAATTTATCTGGTGAATTCAATTCCACAATTAAACTTACATGTAACATAATGGAGTTTCCTCTTGGTGGTGTTCTAACTTCTAATTAATCTTATTTAATGCATTAATAAATATGGAAACCAAGCCCAGAGAAAATAATAAATGCACAACAAGTCACCAAATGACTTTAGCCTATTATATTAAATGTTGATGAATTAGTCACCTCAAGAATGCAATAATAGTATTTCCAAATTTTTATTTGATTTCATGAGCTACATGATACAAGTAGTTGCGTGTATATCTTTCTTTAGGACCTTGTGTAATACTATCTCATCTACATTTGATTTAAATTTGATATAATTTTGTTGATCTAATGAAAATAAATATGTATTTTGTTTATATGATGTGTCTTTTCTACCTTATTGGTTGTTATTTCTAGTGGACTTTTAAATAATCACTTCTATTCTTCTTCTTTGAATTTGTGTAGATCATCTTTAAAGAGCTCTATTTCAAAGGAAAACACACTTATTCCAAATTCAACTAGTATTTGAACACCATTTACTGGCCAAAGCTTACAACCAAATTTAGGAGCCAGTTTCTTTTATTAGAATTGCATATTCTATGTTAGGATTTGATAAGGACAAAATTGCATGATGGGATACTTGTAGACCTCGTCGATGAATAGAGTGAGAGAGGATACATCTTATAAAGAAGGTACATCTATATTATATTGCTTGGAAGCCCTAAAATATCACAGTATGGGAGTATGATGACCTTATGTAGAGGCTATATACGGGCACATACGTGTGTAGGAGGATAGAAGAGAGAGACAACTAGGAGATGTGTCATCTGGTCACCTTACATAGGAATATATAGGAGGTGTTTTTACTCCATGATATGCACCTAGGGAGGAGAAGCACATATTGACCTTGAGGTGTTCCATGCTTGGGGTAG
This sequence comes from Pseudotsuga menziesii, assembly GCA_001517045.1. NCBI lineage: Eukaryota > Viridiplantae > Streptophyta > Pinopsida > Pinales > Pinaceae > Pseudotsuga > Pseudotsuga menziesii. The sequence continues at coordinate 4,206 of LPNX010239243.1, read as the reverse complement.
GATTCCACCATATGTAAAGTGAATACATTCACATCTTTTTCTTAAGTTTTTTCTCCTTTCATGAATTAACATGGTTACTAACATGTGACTGAAATATGGATGCAAACGACAGGTTGTAATTCTTGTAAAGATCCAAATGGTAATGGTTATCCTAATTTTTGAGGTAGATATACTATATTGGATTACATGACAGGATGTAATTCTTGTAAATATCCAAATGGAAATGGTTATCCTAATTGTTGAGTTTGATATACTATATTGGCTTACACACATGGTGGAAATACTATAGGGTTTTGGGAGGACTCTCACATATTTCCTCTTTTGTAGTATCTATGGGGATGATGCAAAAAAATAGGAGCAATATCATTCACCTTGAAAGGATGGTACAAGGATATAATATGGAGTAAATCCTACATGTTATATAGCCTCCAAGAGAAAAATAAACGGCATGAGTAATTCAACTAGTTTTTTCCTTGTATTTATCCCTTTTCCTTTGACACATCAATCACAAATTACATTATTTTACCCCCTCAAAATCCTCACTAGTCATGACATTGGACAAATGAAGGTCAATGTCCAAACTATGATGATAATATTAAAAGGTACCATGTTGGAATTCCCTCACCGTTTGGAAATTTTTGTTGGTAATTGTAAGTGGTATGTCAAATCCACTCCAAGTATCTGTTAGGTTCACATAAAGAAACAACAAGACCAATGTAAGAACATGCAACTTTCCATGCTTGAAATGATGCATATCTCCATTGTGGCATTCTTTTAAACAATTGCGAGCCTCCTTGATTTTTTCATTTTATATGCAATCCCAAATCATAGCATTCCATGAGACAACATTATGCTCGAGCATGTTATTAAATATTGATGAGCTTTGTCCATCCTACATATATGGGTGTGTTTCTTAAGCATCACAGTCCACAAAATGGTGTCTCATTAAGACATTCTATAAGCCACATGGTGAGAATATTCTAATCACCCTTGTTGGAAATCTGTTATGATCATAAAATTTAGGGGACCACAGGTTGGAACCTTGACCAAGTAATTTATATTATTTTCATATTTATAGATCATTGTTTTTCTTTCAATTTAGTTAAGGAGGAGAGAATGCAAATGAATAGTAGATGAGAATCCAAATGTGGTTAGATCTGAGTGGGCCCAAAACCAAGGGAATCTAGAAAGGATATTTTCTTGGTCCTTTTGACTTGTAAACAAATGGTATTGAAGCTTTAAACCCATGAAAGAAAGAAGGTTGGGGTATCACCAAGTATTTTTCCCCAACTGAACATCACATAATTTTTTAGGCGCTTCTCATTATACCATGAGTATGAACTTGCCAATAAAGGCTTGATTGAAGGGCTGATGCACAATCATGGACTCCTTTAAGGACACTTTAGATGCCACATAATACTGGAATAAACGGAAAACTCTGATTTTAGGTGACAATTAGGGGTACTTCCCTAACTTATTTGAAGATGAAGTAAAAAGAGAAAAGATAGGTAATTGAATCAAATTTCATAATATATAGCATTTGTGCAGAGAAAATGTGTGCAAATGATTATAAAATTAGTTTCCGTGAAAGTGGGTTTTCAAATTTTCAGCACATCTTAACATATATGTTTGTGCGGGTGCAGCAATATATGAGGTAAATGATGTCCATTTGGGATAAAATCTTGCAGACATATAAAGGACATATGGGCCTAGTGCAACACTGTTTATTCGGAATTTTTCATGAATTACTTTTTTTATTATTAATTATTGAAGTCAGAAAAGCTTGAAATTAAAACCTTATGTGCAGGTGCAACACTTTAGGGGCAAAAATTAATGAAATCCTTGATTTCTTAATATAAGATCACAGAGCTTGATCTCGTCTAGTGCACCATATAGTTTTTATGGGAAATGGTGATGGAAATCAAAAGTTATATAACAAACAATCGATGTATGTATTTTCAAAAACTAACGTGTGTCATTTAGAAAAATAATTATAAATAAATAAAACATAGTTTTGAAGGAAAAAATTATATATTCAGAATCGTCATTTCGTACTCTACAATATCGTACATTTTCATAAAAAAGTATTGTGTATGTCATATCAAAACATGGGATCTAATCTGAGAATATTGATAGAGTTCTAAAAGACAAGCAATAGCCCTGGTTGATTTGTCCTAGCCAATAGGTTCGGTATTCTGAAGCTGCTTCCAAACCTAATGCCAAACCTTAATCCCGCCAATTATTTAAATTTTCAAATAACGCATATGCGATATAGCTTATCCATATCGCATATGCGATATAACGCATATGCGATATGGATAATCTATATCGCATGTGCATTATATCGCATATGCGTTATATCACATATGCATTATGGATTATTCATATCGCATATGCGATACATAGAATTACATTCAGAGCTAATTTATGTGGTATGGCTTCTAGATTTACATTCAGAGCTAAATTATGCTAAATTTAAACTAATTTGTTTTTGTCCTAACACATCATTGTTCACCACCCTCATCCTCATCATCATCACCACCCTCATCCTCATCATCATCATCATCACCCTCATCCTCATCTTCATCATCATCATCATATAGTCATCATCCTCCTCCTCCTCATCATCATCGTCATCACCATCACCCTCATCAGCTTCATCATCATCATCATCACCCTCATCCTCATCTTCATCATCATCATCATCACCCTCATCCTCATCAGCATCGTCATGGTCATCATCGTCATCGTCATCATCATCAAATGTCATCGTTCCCTCATCCTCATCCTCCTCCTCCTCCTCATCATCCTCATCCTCCTCCTCCTCATCATCAGCATCACCCTCATCCTCATCAAATTCATCATGGTCATCATCAGCATCATCCTCATCCTCATCCTCATCATCATCATCGTCAACCTCATCATCATCATCACCCTCATCCTCATCATGATCATCATCATCCTCATCCTAATCATGATCATCATGGTCATCATCATCATCATCATCATCACCCTCATCCTCATCACCATCATCATCATCATCCTCATCATCACCCTCATCATCATCATCATACTCATCATCCTCCTCATCATCACCATCATCCTCATCATCATATTCATCCTCACCCTCATCCTCATCCTCATCATCACCCTCATCAGCATTGTTCATCACCCTCATCCTCACCATCATCATCATCTTCATCGACAGCCTCATCCTCATCATCATCATCATATTCATCATCCTCCTCATCACCACCATCAACCTCATCATCATCTTCACCGTCACCCTCATCCTCATCATCATCATCACCCTCATCATCATCATCATCAACCTCGATCCTCATCACCATCGTTCATCACCCTCATCCTCATCATCATCATCATGATCATCATTGTCATCATCATCATGGTCATCATCATCACCATTGTCATCCTCAACATCATCAGCATCCTCATCCTCATCATCATCATAATCCTCATCCTCATCATCATCACGTTCATCACCCTCATCCTCCTCCTCCTCCTCCTCATCATCATCACGTTCATCACCCTCATCCTCCTCCTCCTCCTCCTCCTCATCATCACCATCATCATCATTGTCATCATCATCATGGTCATCATCTTCATCGACACCCTCATCCTCAACATAATCAACATCCTCATCATCATCATCATCATAATCCTCATCCTCATCATCATCATGTTCATCACCCTCATCATCATCATCATCATCATCATCATCATCATCATCATGGTCATCATCACACTCATCCTCATCCTCATTCTCATCATCATCTTCATCGACACCCTCATCCTCATCATCATCATCATGGTCATCATCATCATCATCATCATAATAATCATCCTCATCATCATCACGTTCATCACCCTCATCATCATCAGATGCATCATTGTCATCATCATCATGGTCATCATCTTCATCGACACCCTCATCCTCAACATCATCATCATTGTCATCATCATCATCATGGTCATCATGGTCATCATCATCATCATGGTCATCGTCATCATGGTCATCATCATCATCATCATCATGGTCATCATGGTCATCATCATCATCATGGTCATCATGGTCATTATGGTCATCATCATGGTCATCATCATCCTCATCGCCCTCATAATCCTCATCCTCATCACCCTCACAAGCATCATCGTTCATCACCCTCATCCTCATCATCATCATCA
>LPNX010239242.1:16770-36578 GCA_001517045.1 Pseudotsuga menziesii | reverse complement strand
CATTCAAGTCCATGTCTAACTATGGTAACACTTTATGACTACAGACATCATCGTAAATCCCTAAACCACCTCTTTGGTTTGGATCTCCCCATAGTCCAAAAATAGAGAAGAATTAGAGGAAATTTGAGGTCTAAAATGGGCCTCCTAAGGAAAATAATAAAATAATAGTTAAAATAATAAAATAATATTTATTAATTTTGGAGGAAGAATGAAAAAAACTAGTTTTTTTGTTCGTATTTTCGACATATCTCCCTTTGTTTTTACTCAAATTCTGAGTGGGAGAGCTCGTTGGATGCATAATTTAATTCCAGATCCAACGAGTACCCACACTGCACACTTTTGACAGATCCCGCTACCCCAAAAACAAGAAATACCTGAAAAACATGATGATGATATCATCATCATGTTTTTTTCAAGTATTTGTTATTTTTGGGGTAGTGGGTCCATCAAAAGTATTCATTGTGGGTACTCATTGGATGCAGAATTAAATTATGCATCCAACGAGCTCTCCTGCTTGAAATTTGAGTAAAAACACAGGGAGATATGTCGAAAATACGAATAAAAAAAGTAGTTTTCTTTTATGACAAATATGTCAATTCAACCATTATGGTTGACTCATTTTACTGAAATTCTTTTGGTTCTTGAATTCCATCTCAAAAAATTTATTGTTGGCGCATTTTCTTATAAGGACCATTTTAGACCCCAAATTTCCTCTAATGCGGGTTGTATACACTAGACGGCCCTCTTCCTTAAAAAGAGTGGGTGTCCATGATGATCAACCTACTCATTCCATGGTAATGTACACACTTCCAATGGCAGTTGCTGGTTAGCTTTGAATTCACATCACAAACAGTTTTTTTCAATGTTATTTTCGCATGTTTACAGCATCAGGATGTAGAGTCACCCATGCCAGACCTTAGTGGGGTTGTTGATGTTGCAGTCAATGATGCATCTACAATAGGGATAAGTCAAATAGAGGCACATCTACTTAAATATTTGTAATTGTACAGTTCATTATGACCACTAGCACCCCCTAACCTATCTCTATGGAACACACACTCACATCCCTATGTCTCCCCTTACCACTAACATCCCCTAACCTATCTCTTTGATGCACACACACACACATCCCTATGTCTCCCCTTACCACTAGCACCCCCTAACCTATATCTCTGACACACACAAACACACATCCCTATGTCTCCCCTTACCACTAACACCCCCTAACCTATCTCTCTAACATGCACACACACATACCTATGTCTCCCCTTACCACTAATATCCCCTAACCTATCTCTCTGACACACACACACATCCATATGTCCCCCCTTACCACTAACACTGTAACGTCCCCGACCCTCTGACCTGCTAAGAGGACGCTACTAACACCAAACATACGGGAAAACAGCCCCATGAACATGAATAGGCATATAATGCTGAAATAAAAAAGCTTAAACAGAATACATACTAAGATGCATAACCCTTCATATACATAGCGGAAGCAAGCAAACATTCATTCAAGCATGCCACATGTTCATCATATTCATTAATCAGTAAATATAATTGCAGAGGTAAAATAGACATGAATACTCATTTGATAAGAACTCATCCCGCAACTAGCTATGTCGCTGCAACGTTCCACCCAACCATAGGCCAACGTGCTCATTAATCTCTCACCAACACTACCACCCCCAAGCTGGGCATGATTCCTAAATGAATAAGGGTCAAATCAGGCTTACACATAGCCAAGGTACACAAATCATCCAAGCCCACACCGTAGGGTTTATCAGGCCATCACGGAGCTAGGAAAGGCTAAATGCTAAGCTGATGACCTCAAACACCAGTTTTCTCAAGCATACCCAGCCTCTCATCCTACTGTCAACAGTCCAAAGACCAACCACTGCATACTGCAGCAAAACAAATAGTTCACAGCTCTGTGAAGAAGATGAAGTCAACAGGGTGACAACCCCAAACCAAAGGGTGAAACATAGTTCAGGTCAACAATGCTTCAAAGTTTTTCTTGGCCCTAGCGTGGCCAAAAAAACTCAGCAACAATCCCCAAAAGACATCTGCAGCCTCAGCAACCAAGAAGCAACCCAAATCTAGAGTAGATCGACAGCCGAAACTCACAATGAAAACTATGGCAACATTACACAGTCCCAAAACAGGGGAGAAGTCCGATTCTTAATATTGGACAAAAAAAGAACATAAACGCAGACCACAATCTGATAAGGAAATGAAGAGGAGCTTACTCAGTCCGCAGTTGGGGAAGGAGTGAAACTCCCAACATAGACAGAGTAAAACTTAGCGAATGGATGTGGAAATCAACAGCCATCCAACATCCAAAATCCCATAGCACACAATTCCTCCACGCAATCGTTGAAGAAAAATTACACAGACATAAATGGAAAAAGAACCAATTCTCAGTCAATCTGTGCGTGAGGAGAAAGGACGTGGCCAAAAAAATACGGGAAACAACAACCCACAAAAAACAAAAGAAAAACCAATCGATCCTTCACATTCTAGCAATGGTGGAGGAAAAAATGCCAACTCTATGCATGATCGAAAGGAAAGAACACCGCCCCCGACTGGTAACTAGTGCGAGAGAGAAAAAAGGTGAATCCCCAAATAGAAATAGCACCCCCCTTAACTCTGCTATGCGTGAGGAAGATGAACCGGCCCCTTGCGCATCCTTGCATGAGAGTGAACCCCACCGCCCAGAGAGTGGCGTAGTGATGGTTCCCTTACCCACGCGAAGGTGGAGAGAGGACTGGTGGAGGGAGCGTGTGGCAAAGACTGACAGTCCTGCCATGCTCCACTTCCAGCAATACCTACCTCAACAACTCAGTAGATCATTAAAGTGGTGGTTGGATGAGACAAGGGAAGATGAGCAAAACAAACAGGGTGGTGACCCATGGAAAACTCCCGATGGCCCCCATGGTTTAGACAACCCCCCCCCTTATCCTTTGGAAAGAAGACCAATCATCTCAAAAATCACATGTACATAGATATTTTTGGGAGGTGGTCGATGTAGATCGATCACACCTATATGAGTGCAAGACCGTCCAAGGAACTCATGCATTCCAATCAGTTAGAATGTTGAACAATGATATAGTTGAAATGTGGATAAGGAAACTCTCTTGTTTTTGTTATCCATGTAACATTGGTGAATGGGACAACTGTGAATCCATAGATTGCGTTGACAGTGTTGGTTGTGGAGCCTGATCTTCTGGATTAAGATATGTCATTCAGTCATGTTTGTACCCTAGGTATACTGTACACTCGCTCCCCAACCTTGTTTGGGGGAAATGCCCCCAATAAATGGGGGTTCGGGGGCGAAGCCCCTGAGCAAATTTTTTGGGATGTTTGTTGGCCAATAGTTTTGCAGACCCATGGTATTGGGTTAACCGTAGTATTTTCCCATGGTATTTCCCCTATAAAAGAAAATAATTGTAATATGGATGGGTAGGGTATTGTATTGTATTGTAGCATTGTAAACAATATCTGTGATTGTGTGAGAGACTGTGAGAGCATGAAGAGGAAGTGCAGTGGTATTGTTGCAGGTTGTATCCCTTCATATTTTTCGACGGTAATAAAAGGACTGGAAATTTTTGTGTGGACGTAGCCCATCATTTGGGTGAACCACGTTACATCTATGTCTCTTTGTAATATGTTTAATTTGTTTTTCATCTTGTTTAATGATTTAAATATATATCTGTTATTTCTCTGTGGTCCTATTTTCTAACAGACAGTTGAGATCATGTACCACTCCCCATTGGTCGACAAATAACTGCAGAATTATCCCAATTGGATGAGGGCCATTAGATTATTTCACATGACTATGACCACATTTCATATCTCATACAACCAGGTTTGACTATTATGTTGATAACTTTGAAATGTTTTTCGACCAGTTGTGTTTAGTTAGTTGTCTCCTAGGTATGCACTTTATTTTATGTAGGGAACATATACGCAATGGTTTCCTCGAGAGGAATTGAATGGCACACTGACTACTAGCTGGCACGTTGCTTGTATGGGAAGCATACCCTCATTGTCTCATTAAGTGACCCCGAGGGAAATGATTTTCCAATTGGGTCGACGGTTATCAAAGGAGAATATTTGACACAGGTTTCCCACACATGAAAGAAAAAAGGTTATGTATTTGAATATTATAGACTAGATAAAATTGTATACCATTATACAAACTTAGTTATTAGCACAAACCTCAAGATGCAAACAATACCAAGGAATAGCTCATCAAAGTCACGATACATGTTGCATTACTCTGAGCATGAGAGGAAAAAGGATATTGTTGCTATTAGAGGTGATCCTTATGGTCTACTTGAATGACCATAGGTAGGTAGTCAAGTATGTGGTAGTCAAATATTTTGGTTTCATGGTCTCATTGATTATTTACAACTTGATAGATTGAGTGCTTGATAGATTGATCAATTGAATAGACTTCTACAAATTGATAAATTGCACTTGATATTCATCATGGATTTGTTGTATTATATTCATACTTACATGACTCATGTTGTATAGCCCAAGACCATTATCTACCACTCTATTTGGGATATGTCTATTGCATTTTCCTTGAATATCGAAGTTGATCCTATAAGGAAATCTCCTTGAATCCAATCATTTGTTTCTCCATAAGAACCATGTAGTTAAGGAGTGGTAATCCTAGCCTAATAACCATTGCCAATCCTAGCTTACAAACCCTATAACTAATCCTAGTAACTCTAGTTTGCACCGTAAATAATAGTGTGCATTCTAAACCATAGAAACCCTGGCTTGGAGCCTAAAGGTAGGAATTCTATGCCCTGGGTAGGGATTCAATAGGTTCCCCTGAAATCCTGTATGAGGTGGGCTTCAACTTGCCATAAAATGATGGTTGTGTTTTAGATCGACAAACCCTTGAATTCGTTGGATTCAGAACATCAAAATAGTGCTAGGGGTGTCCCTCTACTATGGGTACATGGACAAGGGATCCTTTTTTAGGTCAATTTTGGAAACTAGGATTTTGCTTAGTACGATAATGCAAAAAATTTTCACATAGGGGTCAACTTTGCAAATTCCTAGACCATGAACATGTGGCTAGCATTCCCACATGGACCCTCCCTAAATACACTTGCAATACCCACCAAAGCCCCGTTTTGATGCATGGTTTCCATTCTATGCCTTGTGTAAGGATTCAACACATGTCCTTGAAATCCTTTAGGAGGTGGGCTTCAACGTGCCATAAAATGATAGTCGTGGCTCGGATCAAGGAACCGTTGAATTCATTGGATTGAGGACATTGGGATAGTGCTAGGGGTGGCCCTCTACTCTGGTTCCATGGATAATGGATCTAGTTTTAGGTCAATTTTGGAAGCTAGGGTTTTTCTTAGTAAGGGGATGTCAATTTTTTGCACATAGGGGTCAGCTTTGCATATTCCTCGACCGTGAACTTCATCATCATCATCACATTTTTTTCAGGTATTTCTTGCTTTTGGGGTAGCGAGGCCCATCAAAAGTATTCCAAGTGGGTACTCATTGGATGTGGAATTTAATTCCGCATGCAACGAGCTCTCCTGATCAACATTTGAGTAAAAATACAGGGAGATATGTCAAAAATACGAACAAAATAGTAATTTTTTCTTTTCTTCCTCCAAAATTAATAAATATTATTTTATTATTTTAACCATTATTTTATTAATTTTCCTTAGGAGGCCCATTTTGAGTTGAAATTTCCTCTAATGCGTGTGGCTAGTGTTCCCACATGGAACATGCCTAAACACACTTGTGTGACCCATTAGAACCCCTTTTTGATGCATGGTTTCCATTCCATGACCTAGGTAGGGATTCAATAGGTGTGCTTCAAAGCCTATAGGAGGTGGGATTCAACATGCCATATAATGATGGTAATGTCTCTGATCGATGAACCGTCAACTTCATTGGATTCACGACATCGAGATATTGCTAGGGGTGGCCCTCTACTCTGGTTCCATGGAAAAGGGATCCTATTTTAGTTCAATTTTGGAAACTAGGGTTTTACTAAGTAAGGGAATGTGAATTTCTTTCACATAGGGGTCAAATTTGCAAATTTGTTGACCATGAACATGTGGTTAGCGTTCCCACATGGAACCTTCCTAAACAAACTTGCATGACCCACCAGATCCCCGTTTTGATCCATGGTTTCCATTCTATGCCATGAGTAGGGATTCAACAGGTGTCCCTGAATTCCTGTAGGAGGTGGGCTTCAACATGCCGTAGAATGATGGTCATCACTTAGATCGATGAACCATTGAATCCGTTGGATTCAGGACATTGGGATATTTCTAGGGGTATCCCTCTACTCTAGGTCCATGGACAAGGGATCTTATTTTAAGCCAATTTTGGAAACTAGGGTTTTGCTCAGTAAGGGAATGCGAAATTTTTGCACATAGGGGTTAGCTTTTCAAATTCCTTGAATGAAAATGTGTGGCTAGAATTCCCACATGGAACCTTACTAAAAAATCTTGCATTAACCATAAGAACCTTGTTTTGATGTATGGTTTCCATTCTATGCCCTGGGTAGGGATTCAACAGGTGTCCTTGAAAGCCTGTAGGAAGTGGGATTCAACGTGCCATAGAATGATGACCGTGGCTCAGATCGACAAACTGTTGAATCTGTTGGATTCAAGACATCGAGATAGTGCTAGGGGAAGCACTATACTCTAGGTCCATGGACAAAGGATCCTATTTTAGGTCAATTTTGGAAACTAGGGTTTTTCTCAGTAAGGGGATGTCAAATTTTTGCACATAGGGGTCATCTTTGAATATTACTCTATCATGAATGTGTGGATAGTTTTCCCACATGGAACCTACCTAAACACACTTGCATGACCTACCTGAACCCCATTTTAATGCACGGTTTCCATTCTATTCCCTGGGTAGGGATTCAATAGGTGTCCTTGAAATCCTATAGGAGGTGGGCTTCAACGTGCCATAGAATGATGAATGTTGATCAAATCGAAAAAAATTTAAATCCGTTGGATTCAGGACATCGGGATAGTGCTAAGGGTGGCCCTATACTCTGGGTCCATGAACAAGGGATCTTGTTTTAGGTCAATTTTGGAAACTAGGGTTTTTCTTAGTAAGGGAATGTGAAATTTTTGCACATAGGGGTCAACTTTGCATATTCCTAGACTGTGAACATGTGGCTAGAGTTCCCACATGGAACCTTCCTAAACACGCTTCCATGACCAACCGAAACCCTGTTTTGATGCACAGTTTCGATTATATTCCATGTGTAGGATTTCAACAGGTGTCCCTGAAAGCCTATAGGAGGTGGGATTTAATGTGCCATAGAATGATGGTCGTCACTTGGATCGATTAAACATTGACTCCGTTGGATTCAGGACATCGGGATAGTGCTAAGGGTGGCCTCTACTCTGGGTCCATGGATAAGATATCCTGTTTTAGGTCAATTTTGGAAACTAAAGTTTTTCTTAGTAAGGGAATGTCAATTTTTTGCACATAGGGGTCAGCTTTGCATATTCCTCAACTGTGAATGTGTGGCTAGCATTCCCACTTTAAACCTGCCTAAACACACTTTCATGATCCATCGAAACTACGTTTTGATACACGGTTTCCATTATATGCCTCTAGTAGGGATTCAACATGTGTCCTTGAAATCCTATAGGAGGTGGGATTCAATGTGCCATAGAATGATGACTGTCGCTCGGATTGACGAACCGTCGACTCCATTGGATTCGAAACATTGGGATGTTAATAAGGGTGGCCCTCTACTTTGGTTCCATGGATAAGTGATCATGTTTTAGGTCAATTTTGGAAACTAGGGTTTCACTTAATAAGGGAATGCCAAATTTTTGCACATAGGGGTCAGCTTTGCATATTCCTCAACCATGATTATGTGGATAGCATTCCCACATGGAACCTATCTAAACATGCTTGCATGACTTATCAAAACCATTTTTTGATGCATTGTTTCCATTCTATTCCCTAGGTAGGGATTTAATAGGTGTCCCTGAAAGCCTATAGAAGGTGGGATTCAACGTGCCATAGAATGGTGACCGTCACTTAGATCGATGAAATGTTGACTCCATTGGATTCAAGACATCGAGATAGTGTTAAGGGTGTCCCTCTACCCAGGGTCCATGGACAAGGGATCATGTTTTAGGTAAATTTTGGAAACTAGGGTTTTTCTCAATAAGGGAATGCCAAATTTTTGCACATAGGGTTCAACTTTGCATATTCCTCAACCCTGGATGTGTGGCTAGAGTTCCCAAATGGAATCTACCTAAACACACTTGCATGAGCCACCGAAACCCCATTTTGATGCATGGTTTCCATTCTATGCCCCGTGTAGGGATTTAACAGGTGTCCCTGAAAGCCTATAGGAAGCGGGATTCAACATGCCATAGAATGATGACCGTCGCTCGTATCAATGAACCATCGACTCCATTGGATTCAGGACATTGGGATAGTGCTAAGGGTGTCCCTCTACTATGGGTCTATGTAAAAGGGATCATGTTTTAGATCAATTTTGGAAACTAGGGTTTTGCTCAGTAAAGGAATGGGGAATTTTTGCACATAGGGATTAAATTTGAAAATTCCTCGACCGTGAACATGTGGATAGCATTCCCACATGGAACCTACCTAAACATGCTTGCATGACCCACTAAAACCTCGTTTTGATGCACAATTTCCATTCTATGCCCCATGTAGGGATTCGACAGGTGTCCCTGAAATCCTGTAGGAGGTGGGCTTAAACATATATAGTGGTGTTTTGTGTTTGATCAGCATCACAGGGAAGAAAGGATACCCACAATTGGGTGTGACATAGATTTGGAAAGAAGTATTAACTTATATCTGTTAGAAGGTGAGTGTAGACCTCCCCCTCTTGAAAAAATACTTGTTGCAAACTATTATTCCATGTGTAGATGTTGAGAATACTGTTACCTATTGTGTGGTGTTGAACTTGACTTATTTTCCATTATTGTCAAGCAAGAAATACTCTTTGTCTGTGTTTTCATCGAGGTGAAAGGAGTTGTCAATATCTATGTGGAGGTGAATTGATCTTAGGATCTCATATCATTCGTGAGACTGGAAATTCAAAAGAAGGTTGTTTCCATATTAATTTAGCTTGGTCATCCAATAGATGTGAGCATTTTTACAATGAAATGAAATAGGAGACAATTCCATTATGTTAGTAACCATGTAAAGGAACATGTTTATGTTTAGAAACAAGTGGCCAACCTATTATGCCATTATTACAAAATATATATCTTCACACTAAAAATGTTTCGAATAATACTCCATACACATTAATTTATAAAACAAGATTCAAGATAGTACTTCTCCAATCAATTTAAACTATAATAAAATCACACATAATTTTAATCTCTTTCAAAGTTGTTCCTCGAGGTGATTCATAAAATTCCATGTACATTAACAAAATGATAAAATAATGTGCAGGATATAATCATAACCATTATTTTTAATCAACATGATACTACCTAGATACTTTTAGGTTTTATGTGTATCCCATATATTCATTAGATGAAAGACATCATGCCAAACAATAATTTCATTTATGTATACCACACAGGTGCATCACTTAGGTGTGTCAACTTCGTGCATCCTTTAAAATTTTGTTAGGTTGTTATGTGGGTAAGGTGCTTTTGTATTCGACTTAGTTGGATCAGTTTCTTAGTTGTGTTAGGTGCTTATGTGTATTAGGTAAGTTCCATCTTTGTGAATACAATTTAACATTGTATATGCAATTGGATTATGGTAAAAACAATTTAAATGCACATTTTTTCATCACGTAATATTGTAATTGTGCATTGTTCTCAAATTTGTAACTGATATCTCCATGCAGTTGTAAAATCTATAAAAAAATTGGGAACATTACACATAGAAACATTCTTGGCCACACGTGTATAATCACACTTCAATATTGAACCATGAAGATCTCAAGAGCCTTGATATGAAATATATTTTATATCATGAAAGTTATAATACAAAAATAGTAGGCCCTTATATGGCTTGTCAATGTACATGTATCAAAAACATCTTTAATGTACATGCAAACAAAAGTACATATGTCCTAGACAACACCCCTATACTCTAACTTCCTATTGTACAGAAAAATACATATTTGTCTTGGACTAACACATCAAAACTCTAACTTTCTCCTGTTTTTTTCCAACCCTGATGCTTGTTTCCTCTGTCCATGACCATTGTGCATCTATGGCGACTACAAATCAATGACAATATTTCTTGATCAGGTAACTAAACTAGTACTATCCAACAATAAAAAAAATTTGCAAATTTAAAATACAACTCAATTGTACATAAAACAAACACTTACTGCATCCATTCAAGGTATAGATGCCTCTAGTGTCCTCCTCTTTGCAAAGAGTCTCTCTGCAATGCTTCTCTGCGAATAAAAAAAATGTCAATTATCTCAACAATTATCAACATGTACATGACTGAAAAATTACTAATCAATTATGTAAAAAATGAACATCTCACAGAAAAAATTTGTTCTTGGGAATGAGACTGGGTTTCTTCAGTAGCAAGAGGAGCTATAGGTTGAACATCAATCTCATCCATGTGCACTAATGGACCAGGGTGTGGCTACATTCACCAAATGATAAAATACTTAGACATTATGCATGTCCATAGACAATACAAATGAACTGTACAATTACAAATATTCAAGTATATGTACCTATGTGTGACTTATCCCTATTATAGATGCAGCATTGAATCCAACATCAACAACCCCACTAAGGTTTGGCACATATGAATCTGCATCCTGATGCTGTAAACATGCACAACTAACATTAAGAAAAACTAGTTGTGAAGTGAGATCAAAGCTAACCAGCAACTGCCATTGGAAGTGTGTACATTACCGTGGGATGAGTAGGTTGATCGTCATGGACACCCACTCTTTTTAAGGAAGAGGGTTGTATTTTGTAAACAACTCGCTTATCTACGTTTGGAGTACATGGATATCCAAACCAAAGAGGCAGTGCAATAATTTGCGATGATGTCTACACTCATAAAGTGTGACCATAGTTAGACATGGACTTAAATGGATGGAACAAAATTTACTGAAAAAATAACATGTTGTATTATACTTACATCTTCCTGGAACATATATCCCCAATGGGAGGGACCGTTTCCAGCAATTTCTTGCCCCTCTTCAGATCCAGATAGCATTTACAAGTTTAAAAATTATAATTATTAGAAATATATAAAGGAGTGTACAGTAAGAAATTTAAATAATTCGAACAAGATTCAATCATTAACCATGTACTTACATTCTTCAGGTAATCATAAATTCCACCTGAGAGTAATTTGCTGAGATCAATGTCTCCAGCTTCTGGTTCTAAATGGGGTTCCTGCAACTTAAAAAATTTGTAAATACTAGACAATTTAACAAATTAATCAAGACTAACACATGCATTAACAAAATGATATGTATTAACAAAATGAAACATGTTGAAATATCACCTCGGTGTTGGTTGTTTGGGCCTCGGATACAACCACATCAGGTGCATTACCACCCCCTTGAGAGGCATCAATCTCTGACAAGAGTAAAAATTGAATGTATTACGAATCTTTTAATATGTGTACAATATGGAAAATTAAAAATTGAACAACAATAGAGTTTTAACAATGTCCTTACCTTTTTTTTTTCTGGAATGAGCCACGCGCGCTAGGGTTTCGCTGAAGCGCTCTGTGCCCTGTTCGTGGGGGCCCTCGCGCCCTAGTATGGATCCGCCTGACCCCTCGGTGGAGAATAGGTTTCAGTCCATTGTGGCTGCCCTTCCTTCAGTTCCTGTTGCCGCCGCCCCTTCTTCTTCGAAATTCATTAAGCGCTCGGAGGTCCCTGAAGTCAAGCTTAGCTCTGCCACCTCCAAAAGAAAGGCAGTCGCTCTTTCTGAAAAAGGCCTTATTGGCCTGTTCACTGGTTTATGGCCCTCACCACGTTCTGTGGAAATCTGGATAAATAAGAACTGGAGAACCCTAATCCAGGGGGAAGTTCAGCAAATCTTCTGTGGGAAAGGGTACTTTTCTTTTATCTTTGAAAAAAAGGAGGATCGCGATCCCATCTTCAGGAATGGACCGTATTTCATGGGTCCGAGAGGTATGTATCTGAACAAATGGGATCTCTCCTTTAACCTTGAAAAATATATCCCAAAGGCTGTCCCTGTGTGGGTTAAACTCCCGCATCTCCCTCTCCATTGCTAGAATGATGAGGATTTTCGAACAATAGGGAACACCCTAGGAAAATACGTGGATAAATCCGAACCAAAAGCCCCTATGTTTTCCTGTGCCCGTATCTGTGTTGAAGTTGATCTAGAGAAAGGTCTCCCAGAGTCAATCATGCTTTCTATTGATGGGTGGAACCATTTTCAAACAGTTGACTATGAGCAAATCCCCTTCAAGTGCAAATTCTGTCATGAGTATGGCCATTTTGCTAAGTCCTGTCCGAAGAAACCAGAGAAACCCATCTCAGAAAATCCTCCCAGTGAGGGATGGAATGTTTTAAATGGGAAGAAAGCTGCAAAGGCCTCTAAGCAGCAGACTACCTCAACAAAGAGCCCCCCCGGAAATAGATTTGAGGCTCTGGAGACAGAAGATCAGGAAGCAGAAAAACAGGTGGAAAACCCAGAGAATGATACTCAGCTGAGTTCAGAGCCACAGGTCATTATCACCTCGCATCAGGAGAAGGAAGGTCGAGAAGACGGTCCAGAAGTTCGTGTGGAAAAGGGAACTCAAGAAGGGGATCTTGGAGATTCTGGGGAGAAAAAAGATAAAGCAACGACCTCTGAAGGATCTATCACTCGCTCGAGGGAAAGATTAAGCACTGAGGAACATACAGATACCTCTGTAGAGGAACAAGAACCCCTTTCCAGAAAGGGAAGGAAAACTAATAAAGTCATCGGAGAACAGGAGGCAGCAAGGGAAAAGGCGGCAGGGAAACAGGCCAATCTAGATTTTCTCATCAAATCTTCACAAACAAGCAAATATCTCCTTACTGCGGAAGAGGAAAAAAAGGAGAGAGAGAAGGTCCTCAAACAGCAACGTAAATAATGAAAATAGTCTCCTGGAATTGTAGAGGTTTGGGCGGTTCGCAGAAGCTAGAAGTCATCAAAAGATTCAAGTCAATGGAATTTGCCACAATCCTTCTTCTTCAGGAGACTAAAAAAACCTGCTGATGAAAGCATATCCCTACTCAAAAGTATATGGACAAATGGAAAAGGCCTTGCTATTAGCGCCAGTGGTGCTTCAGGAGGGCTTCTCTGCTGGTGGAACTCAGATAAGTTTGAGCTGAGTTCTGCTATTGAAAATAGGAATTGGATCCTATTAAAATTAGAAAACAAGGAAACTAGAAGAAAATTATGGATTGGGAATGTCTACGGCCCAACCATAAATTCTCAAAAGGATAGTTTTTGGACCTCGTTGGAAGAACAAAGCGAGGATAAGAAGCTCGAACCTTGCTTCATAGCTGGAGATTTTTATGTCACTATCTTGGCAGCTGAGCGAAGAGGAGGCTCCAAGGTTAGGGACCCCTTCGGGGAAAGATTGGAAGACTTTATCTCTCAATGGGCTCTCTCTGATGTCAAACCCAAAAATGGCACCTTTACGTGGAGTAACAGGAGAGTCGGCCCTAGTCATATTGCAGCTCGTCTAGATCGCTTTCTAGCGAGCACTCATCTCCTCGATCAAAAGCTGGAAGTTAAGATCCTATCTTCTGCAGTTTCGGACCATAAACCTATTTGTCTCTTTTTTCTGTCGGTGGAAAATTTGGGGCCCCTTCCTTTTAGATTTAATAGATTATGGCTGGAGTCGAGTGCGGCTAAGGATCTCATCTCTGATTCCTGGAGATGTATACGTGGGAGAAGAAGCTGAAGCGAGTAAAAGCTGCCCTCAAATCTTGGGCAAAATCTCATTATAAAGAGCCAGAGGAGCAAAAGAAAAACATCTTGAGAGATATGGAACTTCTTCAAGCTGAGATGGAAGTCAGTGAAATCACCAAAGATCACCTAATTCAAGAAATCGATTTGGAATCCAAACTTCAGAAAATTCTTAGAGAAGAGGAGGAGAGCTGGAAACTTCGATCACGCGTCTTCTGGCTTAAAGGGGGTGACCAAAATACAAAGTTATTTCAAAATCAATGCAGGGATAGGCAGTGGTGGAACTCAATCCGTGAACTTAAGAAGGAAGATGGATCAGTCATTCAAGGACAAGCGGCCATCAGCACAGAGGTAAGAGCCTTTTTTGAGCATTTATATAATGATGCTGAGCCTGTCTCAAATCGTTTGATGGAGGAAATGGTATCAGACATCCCTGCCTTGATTAGCCAAGAGGACAAACTCAGGCTTGAATCCCCCATCTCTGAAGAAGAGGTCAAGAATGCCATTTGGAGTCTCCATCCGGACAAAGCTCCAGGCCCGGATGGATTCCCCATTTGTTTTTATAGATCCTTTTGGTCTCTTATTAAGAAATATCTCATGCATCTTATCACCTGGATGGCAAAAGGAAACATGGGGGGAGCTACCAATGCGACCTTTTTGGCGTTAATCCTCAAAGAGCCCAACCCCTCTTCCATTAAAAAATTCCGTCCAATATCACTTTGCAACGCTTCCTATAAGATTTTCTCCAAAGTGTTATCTCTGAGGCTTAAGAAAATCATCCCCTCCCTCATCTCTTCGAATCAAGGCGGGTTTTTGTCCGGAAGACAAATTAGTGATAATATCCTGTTAGTTCAAGAATCCATTCACTCCAGCTCTAAAAGGGGGGAGCCCGGGATGGCCATAAAGCTGGACCTAGCTAATGCTTTTGACAGATTGAGGCATTCCTTTGTCATTCTAGTTCTAAAGAGCTTTGGTTTTCCTGAGACGTTTATCCTTCAGGTTCAAGCCTGCATTACTTCTCCTTGGATAGCTCCCCTTATCAATGGCCGGCCCTCAGCATTTTTCAAAGCCTCAAGAGGAGTAAGACAAGGATGCCCTCTTTCCCCTTTCCTTTATATTCTTGTGGCTGACTCTTTAAGCAGAAGACTGAATAGACTCCAAGCTGAAGGTTCCCTTCCAGGTCTCTCCTTTTGTGGCTCCGTCCCTCCCATCAACCATGCTCTCTTTGCGGATGACACAATTCTGCTTGGCATCGCCTCCCCTCAAATAGCAAGGAATTTCCTTAGGCCCCTGGACATCTTCCTTAATTCCTCTGGCAGTTCAGTAAATCTGCAAAAATCCCAAATTTATGGATGGAACTGTCCACCAGCTACCCTCTGCAGTATCTCTCAAATCCTTAAAATCAAAGTCAATCCCAATTGGACCCACTTCACTTACCTGGGTATCCCAGTGGTTAAGAAGACATTGACTTCCTCAATGTGGAACCCGGTAATTCAAAAAATTAAAGATAAAATTCACTCCTTGGGATCGAAATGGCTGAATTTAGCTGGGAATACTGTTCTCATAAAGTCCATCCTCTCCTCCTACCCTATCTACTTAAGTTCGATGGTCCTTGCTCCCAGGACTGTCATCATCAGTATATGCAAAGAAATTAGAAAATTTTTATGGCAGGGAGGGAAAGTTCAGACCAAAAAGTTTCATTTGGTAAAATGGGAAATAGTCAAGCGGCCTAAGTTTCAAGGCGGGCTAGGCATCAGAGATCCTGAGCTAGTGTGCAAGGATTTGGGAGCCAAACTGGTATGGAGGCTGGTCTCAGGAAAGAAAGAATGGTGGAAGGAAGTCATCAGGAAAAAGTACATCAAAAGGCCCAGATCAAAACTGCTGGATAGAGCCTGGGTTGGCAAAGGAACCGCACTCTGGCAATTGTGTAAAGCATCATTCAATATAATTCGTGAGAGCAGTTATTGGATACCAGGGAATGGAAAGAAAATTGATGTCTGGACAAAAAGCATTCTGAGGCAGCTGCCTCGCTCCTCCCTTCTAGATCTGCTTCCTCTAGTCGAATGGGCTAGTGGCCAAAGCATTAACACTCTCTTTGACCTCTCTCTCTGGGATTCTCATGGTCGATGGGCTGGCTGGACTCATCTTTCTCCCCCGTCACACCTGGAAAATGTTGCAGTCGCTCTCTTCTTATCCCTTCAAGGACTGTCCCCAACGAGTCTCTCAATCCCGGATCGGCTTGGCTGGGGAAAATATGGCCAATATAGTGTTAAAGAAGGATACAGAAAGATAAGCAAGGAAATAAATTTGGTGGACAGGATTTGGAAGCAGGTTTGGCTCTCAAACAGCATCCCCAAAGTCAACAATTTCATTTGGCTGCTTCTGCATAACAAGCTGCTTACAACTGAAAATCTATGGAAAAGGGGCATTTTAGGACCCTCCAGATGTGCCATGTGTAATTTTGATGAAGAAACTTCCAGTCACATTTTTATTCAATGCAAAGTCTCGCTTAAATCCTGGCAGATCATCCTTCCTCAGAACTTCGGCCTCAGCTTTCCAGAAAAGGAATTTCAACTCTTTAAGGATTGGTCCAAGCAGTTCCCTGGTTCCCTTAGGAATAAACCAATTCTAAATCGCCTCTGGACTTCCATTCCAAAGAACCTCTGTTGGCAGCTCTGGTTAGCAAGGAATCGTGCTATATTCAAGGAACAAAAAGTCACTCCCATCTATATTGCCGCCAAAGCCATAGGGATGATAACAGAAAAGTTTGTCTCAGACAAAATCTTTTTTCCCTCTCAAGAGTCCATTCCCGAGCCATTTTCTTCTTGGTGCAAACTTTTTCTAAAAGAAGATAGCTCCCTTCAGTCCAAAATTGGTCCTAAGATCCTTTCTTGGGAGATTCGCCTTCCCTGGAATGACTTTAACTCTTGGCTTCGGGAGAAAAACTCCTATGCTGTGTTCTTTGACGGAGCTTCGAAAGGCAATCCTGGGGAGGCAGGTGCGGGGGGGATTCTCCTGAATCCCGGAGGACAGGTCGAACATACATTTGCTTGGGGGCTTGGAAGCAGGACCAACAACGAAGCTGAGTGGATGGCTCTTATTCAGATCCTTCACATTCTCAGGGAAAACAAAATTCGCAAGGCCTTGATTTTTGGGGACTCTAGGCACGTCATTTATAAACTAAACATGGGATATAATGAAGGAGCCGTCCAATGTCGGTGACTTTATGAAAAAGCTAAGGTCCTTATGTCCAGCGGATACGAAGCATATCATATCCTCCAGCACAATAACTCGGCAGCTGACAGCTTAGCAAATGGGGGAGCTTCTCTCTTGCAAGGGCAGTATCGACAGAATGGAAATCGGCCTACTCACAAATATATTCCCTAGCTGGCAGTGCTGGGAGCCTTTCTTCTGGCTCTTAGCTTCTCAAGTTCTTGAAAAGCGGTTTCTTTTCTCCTTCTCCTTGGTTGCTCTCCTATTGTCCCCTTTTCCTTATCCCTCCCCTCTCCCTTCTTCTTTCTCTCAACCCCCCTTTCTTTCTCTTGCCCCCCCCCATTTTCCCTTCCCCCCTTCCCCCTCTCCCTCTTCTCCCAAGCCTTATCCCTCCCGCTCGACCTCCGCTGTCATTACCCTCTTCATCTTGTTTTCTTTAAGGCCCTGTCCCACCTCCCCTTCTCCTTCCGCCGCATGGTCCCTTCGCTGGCGGCCTTCTCTCTCGATCCTTCTGGTTTTAATTGCTCCCCCGTATGGTAATTTACTCTCCTCTCTTTCGCATGCTCTAGCTTTCCTTTTGGTCCTCGACATGGCTTCTTCAGGAAGTGTAACACCTATCCGTTCCTCATCTCTTCTCGGTCATGGCTCTTTTGATGCCCTGAGTTTCCTCCTGCAAATTATCTCTGGTGTTTGCGAGGGAAGTTTCTATGGGTTTCCGTGGCAGGACCTTCCTTGCATTCGCTCTGTGGTGAAAGAGAGAGTGGCTCTTGCGGCCTTCTCCCCATGTTCGTGCATATCCCTATCTGTTTCAACCCCAGCTGCTCTGAATTTAGGCTCTCGTCTCGGCAATAGGGCTATCAGTTTGGTCATCGGCTGCAAGTGCACAGGATGGAGACAGGCTACCGTGGGCACATTGGCTTGTAGTGACAGTGGGCTTAGGTTGTTTAAAGAAATTTTGGCTCTTCGTGCTTGTGTTATCAATTCTGTGGCCCCTTTCAGTTCTGTTTCCTCTCTTCAAAGGCAGTTCGCTCGCATCTCTCTCTGGTCAACAACAAGCGAAATGGCGCAGCATGGGGAAAACTCTAATTTGATGGACATAAAGAAGAACTTGAGGAGACTTTACAAGCTGCTTTCCATGAGTGCTATGGATAATAGAGAGATGGCTCAGGTGATTAAGAAGATGGAGGATACAGTTAGCTACACCTCGAACCAAATTAGCAACCACGATGCTCGCATTGATGACAATGACAGTCGCCTGCGTGAAATTCAGGGACAGGTTGAAAGAATTGCTGAGGACTTGCAGAAATTCATCTCTATGAACCAGAGCAGCAGAGTCCATGTAGCTTCTGATGATGTTGTGCTTCCAAGGGAGGAGGAGTCAGTCTTGCAGCCAAGAGGCAATCCTTAGTTTTATTTTGTCTGGCTTTGCTTAAATGTTTTTCTGTCTTTTAATTAGCAAACAGTTTGTAAGGGTTTACACAACCCTCGGCTATATAAATTTTGAACAGTCTCATTTTGGAATGTGTAAGGAAATTCAGTGGATGATCTCATGGTGCTGCCTCTTTGTTGAGCGTAGACACTCTACCCCACTCTGATTGTACTGAATGGCTGTGCACAGCCACTTTTAAATATATTTTCTTTCTGTTTCTGTTAAAAAAAAACAATGTCCTTACCTGACCACTAGTCATCGTAGAGGTACCATGTGTTGGTCCAGGACCATAACAGGATTGACCACACGTTATGCAGATGTGTGGATCGCTCTGAGGCACATGGGATGCCAGTCTATCCCCACCAATAGATGGTCCTCTACCACCAGAAGCTATATACCTTATTTTAACACTTGGATTAGGAAGTTTCATCAAAACTATAAAGTGTTTATTGATGTTCTTGGATGTCCAAATTCGATATTTCGGATAGAGGCAAGGGATTAACCATTTTTGTTTATGTATTTTAGGGAAGATATGAATTCTACTTGATTTTTTTTATTTGTATGCAAGCTTGCAATATAATTGACAAACTTTGCATATTTGTGAATGTTGGTATGGATTCACAAGGATGCTTGGGAATATACATATGCAAATAGTGAAGTTGATTTTTTTTTTTATGATTTAATTGGGGCTTTGGTTTACATTGGGTATGTAAATTACTTATGCAAACTTGCAATGTGCTTGACAAACTTTGCATATTTGTGAATGTTGGTATGGATTCACAAGGATGCTTGTGAATATGCATATGGAAATAGAGAATTTGATTTTTTTTATGAGTTAATTGGGGTTTTGGTTTCCATTGGGCATGTAAATTTTGGGTATGAATTTTGATAAATAGTCAAAATTATTTGGTTTTTATAATTAAGTTGGGGTTTTGGTTTCCATTGGCCATGTAAATTCCTTTATGGGAATATAAATGAAAATATTTTTGTTTAATTTCAAATTAGGGCAACGAAAATAATGAATATAGCGAAAATAAGATGAGAGGATTTGAATAAAATACCTCACAAAGAAGAGGTTGATCCCAAGGTGGAGTTTGTTGCCTTTTTCTCACCCAAAACATGTTCATCCTAACTTGTTCTAGTCCGTCGAAGCTCTAATCAGTGTGGCATTGTGGCGAAAATGACGGGTTCTACCCGTTTTAACCATAGAACAGGTTTTAGTAAACACGTGCACATTTTCT
>LPNX010239229.1:4111-19095 GCA_001517045.1 Pseudotsuga menziesii | reverse complement strand
CGCACGACGGAGTTTCCCTTTCGAGCAGTTTCTCAGAATTTAAATTTGATCATAAATTTGGATGCCAATTTGGTCAACAAGCGTGCATGCAAACTTTTGAGAGATTCCAAAATATTTTCACCCCCTTTAAGCACAACCTTAGCAAAACCGCACAACGAAGCTTCACGTTTGACTAATTTCTCAAAATTAAAATTTAATCATAGATTTAAATCCGCATTTGGAAAATAAGAGTGCACGCCAACTTTCACGATGTTGAGAGCTATTTTCGCCATCTTTAAGCCAAACCCTAACAAAACTGCATGATGCAGTCTCAGCTTTGACCAGATTCTTAGAATTTAAACCTGATCATATGTTTGGATGCATATTGGATGGACAAGCATGCACGCCAACTTTCGCGACGTTTCAAGCTATTTTGACCCCCTTTAAGCCCAACCCTGTTGAAACTGCACGACGGAGTTTCCCTTTCGAGCATTTGTTCAGAATTTAAAGTTGATCATAAATTTGGATGCCAATTTGATCAACAAGTGTGCATGCAAAATTTTGAGACATTCCAAAATATTTTCGCCCCCTATAAGCCCAACCTTAGAAAAACCGCACAACGAAGTTTCACGTTTGCCTAATTTCTCAAAATTAAAATTTAATCATAGATTTAAATCCGCATTTGGAAAATAAGAGTGCATGCCAAGTTTCACGATGTTGAGATCTATTTTTGCAATATTTAAGCCAAACCCTAACAAAACTGCATGATGCAGTCTCAGCTTTGACCAGATTCTTAGAATTTAAACTTGATCGTATGTTTGGATGCATATTGGATAGACAAGCATGCGCGCCAACTTTTGCGACGTTTCAAGCTATTTTGACCCCCTTTAGGCCCAACCCTATTGAAACCGCACGACGGAGTTTCCCTTTCGAGAAGTTTCTTAGAATTTAAATTTGATTATAAATTTAGATGCCTATTTGATCAACAAGCGTGCACGGAAACTTTTGAGACATTCCAAAATATTTTCACCCCCTTTAAGCCCAACCTTCAGAAAACCGCACAACGAAGTTTCACGTTTGACTAATTTCTCAAAATTAAAATTTAATCATAGATTTAAATCCGCATTTGGAAAATAAGAGTGCATGCCAACTTTCATGATGTTGAGAGCTATTTTCGCCATCTTTAAGCCAAACCCTAACAAAACTGCATGATGCAGTCTCAACTTTGACCAGATTCTTGGAATTTAAACCTGATCATATGTTTGTATGCATATTGGATAGACAAGCATGCACGCCAACTTTCACGATGTTTCAAGCATATTTTGACCCCCTTTAGGCCCAACCTTGTTGAAACTGCACGTCGGAGTTTCCCTCTCGAGCAGTTTCTTAGAATTTAAATTTGATCATAAATTTGGATGCCAATTTGATCAACAAGCGTGCATGCAAACTTTTGAGACATTCCAAAATATTTTCACCCCCTTTAAGCCCAACCTTAGAAAAACCGCACAATGAATTTTCACGATTGACTAATTTCTCAAAATTAAAATTTAATCATAGATTTAAATCCGCATTTGGAAAATAAGAGTGCATGCCAACTTTCACGATGTTGAGAGCTAGTTTCGCCATCTTTAGGCCAAACCCCAACAAAACTGCATGATGGAGTCTCAGCTTTGACCAGATTCTTAGAATTTAAACCTGATCATATGTTTGGATGCATATTGGATAGACAAGCATGCATGACAACTTTCATGACGTTTCAAGCTATTTTGACCCCCTTTAGGCCCAACCCTGTTGAAACCGCACGACGGAGTTTCCCTTTCCAGAAGTTTCTTAGAATTTAAATTTGGTCATAAATTTGGACGCCTATTTGATCAACAAGCGTGCATGCAAACTTTTGAGACATTCCAAAATAATTTCAGCCCCTTTAAGCCCAACCTTAACAAAACCGCACAACGAAGTTTCACGTTTGACTAATTTCTCAAAATTAAAATTTAATCATAGATTTAAATCCGCATTTGGAAAATAAGAGTGCATGCCAACTTTCACGATATTGAGAGCTATTTTCGCCATCTTTAAGCCAAACCCTAACAAAACTGCATGATGCAGTCTCAGCTTTGAACAGATTCTTAGAATTTAAACCTGATCATATGTTTGGATGCATATTGGATAGACAAGCATGCACGCCAACTTTCACGACGTTTCAAGCTATTTTGACCCCCTTTAGGCCCAACCATGTTGAAACCACACGACGGAGTTTCCCTTTCCAGAAGTTTCTTAGAATTTAAATTTGATCATAAATTTGGATGCCTATTTGATCAACAAGCGTGCACGCAAACTTTTGAGACATTCCAAAATATTTTCACCCCCTTTAAGCCCAACCTTAACAAACCGCACAACGTAGTTTCACGTTTGACTAATTTCTCAAAATTAAAATTTAATCATAGATTTAAATCCGGATTTGGAAAATAAGAGTGCATGCCAACTTTCATGATGTTGAGAGCTATTTTCGCCATCTTTAAGCCAAAACCTAACAAAACTGCATGATGCAGTCTCAGTTTTGACCAGATTCTTAGAATTTAAACCTGATCATATGTTTGGATGCATATTGGATAGACAAGCATGCACGCCAACTTTCACGACGTTTCAAGCTATTTTGACCCCCTTTAGGCCCATCCCTGTTGAAACCGCACGACGGAGTTTCCCTTTCGACCAGGTTCTTAGAATTTAAATTTGATCATAAATTTGGATGCCAATTTGATCAAAAAGCGTGCATGCAAACTTTTGAGACATTCCAAAATATTTTCACCCCCTTTAAGCCCAACCTTAGCAAAACCGCACAACGAAGTTTCACATTTGACTAATTTCTCAAAATTAAAATTTAATCATAGATTTAAATCCGCATTTGGAAAATAAGAGTGCATGCCAACTTTCACGATGTTGAGAGCTATTTTCGCCATCTTTATGCCAAACCCTAACAAAACTGCATGATGCAGTCTCAGCTTTGACCAGATTCTTAGAATTTAAACATTATCATATGTTTGGATGCATATTGGATAGACAAGCATGCACGCCAACTTTCGCGACGTTTTAGCTATTTTGACCCCCTTTAAGCCCAACCCTGTTGAAACCGCACGACGGAGTTTCCCTTTCGAGCAGTTTCTCAGAATTTAAATTTGATCATAAATTTGGATGCCAATTTGATCCACAAGCGTGCATGCAAACTTTTGAGACATTCCAAAATATTTTCACCCCCTTGAAGCCCAACCTTAGAAAAACCGCACAACGAAGTTTCACGCTTGACTAATTTCTCAAAATTAAAATTTAATCATAGATTTAAATCCGCATTTGGAAAATACGAGTGCATGCCAACTTTCATGATGTTGAGAGCTATTTTCTCCATCTTTAAGCCAAACCCAAACAAAACTGGATGATGCAGTCTCAGCTTTGACCAGATTCTTAGAATTTAAACCTGATCATATGTTTGGATGCATATTGGATAGACAACGATGCACGCCAACTTTCGCGACGTTTCAAGCTATTTTGACACCCCTTTAAGCCCAACCCTATTGAAACCGCACGACGGAGTTTCCCTTTCGAGCAGTTTCTCAGAATTTAAATTTGATCATAAATTTGGATGCCAATTTGATCAACAAGCGTGCATGCAAACGTTTGAGACATTCCAAAATATTTTCACCCCCTTTAAGCTCAACCTTAGAAAAAACGTACAATGAAGTTTCATGTTTGACTAATTTTTCAAAACTAAAATTTAATCATAGATTTAAATCTGCATTTGGAAAATAAGAGTGCATGCCAACTTTCATGATGTTGAGAGCTATTTTCGCCATCTTTAAACCAAACCCTAACAAAACTGCATGATGCAGTCTCAGCTTTGACCAGATTC
Source organism: Pseudotsuga menziesii (assembly GCA_001517045.1). NCBI lineage: Eukaryota > Viridiplantae > Streptophyta > Pinopsida > Pinales > Pinaceae > Pseudotsuga > Pseudotsuga menziesii. The sequence goes on along the minus strand of LPNX010239229.1, from coordinate 15,215 downwards.
TTAGAATTTAAACCTGATCATATGTTTGGATGCATATTGGATAGACAAGCATGCACGCCAACTTTCGTGACGTTTCAAGCTATTTTGACCCCCTTTAAGCCCAACCCTGTTGAAACCGCACGAGGGAGTTTCCCTTTCGAGCAGTTTCTTAGAATTTAAATTTGACTATAAATTTGGATGCCAATTTGGTCAACAAGCGTGCATGCAAAATTTTGAGACATTCCAAAATATTTTTACCCCCTTTAAGCCCAACCTTAGCAAAACCGCAAAACGAGGTTTCACGTTTGACTAATTTCTCAAAATGAAAATCTAATCATAGATTTAAATGCGCATTTGGAAAATAAGGGTGCATGCCAACTTTCACGATGTTGAGAGCTATTTTCGCCATCTTTAAGCCAAACCCTAACAAAACTGCATGATGCAGTCTTAGCTTTGACCAGATTCTTAGAAATTAAACCTGATCATATGTTTGGATGCATATTGGATAGACAAGCATGCACGCCATCTTTCACGACGTTTCAAGCTATTTTGACCCCCTTTAAGCCCAACCGTGTTGAAACCGCACGACGGAGTTTCCCTTCCGAGCAGTTTCTCAGAATTTAAATTTGATCATAAATTTGGATGCCAATTTGATCAACAAGCGTGCATGCAAACTTTTGAGACATTCCAAAATATTTTCACCCCCTTTAATCCCAACCTTAGCAAAACCGCACAACGAAGTTTCACGTTTGACTAATTTCTCAAAATTAAAATTTAATCATAGATTTAAATCCGCATTTCGAAAATAAGAGTGCATGCCAACTTTCACGATCTTGAGAGCTATTTTTGCCATCTTTAAGCCAAACCCTAACAAAACTACATGATGGAGTCTCAGCTTTGACCAGATTCTTAGAATTTAAACCTGATCATATGTTTGGATGCATATTGGATAGACAAGCATGCACGCCAGTTTTTGCGACGTTTCAAGTTATTTTGACCCCCTTTAGGCCCAACCCTGTTGAAACTGCACGACGGAGTTTCGTTTTCGAGCAATTTCTTAGAATTTAAATTTGATCATAAATTTGGATGCCAATTTGATCAACAAGCGTGCACGCAAACTTTTGTGACATTCCAAAATATTTTCACCCCTTTAAGCCCAACCTTAACAAAACCGCACAACGAAGCTTCACGTTTGACTAATTTCTCAAATTAAAATTTAATCATAGATTTAAATCCACATTTGGAAAATAAGAGTGCATGCCAACTTTCACGATGTTGAGAGCTATTTTCGCCAACTTTAAGCCAAACCCTAACAAAACTGCATGATGTAGTCTTAGCTTTGACCAGATTCTTAGAATTTAAACCTGATCATATGTTTGGATGGATATTGGAGAGATAAGCATGCACGCCAACTTTCATGACGTTTCAAGCTATTTTGACCCCCTTTAGGCCCAACCCTGTTGAAACCGCACGACGGAGTTTCATTTTCGAGCAGTTTCTTAGACTTTAAATTTGATCATAAATTTGGATGCCAATTTGATCAACAATTGTGCATGCAAACTTTTGAGAGATTCCAAAATATTTTCACCCCCTTTAAGCCCAACCTTAGCAAAACCGAACAACGAAGTTTCACGTTTGACTAATTTCTCAAAATTAAAATTTAATCATAGATTTAAATGCGCATTTGGAAAATAAGAGTGCATGCCAACTTTCATGATGTTGAGAGCTATTTTCTCCATCTTTAAGCCAAACCCTAACAAAACTGCATGATGCAGTCTCATCTCTGACCAAATTCATAGAATATAAACCTGATCATATGTTTGGATGCATATTGGATAGACAAGCATGCACGCCAACTTTCACGATGTTTCAAGCTATTTTGACCCCTTTTAGGCCCAACCCTGATGAAACTACATGACGGAGTTTCCCTTTCGAGCAGTTTCTTAGAATTTAAATTTGATCATAAAATTGGATGCCAATTTGATGAACAAGCGTGCATGCAAACTTTTGAGACATTCCAAAATATTTTCATCCATTTTAAGCCCAACCTTAGCGAAACCGCACAACGAAGTTTCACGTTTGACTAATTTCTCAAAATTAATTTTTAATCATAGATTTAAATCCGCATTTGGAAAATAAGAGTGCATGCCAACTTTCACGATGTAGAGAGCTATTTTTGCCATCTTTAAGCCAAACCCTAAAAAAACTGCATGATGCAGTCTCAGCTTTGACCAGATTCTTAGAATTTAAACCTCATCATATGTTTGGATGCATATTGGATAGACAAGCATGCACGCCAACTTTTGCGACGTTTCAAGCTATTTTGACCCCCTTTAGGCCCAACCCTGTAGAAACCGCACGACGGAGTTTCCATTTCGAGCAGTTTCTTAGAATTTAAATTTGATCATAAATTTGGATGCCAATTTGATCAACAAGCCTGCATGCAAACTTTTGAGACATTCCAAAATATTTTCACCCCCTTTAAGCCCAACCTTAGCAAAACCGCACAACGAAGTTTCACGTTTGACTAATTTCTCAAAATTAAAATTTAATCATAGATTTAAATCCGCATTTGGAAAATAAGAGTGCATGCCAACTTTCATGATGTTGAGAGCTATTTTCGCCATCTTTAAGCCAAACCCTAACAAAACTGCATGATGGAGTTTCAACTTTGACCAAATTCTTAGGATTTAAACCTGATAATATGTTTGGGTGCATATTGGATAGACAAGCATGCACGCCAACTTTCGCGACGTTTCAAGCTATTTTGACCTCCTTTAGGCCCAACCCTGTTGAAACCGCACGACGGAGTTTCCCTTTCGAGCAGTTTCTCAGAATTTAAATTTGACTATCAATTTGGATCCCAATTTGATCAACAAGTGTGCATGCAAAATTTTGAGACATTCCAAAATTTTTTTACCCCCTTTAACCCCAACCTTAACAAAACCGCAAAACGAGGTTTCACGTTTGACTAATTTCTCAAAATTAAAATCTAATCATAGATTTAAATGCACATTTGGAAAATAAGGGTGCATGCCAACTTTCATGATGTTGAGAGCTATTTTTGCCATCTTTAAGCCAAACCCTAACAAAACTGCATGATGCAGTCTCAACTTTGACCAGATTCTTAGAAATTAAACCTGATCATATGTTTGGATGCATATTGGATAGACAAGCATGCACGCCAACTTTCGCGACGTTTCAAGCTATTTTGACCCCCTTTAAGCCCAACTCTGATGAAACCGCACGACGGAGTTTCCCTTCCGAGCAGTTTCTCAGAATTTAAATTTGATCATAAATTTGGATGCCAATTTGATCAACAAGCGTGCATGCAAACTTTTGAGACATTCCAAAATATTTTCACCCCCTTTAATCCCAACCTTAGCAAAACCGCACAACGAAGTTTCACGTTTGACTAATTTCTCAAAATTAAAATTTAATCATAGATTTAAATCCGCATTTCGAAAATAAGAGTGCATGCCAAATTTCACGATGTTGAGAGCTATTTTTGCAATCTTTAAGCCAAACCCTAACAAAACTGCATGATGGAGTCTCAGCTTTGACCAGATTCTTAGAATTTAAACCTGATCATATGTTTGGATGCATATTGGATAGACAAGCATGCACGCCAGTTTTTGCAACGTTTCAAGCTATTTTGACCCCCTTTAGGCCCAACCCTGTTGAAACTGCACGACGGAGTTTCCTTTTCGAGCAATTTCTTAGAATTTAAATTTGATCATAAATTTGGATGCCAATTTGATCAACAAGCGTGCACGCAAACTTTTGTGACATTCCAAAATATTTTCACCCCCTTTAAGGCCAACCTTAACAAAACCGCACAACGAAGTTTCACGTTTGACTAATTTCTCAAAATTAAAATTTAATTATAGATTTAAATCCGTATTTGGAAAATAAGAGTGCATGCCAACCTTCAGGATGTTGAGAGCTATTTTCGCCATCTTTAAGCCAAACCCTAACAAAACTGCATGATGCAGTCTCAGCTTTGACCAGATTCTTAGAATTTAAACCTGATCATATGTTTGGATGCATATTGGATAGACAAGCATGCACGCCAACTTTCACGGCGTTTCAAGCTATTTTGACCCCCTTTAAGCCCAACCCTGTTGAAACCGCACGACGGAGTTTTCCTTTCGAGCAGTTTCTTAGACTTTAAATTTGATCATAAATTTGGATGCCAATTTGATCAACAAGCGTGCATGCAAACTTTTGAGAGATTCCAAAATATTTTCACCCCCTTTAAGCCCAACCTTAGCAAAACCGCACAACGAAGTTTCACGTTTGACTAATTTCTCAAAATTAAAATTTAATCATAGATTTAAATCCGCATTTGGAAAATAAGAGTGCATGCCAACTTACATGATGTTGAGAGCTATTTTCACGATCTTTAAACCAAACCCTAACAAAAGTGCATGATGCGGTCTCAGCTTTGACCAGATTCTTAGTATTTAAACCTGATCATATGTTTGGATGCATATTGGATAGACAAGCATGCACGCCAACTTTCATGACGTTTCAAGCTATTTTGAACCCCTTTAGGCCGAACCCTGTTGAAACCGCACGACGGTGTTTCCCTTTTAAGCAGTTTCTTAGAATTTAAATTTGATCATAAATTTGGATGCCAATTTGATCAACAAGCGTGCATGCAAACTTTTGAGACATTCCAAAATATTTTCACCCCCTTTAAGCCCAACCTTAGCAAAACCGTACAATGAAGTTTCATGTTTGACTAATTTCTCAAAATTGAATTTTAATCATAGATTTAAATCCGCATTTGGAAAATAAGAGTGCATGCCAACTTTCACGATGTTGAGAGCTATTTTCTCCATCTTTATGCCAAACCCAAAAAAAACTGCATGATGGAGTGTCAGCTTTGACCAGATTCTTAGAATTTAAACCTGATCATATGTTTGGATGCATATTGGAAACACAAGCATGCACGCCAACTTTCATGACGTTTCAAGCTATTTTGACCACCTTTAGGCCCAACCCTGTTGAAACCGCACGACGGAGTTTCCCTTTCAAGCAGTTTCTTAGAATTTGAATTTGATCATAAATTTGGATGCCAATTTGATCAACAAGCGTGCATGCAAACTTTTGAGACATTCCAAAATATTTTCACCCCCTTTAAGCCCAACCTCAGCAAAACCGCACAACGAAGTTTCAGGTTTGACTAATTTCTCAAAATTAAAATTTAATCATAGATTTAAATCCGCATTTGGAAAATAAGAGTGCATGCCAACTTGCACGATGTTGAGAGCTATTTCCACCATCTTTAATCCAAACCCTAACAAAATTGCATGATGCAGTCTCAGCTTTGACCAGATTCTTAGAATTTAAACCTGATCATATGTTTGGATGCATATCGGATAGACAAGCATGCACGCCAACTTTCGCGACGTATCAAGCTATTTTGACCCCCTTTAGGCCCAACCCTGTTGAAACCGCACGACGGAGTTTCCCTTTCGAGCAGTTTCGTAGAATTTAAATTTGATCATAAATTTGGATGCCAATCTGATCAACAATCGTGCCTGCAAACGTTTGAGACATTCCAAAATATTTTCACCCCCTTAAGCCCAACCTTAGCAAAACCGCACTACGAAGTTTCACGTTTGACTAATTTCTCAAAATTAAAATTTAATCATAGATTTAAATCCGCATTTCAAAAATAAGAGTGCATGCCAACTTTCATGATGTTGAGAGCTATTTTCGCCATCTTTAAGCCAAACCCTAACAAAGCTGCATCATGCAGTCTCAGCTTTGACCAGATTCTTAGAATTTAAACCTGATCATATGTTTGGATGCATTTGGACAGACAAGCATGCACGCCAACTTTCGCGATGTTTCAAGTTATTTTGACCCCCTTTAGGGCCAACCCTGTTGAAACCGCAGGACAGAGTTTCCCTTTCGAGCAGTTTCTTAGAATTTAAATTTGATCATAAATTTGGATGCCAATTTGATCAACAAGCGTGCATGCAAACTTTTGAGACATTCCGAAACATCTTCACCCCCTTTAAGCCCAACCTTAGAAAAACCGCACAACGAAGTTTCACGTTTGACTAATTTCTCAAAATTAAAATTTAATCATAGATTTAAATTGGCATTTGGAAAATAAGATTGCATGCCAACTTTCACGATGTTGAGAGCTATTTTCGCCATCTTTAAGCCAAACCCTAAAAAAACTGCATGATGCAGTCTCAGCTTTGACCAGATTCTTAGAATTTAAACCTGATCATATGTTTGGATGCATATTGGATAGACAAGCATGCACGCCAACTTTTGTGACGTTTCAAGCTATTTTGACCCCCGTTAGGCCCAACCCTCTTGAAATCGCACGACGGAGCTTCCCTTTCGAGCAGTTTCTTAGAATTTAAATTTGATCATAAATTTGGATGCCAATTTGATCAACAAGCGTGCATGCAAACTTTTGAGACATTCCAAAATATTTTCATTCCTTTAAGCCCAACCTTAGCAAAACCGCACAACGAAGTTTCACGTTTGACTAATTTCTCAAAATTAAAATTTGATCATAGATTTAAATCCGCATTTGGAAAATAAGAGTGCATGCCAACTTTCACGATGTTGAGAGCTATTTTTGCCATCTTTAAAGCAAACCGTAAGAAAACTGCATGATGCAGTCTCAGCTTTGACCAGATTCATAGAATTTAAACCTGATCATATGTTTGGATGCATATTGGATAGACAAGCATGCACGCAAACTTTCGCGACGTTCCAAGCTATTTTGACTGCCTTTAGGCCCAACCCTGTTGAAACCGCACGACGGAGTTTTCCTTTCGAGCAGTTTCTTAGAACTTAAATTTGATCATAAATTTGGATGCCAATTTGATTAACAAGCGTGCATGCAAACTTTTGAGACATTCCAAAATATTTTCACCCCCTTTAAGCCCAACCTTAGCAAAACCGCACAAGGAAGTTTCACGTTTGACTAATTTCACAAAATTAAAATTTAATCATAGATTTAAATCCGCATTTGGAAAATAAGAGTGCATGCCAACTTTCACGATGTTGAGAGCTATTTTCGCCATCTTTAAAGCAAACCGTAACAAAACTGCATGATGCAGTCTCAGCTTTGACCAGATTCATAGAATTTAAACCTGATCATATGTTTGGATGCATATTGGATATACAAGCATGCACGCAAACTTTCGTGATGTTCCAAGCTATTTTGACTGCCTTTAGGCCCAACCCTATTGAAACCGCACGACGGAGTTTTCCTTTCGAGCAGTTTCTTAGAACTTAAATTTGATCATAAATTTGGATGCCAATTTGATTAACAAGCGTGCCTGCAAACTTTTGAGATATTCCAAAATATTTTCGCCCCCTTTAAGCCCAACCTTAGCAAAACCGCACAAGGAAGTTTCACGTTTGACTAATTTCACAAAATTAAAATTTAATCATAGATTTAAATCCGCATTTGGAAAATAAGAGTGCATGCCAACTTTCACGATGTTGAGAGCTATTTTCTCCATCTTTAAGCCAAACCCTAACAAAACTGCATGATGCAGTCTCAGCTTTGACCAGATTCTTACAATTTAAACTTGATCATATGTTTGGATGCATATTGGATAGACAAGCATGCACGCCAACTTTCGCGACGTTTCAATCTATTTTGACCCCTTTTAAGCCCAACCCTGTTGAAACCGCACGACAGAGTTTCCCTTTCGAGCAGTTTCTTAGAATTTAATGTTGATCATAAATTTGGAAGCCGATTTGATCAACAAGCATGCATACAAACTTTTGAGACATTCCAAAATATTTTCACCCCCTTTAATCCCAAACTTAGCAAAACCACACAACGAAGTTTCGCGTTTCACTAATTTCTCAAAATTGAAATTTAATCATAGATTTAAATCCACATTTGGAAAATAAGAGTGCATGCCAACTTTCACGATGTTGAGAGCTATTTTCGCCATCTTTAAGCCAAACCCTAACAAAACTGCATGATGGAGTCTTAGCTTTGACCAGATTCTTAGAATTTAAACCTGATCATATGTTTGGATGCATATTGGATAGACAAGCATGCACGCCAACTTTCACGAAGTTTCAAGCTATTTTGACCCCCCTTAAGCCCAACCTTGTTGAAACCGCACGACGGAGTTTCCCTTTCAAGCAATTTCTTAGAATTTAAATTTGATCATAAATTTGGATGCCAATTTGATCAACAAGCGTGCGCGCAAACTTTTGAGATATTCCAAAATATTTTCCCCCTTTAAGCCCAACCTTAGCAAAACCACACAACGAAGTTTCACGTTTGACTAATTTCTCAAAATTAAAATTTAATCATAGATTTAAATCCACATTTGGAAAATAAGAGCGCATGCCAGCTTTCACGATGTTGAGAGCTATTTTTGCCATCTTTAAGCCAAACCCAGACAAAGCTGCATGATGCAATCTCAGCTTTGACCAGATTCTTAGAATTTAAACTTGGTCATATGTTTGGATGCATATTGGATAGAAAAGCATGCACGCCAACTTTCGCGATGTTTCAAGTTATTTTGACCCCCTTTAGGCCCAACCCTGTTGAAACCGCACGACGGGGTTTCCCTTTCGAGCAGTTTCTTAGAATTTAAATTTGATCATAAATTTGGATGCCACTTTGATCAACAAGCGTGCATGCAAACTTTTGAGACATTCTGAAACATTTTCACCCCCTTTAAGCCCAACATTAGAAAAACCGCACAACGAAGTTTCACGTTTGACTAATTTCTCAAAATTAAAATTTAATCATAGATTTAAATCCGCATTTGGAAAATAAGATTGCATGCCAACTTTCACGATGTTGAGAGCTATTTTCGCCATATTTAAGCCAAACCCTAAAAAAACTGCATGATGCAGTCTCAGCTTTGACCAAATTCTTATAATTTAAACCTGATCATATGTTTGGATGCATATTGGATAGACAAGCATGCACGCCAACGTTTGCGACGTTTCAAGTATTTTGACCCTCGTTAGGCCCAACCCTGTTGAAACCGCACGACGGAGCTTCCCTTTTGAGCAGTTTTTTAGAATTTAAATTTGATCATAAATTTGAATGCCAATTTGATCAACAAGTGTGCATGCAAAATTTTGAGACATTCCAAAATATTTTCACCCCCTTTAAGCCCAACCTTAGGAAAACCGCACAACAAAGTTTCACGTTTGACTAATTTCTCAAAATTAAAATTTAATCATAGATTTAAATCCGCATTTCAAAAATAAGAGTGCATGCCAACTTTCACGATGTTGAGAGCTATTTTCGCCATCTTTAAAGCAAACCCTAACAAAACTGCATGATGCAGTGTCAGCTTTGACCAGATTCTTAGAATTTAAACTTGATCATATGTTTGGATGCATATTGGATAGACAAGCATGCACACCAACTTTGGCGACGTTTCAAGCTATTTTGACTGCCTTTAGGCCCAACCCTGTTGAAACCGCACGACGGAGTTTCCCTTTCGACCAGTTTCTTAGAACTTCAATTTGATCATAAATTTGGATGCCAATTTGATCAACAAGCGTGCATGCAAACTTTTGAGACATTCCAAAATATTTTCACCCCCTTTAAGCCCAACCTTAGCAAAACCGCACAAGGAAGTTTCACGTTTGACTAATTTCTCAAAATTAAAATTTAATCATAGATTTAAATCCACATTTGGAAAATAAGAGTGCATGCCAACTTTCATGATGTTGAGAGCTATTTACGCCATCTTTAAGCCAAACCATAACAAAACTGCATGGTGTAGTCTCAGCCTTGACCAGATTCTTAGAATTTAAACTTGATCATTTGTTTGGATGCCTATTGGATAGACAAGCATGCACGCCAACTTTCGCAACGTTTCAAGCTATTTTGACCCCCTTTGGGCCCAACCCTGTTGAAACCGCACGACGGAGTTTCCCTTTCGAGCAGTTTCTCGGAATTTAAATTTGATCATAAATTTGGATGCCAATTTGATCAACAAGCGTGCAAGCAAACTTTTGAGACATTCCAAAATATTTTCACCGCCTTTAAGCCCAACCTTAGCAAAACCGCACAACGAAGTTTCACGTTTGACTAATTTCTCAAAATTAAAATTTAATCATAGATTTAAATCCACATTTGGAAAATAAGAGTGCATGACGACTTTCACGATGTTGAGAGCTATTTTCGCCATCTTTAAGCCAAACCCTAACAAAACTGCATGATGCAGTCTTAGCTTTGACCAGATTCTTAGAATTTAAACCTGATCATATGTTTGGATGCATATTGGATAGACAAGCATGCACGCCAACTTTCACGACGTTTCAAGCTATTTTGACCCCCGTTAGGCCCAAGCCTGTTGAAACCGCACGACGGAGCTTCCCTTTCGAACAGTTTCTTAGAATTTAAATTTGATCATAAATTTGTATGCCAATTTGATCAACAAGTGTGCATGCAAACTTTTGAGACATTCCAAAATATTTTCACCCCCTTTAAGCCCAACCTTAGCAAAACTGCACGACGAAGTTTCACGTTTGACTAATTTCTCAAAATTAAAATTTAATCATAGATTTAAATCTGCATTTGGAAAATAAGAGTGCATGCCAACTTTCACGATGTTGAGAGCTATTTTCGCCATCTTTAAAGCAAACCCTAACAAAACTGCATGATGCAGTCTCAGCTTTGACCAGATTCTTAGAATTTAAGCCTGATCATATGTTTGGATGCATATTGGATAGACAAGCATGCATGCCAACTTTAGCGACGTTTCAAGCTATTTTGACCCCCTTTAGGCCCAACCCTGTTGAAATCGCACGACGGAGTTTCCCTTTCGAGCAGTTTCTTAGAACTTAAATTTGATCATAAATTTGGATGCCAATTTGATCAACAAGCGTGCATGCAAACTTTTGAGACATTCCAAAATATTTTCACCCCCTTTAAGCCCAACCTTAGCAAAACCGCACAACGAAGTTTCACGTTTGACTATTTGTCAAAATTAAAATTTAATCATAGATTTAAATCCGCATTTGGAAAATAAAAGTGCATGCCAACTTTCATGATGTTGAGAGCTATTTTCGCCATCTTTAAGCCAAACCCTAACAAAACTGATGATGCAGTCTCAGCTTTAACCAGATTCTTACCATTTAAACC
>LPNX010239216.1:431643-445249 GCA_001517045.1 Pseudotsuga menziesii | reverse complement strand
TGAGTCATCAATCCCTACTTAGGATTAAGTTTAACATAATGTTTCAGAAAATAATAAAACAAATTACATAATTTTACAAAATTGGGGTATGTGACAATATGAAATACTGCGCAGATGTGTTCTTGAGCATGAAAAGCCATTAATTTTGGCTGAGGCACACTCTGGCGCAGCAGGAGGTCATTACGCAGGAAAAGCTACAGCCCAAAATATTCTGACAGCTGGATTGTGGTGGCCCACAATTCATAAGGATGCAAGAGAATATTGCCACAGCTGCGACATTTGTCAGAGGACGGGCAAACCACCCAGGAGGGATGAGATGCCTCTAGTTCCGCAGGTAAATTTACAACCCTTTGATAAATGGGCTATTGATTTTGTTGGACCTATCGATCCCCCTGCAAAGAAATCCGGAGCAAGATACATTATTATAGTAACTGACTACCTTACACGTTGGGCCGAAGCTCAACCAGTCAAGACCTGTAGTGATGCTACAACCACGAAGTTTATCTTCGATAACATCTTGTCAAGATTTGGGTGTCCTAGAATTATTATGAGCGATCAAGGATCACATTTATTAAATAATACTATTGAAGTATTGACTAAAGAATTTCAAGTATATCATCAGAAGAGTACTGCCTATCATCCTCAAGCAAATGGAACTGTCGAAGCCTTTAACAAGATCCTTGAACACGATCTGATGAAGGTTTGCAATGCTAACAGAAATGATTGGGACCTTAGAATTCCAGCAGTACTATGGGCTTATAGAACCACCTGCAAGAAGTTGACAGGCCATACACCTTTTAGGCTGGTTTATGGACAAGAAGCAGTCATGCCCAGGGAGTACATTGTACCTAGCCTCAGAATATCTTCTTTTACAGAGATGGATGACCCAGTATGATGAAAGAAAGGCTGGCAAAGATACTAGAACTTGAAGAGGACAGATTCATTGCAAGGTTCCAGCAGCAAGTTCAGAAAGCTAGAGAAAAAGCATGGCATGATAGACACATCAAGAAGAAGCAGTTCCAGCAGGGTGATCTTGTGCTCCTATATGACAACAAATTCATGAAATTCCCAGGTAAGTTCAAGACACATTGGAAAGGACCATATATAGTGCAGAAAGTTACTGATGGTGGCGCAGTCCAGTTAGCTAAATTGAATGGAGAAATTTTACCTTCTATGGTGAATGGAAGTAGGTTAAAGAAGTACAGGGACAAACTGGGACCCCTTGATCAGGAGTAACAGCATGAAGGACAGTCTAAGTACCAAGAATAGTTGGAATTGGGTACTAGACTATAATGAAGTTGTTCTCAAAGCTATGAAGTATTGAAGACTGTCAAAGTCTGAAGGTTGAAGTTTGGTTGTCATATAGGTCAAGATGGGTTGAAGGTGCATATTGTGTCGAAGGTACTTATCAAGGCAAATTTGAAGTTAGTGGTTATGTCGAAGATCAACGGTGTGTCGCAACCTAAAATGTGACGGATGGGACAAACTAAACTTGGCGGCGTCGGCATGAGAACTGCTCTAACTTCCTGCAATGATGAGATTTTGGGGAAAATATGGCGCCATGTGGACAGGATTTCCGCCACTCCATCAGATTTGGTGTCATTAATGAACCATGATGACAGATTATGTTGCGGGATTCTATAAGAAGCTACACCGGCCTGCGACTCTTGCATTATGCATCTCTTTGATTTTCTTCAGTTAGAACTATGTCGAATGATCGTGAAGTTTAGGAGTTATTACGACTGGTCAGGGAGAGAGCTCTGCTGAACCTTCTGAGCAATCCACCTGTGCAGCCATGTTTGACCAAGGCAGAAAGAAAGGCAGAAGTTCGCTCTAAGAGGAAGGAAGAAAGGCAGAAGTGCACTCTAAGTCGCATGAAGAAAAGCACCGGTCTTCATAGGAAAACTCTGAAACATCCCAAAATTTACCCTCCTGGTTTGGCAGACCCGAGGCGGCTGTTTGTCTTATGCACCTTGACACACAATTCTGGGGACCCTAAGTTGTGGATGGTCAAATGTTTGGCAAGCAGATCGAAGGATGGGGTCGCTGATAGATCCAGAAGGCCTTAACCAGCATAGATATTACGAAGGAAAGGAACAAGCAGCCGACAACCACATGTATGGATTCAGCAAGCAGCGCACTCTGTTTCGACAGCAAGATTCTACCACCAGAAAAGCAGTTGAGTGTCCTGGGACGTGACACTGGTGAGTCTTAGGGGCCTGTTGGGGCGTGCACCCTAACGGTCCTTAAGGTGGGTAACTCTGCGGAGTTATGGGAGTTTTTAAGCGGAGTTACGACTCAAAATAGTCTTAGGGGTGTCGGGGTTGAGTAAAAAACCTTCTTTTTGTAATAAACCCATGGTTTAAGCCCATGGTTTTGTAATAAGTGCACTATAAATAATCACTCTTGTAAAGAAGTCAGTTTAGGATTTTGATGTAAGATGAATTGATGCGAAGCTAAGGCTATTTTGTAAGAGAAGGTTAAGTCCCAGCTGTGTGCATGGACGACCTCTGCAGCTGTGTGTGCAGAGGGTTTTGGGTGATTAAGGAAATCTGCAGCTGTGTGCGCAGAGGCCTGCAGCTGTGTGCGCGGCTTTAAGGACTTGAAAGGATCTGCAGCTGAGTGCGCAGATCAGAACTATGATTTTAGTAAAGAGTTGAATAAAACACAGTTCTGTGGATGTAGCCCCTACACTGGGGGTGAACCACGTTATATCTTGTGTTGTGGTTCTTTGTGTTGTTTCTGTTATAATCTTTCATGCATTGATAAATATATATCTGATAAATAAGATCACTGCTAACTTAATAACTTCGTTGTGAATTCCCAGTAAAGGGTTAAGCAAGTCACTGTCTGTTTATTTAGCTGTGAAGTTATATATGTGAATGTTGAAGCTCTGTGTTATATGAATACAAGTTATTAAAGGCTAAAGGTACAGTAATATCCCTCTTCTGCTTACAGAAACTTGATTCTGCGGCACCCCATAGTTGTTTCGGGTGAGACTACAACCTGTTCGTAAGTTGTTGCTTAAAGGGCCAACACTGTGGGTCTTTTCTTGGTGCGAATTTAATGGTATAAAGCCCGGGTCTGCCCTATAGCCCAACATGATGTTCTTTCCAAAAGAAGCAAGGACAGCTTAGGAGGAAAAGTTGCTGCATAATAGATCTTAGCAGCGTTCTCAAGAGGTTGGACTTCCTTATGCATGTTATAATAAAAGCTTGCAAATATTTTGTTAAAACTAGATATGGCTCACCCTCATGCCTCTTCAGGGAATAAAATACTAAAAGTATTTGATCCAGTGTCCTTCTCCTACCCCAAAACTTTTAAAAGGTGCAAGAAAACTCTTCCCAGGTATTGATGGACTTAGGATGCAAGTGTTTGAACCATTCTTTAGCATCTCCTTGCAAATACTGGGCAAAAGTCCTCATATCAACATCATCATGCTCTATCTCAAAAAGGTCAAAGGAATGTTCAAAGGATTGTAAATGTTTCTCAGCAGTGAAGTCTTTGGATTCTCCATCAAATTTGGGGAGGTACTTGTAATGTTTCGCAGGAAAATCATGGAGGATAGGAGGCAATTGTAGTGGTTTGTACCGACTTGGAAAATTGGGAGAGACCATGTTAGGCGCAATAGATATGCTATTGATCGAGGTTTCATGAGGTTCACAGGGGTGACCTTCGGTGTCATGAGTTTCGGGAGAAAATCCTCGGTCAGAATCACATGTACAAGACAATGCAACGCTTTTGGTTCGTAAAGAAGGATAAATAGGAATATATTCATAGTTCTGTTCGGAACGAATTGAACCATAGAAGGTTGTTTTGATAATTCTACGAAAGGATAAGAACAAACTTACAAGACAAGACAAGGCATCTTGGAAGAAATGTAAACTCGAGTATCTTAACCTTTCACCATGCATTTTCAAGCCTTACAAGGGGCCTATTTTTCCAAACAGAGCTTGCCAGTTTTTTCTGACCATTTGATTTCTGGGTCATACCACCAGCGAAGTCGCTGAAGTCTGAATTCTTCAAGAGTGGAGTCGCCAGGTGAAAAGAGCTCAACCTTCTTGATGTCTGATCATTGTTCACCATCAACAACCAGATCTGAACTATGTCGTTCTTCCCAGGGATGATCTTCAATCTCATCCCCGGCAACGGCGCTAGTTTGTTAGCGTCGGGATCGTGCCCATAGGTTGGGCAGGAAAAAGGGCTCTCTCCCGGGAAACAATAGAACCGCTTTAGACTGCACCTCTGGCCCTATGCAGTCAGAGAGGGATCTCTTGCTTGTTTTCAGGTTTATTTCACGTAGGATATTCGATCAAGAATGGTCAAGAGGCCAGACTCCTGAATGGAACAGGTGCGTTAATGTAAGATGTAGGTGGGACTATCAGAGTAAGGGACCATTGGGAAATGGAGTTGAAGGTCCAGTTAGGGAACATTTTGCAGGATGTAAAGAATGGCGTGAATTTACGAACAGATGCAAGATAGTCGTCGACCTTGCAATCAGGAGATATTTAGCAGGTTATTAGTAGATGAGAGGGAATAGTCCATCACGTAGAGCACCAACAAGATGAATTCTATGTAACTTTAGAAGAAAACTTAATGAATTTCTGAAACAACAGATAGAGCATAGCATGTATGAATCCCAAACTGTTATACACTCATTTCAGACATGAAAGAAATTAACAAACTGGAATGAAAACATGAAGAACATTTCACGTAAAGAGATTACATATTGAAAGAAGCAACGACACAGGAATCTCTGCCTTGAAAGACAATCCTTCCTCTGCAAAATTATTCACAGCACAGAAATTAGATATTATTTATAATGGAGAGCCTCAGCCCTTGAAAGTTTCCCAACCAACCAACTAACTTCTATCTCCCTCTATCGGGAGTGTATTTATACTATTTCAGTGCTGAGATTACTCTCCAAAACAAACCTAAAAATTGTTTCCAGTCACAATCAAACGTTAACAGTCTAGAGAGTGGAAATATTTCCACGATTTACAAATGTGAACAAACATCATGGAGATAGTGGCTACACTCATCCCGAGTGGCAGCTTGACGTGCTCGGCTACTGTTATGGATTCTGAGTATGATGCCTTTTCATTTTCTATTAGGTGAGTCACCATCTACTGGGTTTTGGACCTTTCAGCTGGCCTGATGAGTCAGCATAATGCCCTTTTTCTGTCCAAAGCATGTGTTTCCACTGTGTTCAAATGTGACTTTCTGCATGGGCATACACTGGCAGAGCAGTTTGCATCTTTCCCCTGCTCAACCTCATCCACCACCTCCTTCCTCTCCAGGTAACATTGTTAGGCGTGGGGTCTGGAAGAAGGGTCACATTGCTCCTGGCCAAGGCAAGCCTTTGCGATGGCTTGTCATTCTTGTGCTCCTCACCTCTAGTGAGGTGGGCTCTCACACAGGCAATAAGGTGGATCATACCTCCACCAGCCCCATCACCCTTGGCAAGTGGAATTTACAAACTGAGCTGTGCAGGTATTAGACCTCTGATGCTCCCATTTGAACAAATGATTCTACAGAGAGCAGTCTAGGACTGTCTCCTTCTATGGAGGCTTTGGGGCCAGCGATGGTATCAAGGGTCCCTGAAAAAACACCTACAGGGTGTGATTTTCCATGAAATGCATCGTTGGAGGTGCGGGTATCTAAAGGCGGGTGTATCTCTCAAAACTCTTCACGTCCGGGAACCGATGACTGGTGTCATCCTTGGCATGGAACACCAAGGTGATGGGTGAGTGAGGAAATTTGCTCACCAACCATCAGCACACCTAGAGGGACAAGCTTTCCGAACCAGATCACCATCACCAAACCCTTTGAACTTCTATGGGCTCGCAACGAAATGGAAACTTGGGCTCTAAAAATATGTTAGCTCATCCTGGCGTTCCAAAGGAAATATATATAAGGCTACGAAACTGACTTTTGCAATGACTGGTCATCATTCCCGCACAATCTGCTATCGAGTGTCTTTGGTATCAGCATGTGTTTGGGCATGGGCATGGTGATTCTTTACGTGTTGGGAATCTAGTCACGTCGCCTCATCGACTACGGCATGTTACCGTTTGCTGTGGGAAGTATTTTCGAACGCCACCTTGTATAGTTGATCCATGCTGCACAGCACATGAAGTGGATGCTCCCACACTTCCTCACTCTTGTGATGTAGGAAATGGAATGGTCTCCCCCTTTGTTTTGGCCTTGCCCCACATGAGTAGTAGATTTGCTGGTTATTTTCCTTACTTCCACAAGCCAACTCACATAGAAGTCGTCTGTCTTTAGGTAATACAACTTTGCCACAGGGATGATTTCACCTGTATGCACACTACAAATGGCATCGAGGGAATCGGCCAATCTACCTGGAGGTGAATTACGCGTATGAACGTCCCTTCCACTATCATCTCTACACTGGATGCAACACTTACAGCCCTAAGGCTTCCTCAACCCTCTGATTTGGGGAACCTTTCATGTCCACCGTCCACATTTATTTACTTCTGCTATCAATTTCTTCTCTCTTGATACAACGAGCAGCTTTATATCATGGCGTGTTCTTACCTGTCGATCATGATCGACCTTTTTGTGCAACCATCAATCTGAGTGGGTCCTATCACCTATTCACGAATCAAGATCCTAACGTTGTCTGCACTAGTTCAGATCATAAAAAGAACCTCAACCGTAGATCTATTCCCTTCTTTACCATGACCGTAGATATTTACAGCCGGTACCACTTTTCGCGATTTGGAATCGTGACTTTATCCGCACAAGTCTGGCTTGCGAAATCAGCTGGGACTGTAGATCTGCTTCTGCTTTCATCTCCACCGTCAGATGCTTCCGCCCTTTAACCCATTTCACGATTTGGGAAAGTTCCCTCTACCGAGTATGTTTGTTCAGCGAGTCTGTCTTTGCCCGTCGATCGGGCTCCACCCTGATCTCGGCCTTTCATTGTTTTCTTGTTTTAACAAACTTCATGAATGCCAAATTTGACCATTCCTTTGCGTTTTTGGGTCAAGACCACTTTCTTTTGTCGCTCTTCTTCCTTGTGATCATGGATCGTTGGTCTATGACGCTTATCTCTATCGTCTATGTTGCTGCAAGTCTTCACCTCCGGAGGAATCTACCATCATAGATTGAGTTCTCTTCATTATCCGATGGCCTCAAAACATGGAAAATGTGCCTCTGATAATCTGAAGGGTGCTCACACAGTGTTCAAATGAATAGGACCCTTTTCGGACTCTATCAAGCCCATAAATTGACTGTTGCAAACATAGTGCTAACACCATCCACCTGGGTATGAGTTATAGCTCCTTGATCTATGGCTTTCATTGGGCTTTCCCCTGTTTCAGGTGGAAATTTGGGTGGTAAGTCCTGGTTTCTTTTGGATCGTCTCAACCGAAACTCAACCAGATTGTAAAAAAGTCACTAAACCTAACCTAGGGTTTCAAAACTAGGGAAATCCCACAAAAATTCTCCTACACAAACTATAGGCCACAAGCAAACTTAAGTGACAAGAGGGACTGAATAAGCCAGTTCCTCACCAATATTGTCAAGTTTTTTCAACTCACGATACACCATAGGGTCCAACAGTAAAACGCGGTGAGGAGGATCAACCATCCCTCACCTGAATACCCAACTACCTGGACAGCACATGCGTAGTAATCTCCCCAACTGTTATTCTCAGTGTATTGCACCAACAAGACGGCCAAAAGGTATTTTCTCAGATGGTCTCAGGAATCCTAGAAGGGCCTCCTGATATATGCAAGGTATGTGGGAGTTCAAATCCGTAGTAGTGTTGTCTAATGCTCCATCATCCACAAGGGGACTTCCGATATACAACGAGTACATGAAGTACCTTTAGATATACCTGAAGGGTATGTGAAAGTTCGTTCTATATACCGACGGTATGTGGAAGAATCGCGCAGGTCCAGAGTTACAGTGCATGTAATAAACGACAACTCCTACATTTTACGACGCCGGAACACGTCTCTAAACTATCACTCAAGTTACTAAAAATTTTAACCTATAGCTATCGTTAATTTTAAGTTGAACGGTTAGGTGAATGCATGGAGTTATGATATAAATGTAAAACCATGCAATTATGATATGCAAATTCTTTCACTTTACCTTTCAAAGCATGCCTATTTACGAAAAGGAGAGAGTATTTCATTTTTCCAATTTCGTTTCAAAACCAAAATTTTCCCAAGCAATCTAACTCAAAAAAATTTCTGAGAATACAAAACAAACAAGATGTTTCTAAACTAATCTTTGAAAGCAAGCAAATAGGGAGAGATCTCTTTTCTGAAAAGAAATACAAAGAACATTCGAAGGCATACTAAATATTTTTTCATTTTTTCTTCAATAATGAAAATATATAACTTAAAACAACTAATATTTTTCTTTTGATTGAGACAATAATGTAAAAAGAAAGAAGAAAAATGGAGATCTAAAAGCTTATGAGGCTAGTCAGAGACCCAATAATTCGTCTTCAAACATAATTATAACCAAATCTCAGCAAAAATATTTCTTTTTTAACAAGCAAAAAGAAGTCTTTCGTAAACTTAATGAAAAAATGCAAGCAAGAAACCAACCAGCAAGTCTTCCTTTTCAGTCTTATCAAACCGTAAGAATGAGATCTAATTCAACTAAAACTTTCAAGCCCTCCTTTAAAAAGATAAAAACCAAGCATACAATCAATGAAGATGATGAGCCTAACCTAGATTTTTGAATTCAACAAACAAGCATTTACCACACCTAGGTTTTGAATTTCAACTGCTCAGATCTCTACATGCAAACCCAAACATTCAAAACTGAAAGCACAAAACCAAAACAAATTTTGTAATGACAAGTGCTTAAAAATCCTATCTGACACTGCTTCCTGGGTGTCACTGACAAAGAGGTTCTGAGGTAGCACCGCTTCTTGATTGTTGAACACAGGCAGTGGCACCACTTCCTGATCACTGAACACAAGCGGTGGCAACGCTTATTTCCCACAGTCCATGCGCGGTGTCTTGTAGAAGTCAGAAAATCAAAAAATGGCAAAAAAGCAAAGTTAATCAGTGAAGTACTTGCATAAAAATCATGAATTGGCAGGAATATAAAGCACAGAAGGTATGAATAACTCATATCTGAGCAGATCTGATGATACCAAACCAAGATCTCACTAGATTAGCTAGTAGATCTGATTGATAAAAACTGGAGCTTGGATTTCGGACAAGAGTTGAATACCAAGGAAGATCAGATGCACTAAAAGCTCCTCCCCAACAGAGTCTCCATATTTTTATCTAGGAAAAATACACCTCCTGTGGATAGTATTTGTTCCTCTAGTCTGAATGGTTCAGATCTAGAACAAATAGTTCACAACAGAATTGGAAGACTTTACCTAGAATGGGTGGAGATCTGGAATGAGTCTCTTTGATGGAATAATGTAGTTGCTTCCTATAATGATATCTCTTCATGGATGTACCTGCAATATCACATGAAAACCAGCAAACAAGATCAAAAAGAACCTGAATACGATCCACTATTCTATGTCAGTGACTAAGGAATCCAACAATAAAATACATGATAATGACACAACATACTTTATGGGAAAGGAACCAATTTTGCATTAAAGATGAAGAAGAAGTTTACAACCTTTGCCTTAGTGTCGATATGATCCTTCACAATGCCGATATATTGTCCCCAAAAGCTCCAACTTTCTCCCTCTATGCTCACCCTACTGATTTAGGCCAGAATGTCAATTCAACAGCATAACTTTGCTCCTCCTCAACCATGGATATGAGCCTGCTTTTATAGGCCAAGAGAGGATAGGGATGGTTGAGAAAATGATGGGTGAGGTGGATAGGATATCCTAAAAGGATGGATCTTGAGTCCAGGTGGTCCTCAAGTGTAGGGATAAGGGTGCCACGAATCCTTCCTTCGAGAAGCTTCGTGGAAACCTCTCTTTTTAACTTTTTACCAAGGGCATCACTTCTTGATCATTATGACAGAGGGGTGGCAAGGAAGAACCGTGCCTTGTACAAGAGGTAAAGGTGGTGGCACCGCCTATTGTCAAGAGAGTAAAGGCATTGCTGAAGAAGGAACCACCTCTTGAATTAAAGGCACGAACAGTGCTCGATTTTCATATGAAGGATTGATATATGGGCCAGTATTTTACTTCATAATTTGGGATTCAGGGAAAATACTGATGTTTGGGACCTCATTACATGATGATGACTGGATTTATGTGTAACATACATTGACATGCATTTGGATGAAGTCGAAAGTTGTAAATATCGGATAGACCTTTCCAACGGGCTATCGAGTGCCCAAATAGGATATTGTATGCAAAAGCTATGACTCTGGGAAGTTCATTGTTCAACTTACCACCTTGGGGCCACAAACTTTATGACGGTTCATCTTCTAGGATTGCGTTTTGTAATTTGGGGGTTCTCGCCCTCATTCTTATTATAAATAGCCCCCTTTGGCCTCATTTTGTATTCAGCTTTGCATGGATGGCCGTAGCAGCCACATCTATTCTCAGAGATATCTACCATCATTCTAGCTATTGTATTATAGTATGTTCTATTTCCGCCATTTAATAGAATATGTGTTTACTATATCTCTGTTATATTTGTGAAATGTCTATGATTACGATTTTGTATATGATCTTTCATTTCATTCACACATAGATCTGGATCATTGCTTGAAATCAACCATGACCTCACAATCAAAGGATCATCTCTTTACATATACTCTTTCTACGGGATAATGACGGTTAGGCCATTTATTTTAGTGCAAATAAATACTATTATGCATAGTTAAATAATTAACAGTGTCATCAATGTATTCAAGCAACATTTTTTAAGAATTCCAAATTTACTTTTTTTCACATCCTCTACACATGTTGATCTCATATTTTGTTATGTTTGCATTTGTACCTTTCTCATCCATTTGATTTTGAATTTGTTCAAACCGTGCAATCTTTTTCCCATTCACCGAAAAGATCAATAGGAAGTGGGGTACTCCCTGGGTTGGATGTCTTAAATTGTCTCCTTGCTTCTAACACTTCTTCCCTTTTTATATCATACAAATCAAGCCATTTAGTCATGATGTACATGTGGTATAGAACAAACTTGTCAAGCACGGAACTTTCATCGACACCTATTAAAAATCAACATGTATAATTCAAACATTAAATGTTTCAATTTGAGAAACACAAAATTATATAGTAAATGATTAAAATTAAACACACTATTGATTAATTTTACTTACCAACTTCTTCTTGAACACAATTTCTTTGAGGGTTTTCTCCATTTATAATATATGATGCACGTTCTTCATCCCAAAATCGTGGACTATCTTCAAAATCTTTGCCAAGGAATTCCAAAAGGAAGTAAAATGCTTGATTCGGTACATACCCTTCAACCATGCAACTATCTCGATGTGCCTCTTGTCAGATATTTTTTTTAAGGTTTTCATGTACCTCTCAAAGAAAAACATCCACCTCATTGAAACAGTACATGCCATTTCAAAGGCATTGACTAGGTGTATAAGTAAATGGACTATGTGTTTAAGTAAATGGACCTGAGACTTAACTCATTATACCTAAAGAAAACATGTACCATAAATGACAAAGACAATGATCACCCACTAGTTGAAAAATTAACGATCAGAGGCATCCCACATCACATAGTTCATATAGTATGCATTGATTTTGATTCAATCACCTGAAAGTTTATTCTATAACACGAACTTCACAAAGTATCATAACAACACATTGTTATTATTATGTTATAAGGATGTCTACTAAATCATAATATTTACTACTCAGTACCTGTTATAACCAAGGTAGTTTCTCACATTTCCATATTAGAGTATATTCACATAAAATCATTCTCTCATAATATGATATCTTGTTGTCTATGGTTTTATTGTTAGCATATAACAAGCGTAATGATGACCAACAATTGTTGCTTTACAGTGCACCTAATCAATATAATACATCATTAACAGCATGAATGGTAACCAAAAGGGTGCATACTAGTATCAAAATATGCCCTCAATTTGCTACAAGTGGTAGGTGCCTCTTTACATGAAGGATTATGGCATTATAGGAGAAACAAATGTAGGGAGGTGTCCCTAGGAGGGAGCACCGACAAGAGATCAACATAAGCAATGTATGTTATCTAGACTCCAAAGTAGTAACCAAAACATGGTTTTTCAACTACAAAAGAGGCCCACAGTTAGGTACAAGTGGAAAGTTCCTCTTAACATAATCATAACAGTTCACAATGTAGGATAAACAACAATGAGGTCTCCCAAAGAGGGATCGCTAGAAGGAATTAAACATGAACAATGAGTGTGGTCCAAAGACTACTATATCACTACCAGATTATATCAATAGCATATTTTCTCTTCAAATCCCTATATAGACCATCCAACGATTCATTTAAGCCTTCAACAAGTTTTCCGTCAAAATTGAGTTGAGTGTTCCTAAAGAAACCCCAAATGTTAGGTTTATTTTTTTATCTATTAACTCACCTTAGAAAAGAATTGAAGCTATTTTAGTTACCTCTATGGAACATATTTTCCAACTTGCCTCCAAAATGGAAGCCAAGTTGCCTAAGCCTAACCCTGTCAGCTAGAAGAAACATACTTATTATCCTCAATCCCTTGCCCCACTAAAGGCCATTATAACAATAGTAGGCAGAACAACAAAACATTCACCACCACACCACTCATAGTTAAATGGTTGGTGGATTTTTAAATCCATGTTAGTAAACAAAGGAGGTCATCATAAAATCCCATTTGATTAAAATTGGTGATTACTTTCATAACACAAATACATACAAAATTAAACGAAACTATGTCCAACCTTTTCATAATTTTAGTGTGAGAGACTTCACCCAAGTCCCAAATCGTTGCACCTAAAGCAAACATGTACCAAAATGATAAAGACAATGATCACTCATTGGTTGAAAAATTGAAAAATCATAGGCATCCTACATAACTCATTGGTTGAAAAATTGAAAATCATAGGCATCCTACATAACAGAGTTCATATAGTATGCATTTCTTCGTATTCAATCACTTGGAAGTTTATTCCATAACGTGAACTTCAAAAACTAGCTTAACAACAAACTGTTATTATTCTATTCTAAGGATGTCCACTAAATCGTAAGAATTACTACTCAACACCTACTATAACCAAAGAAGTTGCCCACATTTCCATATCATAGTATATTCACATAAACCAAACTCTCATAATATGATATCTTGTTGACTATGGTTTTATTATTTGCTTATAACGAGTGTAATAACAACCAATAATTGTAGCCTTGCAGTGCACCTAATCATTGTAAAATTCCATAATTAATGGCATGAATAGTAACAAAAAGTGTGCATATTAGCATCCAAAGATGCCTCAATTTTATACAAGTAGTAGGTGCCTCTTTACTTTTAAGATTTCATATGATAGACTAGATATCATTAGTGTTCAATACAAATTCACAACAGTGGCATATGCAAAATCAGTGAAAGAAACACAATCACAAGATAGACACTGTAGTTATACTGGGAAACCCTCAAGGGGAATAAAGCCAAGCAAAACTTCCTCTATATA
>LPNX010239216.1:347402-431611 GCA_001517045.1 Pseudotsuga menziesii | reverse complement strand
CTCTCTCTCTCTCTCTCTCTCTCTCTCTCTCTCTCTCAAGTGAGTGAGTCTATGTTCAAATAAGAAGCACAACTCTTCTATTTATACTTATTGAGCCAACTAACTTTTACCCTAAAAAAGTCGACCCCACTAAACTATCTGGTCCAACTTCACCTAGGAAGACTCAAAACAGTATTTTATATTATTCATTAGCGTACTAATGACACAACTTAAATTGGATGATTTACCTCATGAAACTATGATGCCCAATTACAATAGTAACACCCCGATGGAGGAATAATAACATCTCCTTTGGGTTACATCAGTAAAATACATTTAGAATATACTTTGAAGTTACAATCTTTCAACACTCCCCCTTAACAAGAAGGTTATTCTACTGACACCATCAACATAGTCTATAGGAGAACCAAGAGACAGTATCTTCAGCAGTATCGAGGTAATACATCTATACATCATAGGAAGTTTTCACAATCAGTAACTGGAACAATTACTCTTCAATGTCTTCATCTTCTGTATCACACGATCACTTGATCCTTTTGAAACAACACTTCAATCTTTCGATCCTTCATAGCAGCACTTCAATCTTCTTAATCCTTTGCACCAGTACTTCGATCTTCTCGATCCTTTGCAGTAGCACTTCAATCCTTTTGATGCTTTGCAGCAACACTTTGATCCTTTGGAGTAGCACTTCGATCTTCTCGATCCTTTCAAAGCAACACTTCGATCCGTTCAATCCTTTGCAGAAGCATTGTTGCTTTGCTGCCATGCTACCTGCAGTACACACGATCTCTTTGTGGGATGATCAATCCCTATAACTTTAGGACATGGTTCCAAGGATGATGCAATCCTCCATTAGCCTACTCCCCGTTAACGAGGAGGACCCATAGTATCGACTAGATGAATCATATACAACTGAATGTAGATATCGACCGCACCTAGATGCAGGCCTTGTCGTCCATAAGGACTCATTGTAGACCATTCTCATCCTATTAGAGCTAGGACCACTCCTGAGTGAATTTTATACTATGGCATCTACACATACATGTAGGCATACTCTCCATACAAGATTATTGTCTGCAGAGCAGATCTCGACCAAATATAAATTCCATCCATCGTCGCAGAACATCCTTGCCACTAAGGATAGGACCACTCCCAAGTGAGTGTTATACTATGACATCCATGAGGACTCATCATAGAGAATCCTTACCACTAAGGCTAGGACCACTACCAAGTGACTATTATTCTATAGCATCTACATATAAATGTAGGTATACTCTCCATACAAGAGTAATGTTTGCAAAGCAGATCTCGACCACATGTAAATGTCGGCCCTGTCGTCCGTAAGGACTCATCATAGAGAATCCTTGCCACTCAGGTTAGGACCACTCCTGAGCGAGTGTTATTCTACAGTATCCACAAATGAATGTGGATACTCTCCATACGAGAGTCACTTTTACAGGGCCATCCTTGGTTAGTAAGGACCAATCTCATGAACAGAGTGTTATTCCTGTAATCCTCAAAAGAGGATACTAGCATCTAGAAGTGAATGTTGGACCTTGACAGCATTTTCAGGCGCACCTAGCCTCTTCCATGCTAGAGCATCACTGTCATCCCCTCATCGATGTTAGTCTCATCATCACTCCCCATTTTCTGAGAGGATCCATATTATCAACCTGCTCTCCCTTTGTCCAAGGAGGGTTCATATATTCGACCTGCTCTTCCTTTCTGAGGAGAGTCCATATCTTTGACTTGATCCTCCTTTATGAAGAGGGTCCATATCTTCATCATTCCTTATTGCAAGGAATGTTTGTAGTCCCATCATTGTTCCTCCTTGCAAGGAAACTCTTTTTGAACTACACCAAGCTTGTCACGGAAATATTGAAACTTTACTCGAGATAGAGACTTGGTCAGTCCATTAGCAACCTGCTAATAAATACTCACATACCGGAGCTTTATAGCTCCCTTTTTTACCATATCCCTTATATAAAAAGTATTGGATTTCTATGTCTTAGATTTATCATGGAACACCGGATTCTCTGTCATCTTTATACAACTCTGGTTGTCACAAAGAATCACTGTGTTGTCCAAATCTATGTCAAATAGTCCTGACATAAGTTTCTGAAGCCATATCGCTTCACAACTAGCAGAGAAAGATGCTATGTACTTTGCTTCAGTTGTGCTGAGAGCAACACTATACTATTTCTTACTAAACCATGAGATAATGGCAGATCCTAGACAATAACATCCACCTTAGGTGCTCTTCCTGTCTGCATCTCTTCCTACCCAATCTAAATCTGTATATCCATATAATATGTAGTCATGATCTCTACCATATTAAAGTCCCAAGTCTATCATACCTTTTAGGTACCTCATCACATGATTTGTAGCTATTAATTGAACCCATATAGGTTTAACTAGATACTGACTTAAGGTGTTCACAACAAAGCATATATATGTCCTTGTATTCGTCAGATACATCAATGACCCAATGATCTATCTGTACTGAGTCATATCCACTAAATCTAGTGACTGATTAGATAACAACTTCAGGTTGGTGTCCATGGGTGTGGCCATTGCTTTACAATCCAACATATCAAATATTTTCAAGATTTCTACTGAATACTTTCCCTGATTCATAAAAATTCCTTCTGGGATATGCCACACTTCCAGCCCTAGGAAATAATGCATCAATCCAAGATCTTTCATCTTGAATTCTTCAGGTAGCTTCTTTTTGCAATCTATGATTTGTTTCTCATTTCCAGTCAGAAATAGATCATCCCCATACAATAATAGTATGACTGGTTCATCATCCATAACCTTCATGTAAAGGTTAGGATCAGCTTTACTCTTATTAAAGCCCAAGCTTGTCAAGAAGCTGTCTATTCCACCATACCAATATCTAGGAGTTTGCTTCAGTCCATATAGAACCTTTTTCAACTTACATACATGAGTCACTTTGTCTTCGATTTCAAATCCTTGTGGTTGTTCGATGTAAACCTCTTCCTCAATCATACCATTCGGGAAGGTTGTCTTTGTATCCATCTGGTGTAGATCCCACTTCATCATGGAAGCAAGTGCCATGATGGTTCTGATGGAAGTGTACCTTGCGACTGGAGAAAATTTCTCTTCATAATAAATCCCCTCTTTCTGAGAGAATCCTCTAGCCACAAATCTCGCCTTGTGCTTTTCAATACTTCCATCAGCAACATGTCTTATCTTCTAGATCCATTTCGAAAATATGACACTCTTGTTCTCTGGTTTGGGTACTATATCCCAAAAATCATACTTCATTATCGACTGGTATTCTTTCGTTGTTTCTTCAACTCATTCTTTATTCTGTGTAGCTTCCTCATAGTCGGTGGGTTCTTGATCTACAAGGTCACACCTCAAAGATACATAGCTAGAGTATGGCTTTGATCTTTTGCTTGTTCTTGTGCAGCCTTCTGGAGCTCCATATCTCTTTGCTTCTTAAATGATTTCTCTTACCCAAGCAAGTTTTCTCTTTTGAGAGATATCCATAGTAGGGGGCTCCTGAGGTTCTAGCATAACATGATATTCAGATGCTACCATTTCGGGAGAGGGTTTAGCTTCTACCATTCTGGGAGGTACATCCTCTTCATGTACTTCTTTAAGATGACACCTTCTAGATTTCTTAAGAGTTGTCTCTTCATCAAATGTTACATCCCTACTAATATCGATATGATGGAATCCTGAGATATATATCCTAAAGGATCTGGATACTTCACAGTATCCAACAAATATTCCCTTTTTTCCCAGAAGGATCCAACTTGGTTCTCTTCTCTTTCGAAATATGCACATATATTGGAAAAACAAATATCTTGAGATGGATCACTTCAGGTTTCTTTCCTGTAAACATTTCTTCAGGAGTCTTGAATTCAAGAGAACTGTGAGATAATATATTATGCACATATACAGTTGTTATTGTTGTTTCAACCCATAGGTGCATGGGGAGGTATTGGTCATGAATCATGGTCTTCACTGCTTCCATAATGGTTCTATTCTTTCTTTCTTCAACACCATTATGTTGGGTATTATAGGGAGTGGTTAGTTCCCTCTTGATTCCTACCTCCTTACAGAATGCTTCAAATTCCTTTGAAGTGTATTCTCCACCATTATCTGATATCAGTGTCTTGATTCTTCTTTCTGGATGGTTCTCTATCAAGACTTTAAATTCCTTGAATTCCCCGAACACTTCACTCTTGTTCTTCAAGAAGTATATCCATGTCTTTCTTCAATAGTCAGCAATAAATGTGACATAATATCCATATCCACTTAACGATATGGAGCGCATAGGACCACATGCATTAGAATGAATTAATTCCAACGTACATTTAGTCTTTGTTTCACTTTTCAAAAAGGGATTCTTAATGTTCTTTCCTCTTGCACATCCTTTGCAAGTTCCCTCATGATCAATCTTCATATCTGGTAACCCTGTTACCACCTTACTCACATAGGGAAGTGCTTTGTAGTTGATGTGATCAAGAATCCTATGCCATAGGTCACTTGAGCTAGTAGTTTCATGGACAAGGGTTGTCTCTGGATGACCTTTGAGTTTGTATAGTCCTCCTTATTCTTCACCAATGACCACAGCATCTTCAAGTGTCTTTCCTTTGGACCACATAAGTACTTGTCCATCTATAAAAGCAACTCTATATCCTTTATTATCTAGTCTTGAGATGGAAAGTAGGTTCTTTTTTGAACCCCGTACATACAATAGCTCCTTAATCTTCATGGAAATCCCAGAGTCAATCTTGTATCTTGATTTACCAATGCCTTTCATGGGATATCGATAGTCGTTTCCTAATGATACTTTCTTAGGAGAGATATTTTATTTAAGTCTTGACAGAGTTTGTTTCTTCCCTAGCATGTGCTTTGAAGCACCACTATCAATAATCCATGTATCTTCTCCAGGTGTTACAGACCCGGAGAGTGCAAACAATAGTACATATTCTTCTACATCTTCTTCTTTATTAGTATCTTTCGAGGTCTTTCTTATTCTTCATCATCATCTTCAACTAGATGGGCATGATGTCTTTTGTTGTTGTTCTTCTTTGGTGATGGACACTCTCTGGCAAGGTGTCCTATCGTATAATAGTTGTAGCATTGATACTTTGAGTTATCCTTCTTTTTGTTTTGAAACTTCTTCTTTGAAGGTGTTATCACCCTGTAATTTTCCTATGGCTGTGGTAGGAAATCACAAGGGTAACCATTTCAAACCAATATTTAGACTGTATTCTAGCCAATATGGTCAGAGAGGGATTTCTCTTGTCATAGAAAATTTCACATATATATTTGACTTTAAAAAAGCATGCAGAAGGATATATTTGTGATGGGAACAGGATATTTGCAGGTTTAAAAGATGGCGACATAAAAGAAATACCATTGGGCAATGGAGTCAAAGCCTAAAACATTCAAGGACTTACAGCAAATAATAACCAGCAATAACCTTCATAATCTGAGGCAAGATAGGCATCAATATTCAACAAAATATCTTTGAAGAGATGGCAAGGGGAAATGAAAAGAAGCTTGATGTAATAGGAGGCACCGATCTATGTATGAATCTCCTGAAAACACCTTTAGTAGAATAAACAGCAAAGGCTAGTAATTGCAATGGAGCATAGAAGATGAATTCTAAAACGTTTACCATAAACACATAAACAAATAGATGATCTGATGCAAAGAGCGCTTAACAGAGAGCGAATTCCTCACACACAACTATAAATGCATTAGCAAAAGATACACAGACATGAAAATGAAATTTACAAAGGAAAAACATACTGAATAGTGAACACCGTGATGAATCTCACACATTCAAGCTATTCTTTCATTAATGCTTCCAAGAAAATGATAGAGCTACAAACCCCAAGCGCTAAGGCTTCTGAATGACAGTTTTCAATCGTTTCTTCCTCTTTCGAGGGTATATTTATAGTGTAAACAAGCTCCTGAGACCAACATCGAAATAGAGGCCAAATCAGTTACAAAAATGGGGATCAATCCTGAATGATCATAAAATCCTAACAACTTTTGACCTGGAGGATTCATCGTGATCAGAAAACAAAACAAGAAAGCATGTTGGGGCGTGCATGATGGAAAAAAATGGGAAATTGAACACCTGGAAACCAAGCCTGCTGGATGAAAACGAGGGCTCAAAGCACCTTTGACGTTCTACAACAGATTTTCTCCTTCCTACATCTTTAACCAGCGAAATCATCATGGACCATTGATATTTTAATCAAAGCAAGGATACGGAGACACGTGTCCAAACCTGTGCACTCTGTAAAACTTTCGCAGATTTTTGGATAGTTAAATCAACGACACTTTGAAATAGCAGAATTTTCCTCGACCGTGGATCTAGATCAATCTTGATTTGAGCCATCAAAACCCACGGACCCTTTAAATGATTCCGCAGATTTCAAAAGTTCATTTCCCCATGCTTGTTGCCTTAGTGGAATTATTCTCCACGTTGATCTTTACTCACCATCAATCGCGGTCATTAAAACCTGTAGGCATTTAATCGATTTCACAAATAAGGAAGCTACTTATCTCGTGTGCATGTTTCCTTTTTTTTGCACCGTCGATCCTCGCCATAAACTTTCCAGTCGTTGGTCTAAGATCAAGCTGTGGGCTGGCGGAAAGCAGAAATCGAGATCTCTATGATTTTACGGCCAAATTCTTATGTTTCTAACTTCCTCCCTCTCCTCCTTTCTCGACCATCGATCTAGGTAGAAGAGATCTGAGCTGTTGGATCTTGGACTGTGGAAAGTGGAAGTCAGGTTTTCTAATTTTGCAACCAGATAATTTACCTTTTCCGCTTTCTCCTTCCCGTTCTTACCTCTTCTTTCTGCATTGTTTATCTGGGCGGAAGCAATCTGAGCCGTAGATCTAGCAGATCACAGAAGGAGGAAATCGAGATTTGAACTTTCTACGAAGTTTGATTTTGATCTTTCCACATCTGCCTTTTCTTTCCACACTGTTGATCTGCATAGGAATATTCCCAACTGTTGGATCTGGTGGATCGCAGAAATTGGTCCTTCAACCTTTCAAGACCAAATTTTTTGTATTTTCATTTTTCGACTTCCATCCTTTCTGTTATTTTTCAAGCCATTGATCTGGGTGAAAACTCTCTAAGCCATCAGATCCCGGATTGCTAAAGGCGGAAATCGAGATTTGAACTTTTTATAACCAAATTTTTACTTCTCTCGATTTCCGACCTCCACCCCTCTACTCTTTTTTAGACCATTGATCTGGGAGAAAACTCTCTGAGCCATTGGATCCGGGATCGCAGAAGGAAGAAATCAAGATTTTAACTTTTTATAACCAATTTTTTACCTCTTCCGCACTTCGGCTCCTGATTTTCCCAAGCAGAAACAGTTTTTAGCCCTTTGATCTTATCAGTGATGCATCTGGTCCATCCATTCTGGTCCTCTTTTAACCTTGATTAGATTTTTCTTACTTAGGCACATTTCCAAGGTCGTGCTGAAGGATTTTTTTATTGTTTTGACATTCAGGCTTAGGAATAATCCTCCCAAGCAACTTCAAACCCTTCCCTGCATACCTCTAGGTCCTAAGATATGAAAAAAAAATTACCCTACCCCTCATTTTTACTGGCTTATCCTTCTCCAGATGGATCTGTATGGGTTTATCTGTAAAAATCCTCAAAATTTAGCACAGGTGCTAACAGCGGCTCTAACTCGGGGATGCTATCCTTCCTGTGAGGCAGAAAATGTTATATTTTTATCATTCAAGCTAGCATTATGATCTTAGGATATTATCTGAGAGAATAACATGCACAGCAATAAACACAGGAGACAAGAGACACAAAGAATTTTCCTCGGGGAAACCATAAAGGAGAAAACCCCGCAACTTCCTCATAGAAAGAATGAGCAGCAATAGCAAAAGTAAAACCCAAAAACATAAAGATGATCTCCAATAGTAGTTGTCTCTTTATCTGATCCCAGCTTCTTCTCTCTCACTCATGCGCCCCAGTGAGTGAGTGTGTGTGTGATAAATAAAGAGTCTCACTCTCTATTTATATTCCTTTGTTCACTTAATATTTGACTCAGTTATGTAGGCTCAAGTAATCCTAACTCAATTATGTAGGCTTGAGTAACCACAACTGGGGTACTAATGACCCGGCTTACATTAACTCACCTAGGGCTGACTTCTCTAGGAGAGTCTAATAACCCTAGTGCCCCACAACTGCGGGGAGTTCAACCCTTGAACAATAAGGAGGGGTACCCTCTATGACTTTACATGACTTGTTTACATTATTGAATCTCCCGATAGGAACATCAAGGCATGACATGACTCAATTACATTACAGATACTTCCCGGAATAAACATCGGGGTACAATACATAAAATATACAAGTGAATACATTCTGAAGTTACAAATACATCAACACTCCCTCTTAACTAGGAAGGTATTCTCTCGACACAATTTATCAGCATAGGTCTTCTTCTTTGTGTCCACTGGATCATCATAGAGTTCTTGTCATCTTCATTACTGGATCTAGATCATCACTCGATCTAGATCATCACTGTTGGATCATCATCACTGGATCTGGATCATCACTCGATCTGGATCATCATCACTCGATTTGAATCATCACTGGGTCATCATCACTGGTGCTATCTCTCGATTCTTCTCATCATAGGAAGTTCTACAAAGCCAGCCCTTTTTCATGTTCTTTGTAGGCCTAGCCTCCATGTAGGTCTTCTTTAGCACTTATATCTGACCCTAATTCAAAATGGCCCGCCAAGCACTTACATCTGACCATGAGAGGAACACATCCAACACCATGTTAGAAAGGCACACCCAGCACTCACATCTGACTATGGGAGGAACACATCCGAGAACCATGTTAAAAAGGCCCAACACTTACATTCACCAGCATGATAGGACACACATACTATCATCTATGAAAAGTCACAGCACTTACAATCACCAGCATGGTAGTACACACCTACTACCATCTATGAAAAGGCACAGCACTTACAACCACCAGCATGATAGGACACACCTACTATCATTTGTGGAAAGGCATGGCACTTACAACCACCAGCATGATAGGACACACCTACTATCATCTATGGAAAGGCACAGCACTTACAATCACCAGCATGATAGGACACACCTACTATCATCTATGAAAAGGCTCAGCACTTACAATCACTAGCATGACAGGACACACCTACTATCATCTATGAAAAGGCTATGCACTTACATCTGATCATGTGGGATCCAATCCCACAGTCACATCAGAATGGCTCTGCACTTACATCTGATCATGTGGGAGCCAATCCCACAGTCACATCAGAATGGCTTTGCACTTACATCTGATCATGTGGGATCCAATCCCATAGTCACATCAGAATGGCTCTGCACTTACATCTGATCATGTGGGATCCAATCCCACAGTCACATCAGAATGGCTCTCAGCCCTAGGCTGAGTATTCCTAGTAACTGACCAGGTGCCTCCATTCTCCCAGAGAATGCCCTCTCAGCACTTATATCTGATCATGTGAGAACACATCCCTTAATCACATCAAAATGGCTCAGCACTTACATCTGACCATGAAAGGAACCAATCCTCTCACCATGTCAGAATGGCTCACAGACCCATCACTTCCCTTTGGAGAGAACCTCGATCTGGAGAACACCAAGATTCTCCATGAAGTACTCAAACTTCACTCTGGCCAATGGCTTAGTCAACACATCAGCTATATGTTCGTCTGTCGCAACATACTGGAGTTTTACTGCTCCTATCTGCACCATATCCTTGATATAGTGATATTTGATCTCGAAATGCTTCGACTTGTCATGGAACATCGGGTTCTCAGACAACTTCACACAACTCTGGTTGTCGCCATTTATACAAGTAGCATCCAACTAGAGATCAAATAAATCATACAGTAGCTTCCTTAGCCATACTACCTCACAACTAGCTGAACAAGCTATGACATACTCTGCTTCAGCTGTAATCAGTGCCACACAGGACTGCTTCCTGCTAAACCAAGAGATCACACCTGATCCCATACTGAATCAACACCCTGAATTGATCTTCCTATCGATGGCACTGCCTGCCCAATATGAATCAACATAACCTTCCAGGTTAATCTTCTGATTCACCTCATACTTGAGCCCATAATCAACTGTACCCTTCAGGTACCTCAGAATATGCTTTACAGCAATCAAGTGAACATTTCTAGGATCTGTCAAGAACTAGCTGAATGTGTTCACAGCAAAGAAAATATCTAGTCTTGTATTAGTTAGGTACATCAAGGACCCAATCATCTGACGATACATCGTAGCATCAATTGTTTCTGATGAAGCATCACTCAATAGCTTCAAGTTCGATGCCATAGGTGTGGTCATGGCCTTGCAGTCCATCATCCCGAATCTCTTCAAGATATCTACCACATACTTTCCTTGTCCAAAGGAAATTCTATCTGCATTCTACCACACCTCCATGCTTAGAAAATAGTGCATCATACCCAAGTCCTTCATCTTGAACTCAGATGCAAGCTTCCTTCTGAGTTCCTCTTTTCTGTTAGGAACAAGTCATCGACATATAACAGGAGCATCACTGGTCTTCCACCTTCAACCTTGAAGAAAAGGTTGGAATCTACTTTACTCTTAGTAAATCCTAGAGCCGTCAGTAAGTTGTCCATCCTGTCATACCATGCTAAACCTCAGGATCTTCTACAGTCACTCCCTCTAAAGCAGAGCATCATTCTCCCTCTGTCTTTCGTACTCTATGCTTGAAACATTTTGTACTGAAGTGACAAGTACCTTCCTCTGCTACTGATATTCTATGTGTCCATATAGGGTTGCTGGATACCAAGATCCTTTATCTTGAAAACGTTCTTCTCGCACCCATCTGTGAGCTTGTCATCCTCTATAGGTTTTCATCTTCAACCTTGTAGCAAAGGTTAAGATCTTCATCACTCTAGGTGATCTTCAAGCTCCTCATGTATGTGTTATCCCATGGGTGTCTTCTGAGCTTGTACAAGGCCTTCTTTCATTTGCACACATGATTCTGCCTGTCATGTGTCTCAATTCCCACTGGCTGCAAATTTCTCTTCATAGTCTATGCCTTCTTTTCATGAGAAGCCTCGTGCTACGAATCTTTCCTTGTATCCCACGATGTTTGCAGCTCCTGCATGATGGAACTACGAACTTCCCTTCATGTATCGATACTACATCCTAGACACCATTCTCCTTGAACTGGTCTTCCCTTTCTTCTTGGTTACTTCTTCATGGCTGGAAGGTTCTACATCCATGATGTCACTGCATTCATCATATTATTCTTCATCTTGAACTATCGTCACTTGTTCTTTGGAACAAGTCTCATCCTTCTTTGCTTGTAGGCAATTTTACGCGATCTTTCCTACAAGTCAAATGCATTAGTTGTATGGTTAGAAACGTTTCATAAGGTATATTCATTATGAAAAAAAAAATTGCATCAAGATATATGATTATGCAACTATTTTAGCCAATACACCATTCATCCATATCTCACGGAAACTTTCTAGATGCCTTTCATCTCTACTAGGACAATATTGAGATTGCGCACTAATCCAATATGTCAGCAAAGAGGTTTCATTCTAGATAAGTAGCAATGGAATGTTGTATAGCACCATGAGATACTTACCCATTACATGCATATTAGTAGTATACTGTCATTAATGCAAACATTCTATCATGCATAATACATCAACTAAATATAAACAAATGCATAACAAAACAATATCATGAAATGACAATTGAATACTTATCTTAGTATTTGTTTTGTGCGTAGACTCCTTCTTGAGCCTTCAGCTTCATCATCTTCTTCATTCATAATTTCTTATCCAAATGCTAAGATGGATAAGAGGTTCTTCAAGAGTTGAGTCCTTCGTATTCCTCATCGCTTGAGGGATCTTCTTTGGATGGTGAGAGCTTGATCTTCAGTTGCTCCCATCTTTTCTTCTCTTATTATGAGTCGAACTTCTTCTTCTTCTCAGAGTCTGTTGAAAGTAATCACTTCCTTCTGGCACACATTCCTCACATGAATG
Organism: Pseudotsuga menziesii; assembly: GCA_001517045.1. Lineage (NCBI taxonomy): Eukaryota > Viridiplantae > Streptophyta > Pinopsida > Pinales > Pinaceae > Pseudotsuga > Pseudotsuga menziesii. Next base: position 419,531 of record LPNX010239216.1, on the reverse strand, counting down.
AATACCATGATCCTGGGAGGCCATTCAAGGTGGCTATCACCACTTCTGCATTCTCCACTTCTTCTTCTATTGCTACAAGTTGTTCTTTAATTTGAGAGACCCTCGTAAAGTATGATTGTATGGTCTCTTCATTCTAGATCTTCACATTTTTCAACTGTTTTCTCAAAGTCATATTCTGATTTATGTTCTTCCCTTCAAATAGCTTGGTCAAGGAATCAAACATCTATTTTGGTGTCTTTAGGGAATACACTTGTGGTATAAGGTGATCCGTGATTGAATCAGCAATGATCTTCTTGGCCTTGACCAAGTTCTTCTGGTGTAAGGATTTTATCCTCATCTCCCTTTGGAACTGGAACCTCTCTACTTATGTAGGTGTCCAATTCATTTTTTTCAGAGATCATATACTTCCATGCTTGGAATTTGTCAAATTCACCAAGCTTATTCTCAAGCTAATGTGATAGATCACTTTGAAATGAGAACCTCAAATGAAAATAGCAAAATATTAGATCTTACCGATTTGAGGTGTCCATCCTGGTTCCAGAGCTGGCGGATCTAGGGTTTGTTAGAGAAACCCTAATTTTCAAAACTTGGAATATTTTAGATTTGATTGGATAGAAATATATACCTCTTCAAGGCGATCTGTCTAATGTACTCCTTTTTTTGAAACAGTGGAGAGAAGCTCCCGGAATAGGAAGCCCTAGCTTACCAATTTATTCTGTAGAAATTCCTGATATTGTTTCTGTGGTATCTCTGCAATTACTCCTAAGCTATGTCTGAAATTTTGTACTGAGGTATCCTCGGCTGTCCTTGTTCCAACACTATAGTTTTCATCAGAATTGGTTTCACCAATTGGGACTTATGAGCATTTTCCCATGATGACTTGTTTCAGGACTGTTCAGCATAGCGAAGTTGTACGAACTGCCATGTGTCACTATTTTATCTTCAATGTCTAAAACGTTGAACATAGAAATTAAATTCTGTGCCCTTTCTGGAACATCTTGAGAAATTTCATTTGGACCTCTGTAGCTCGAGATATAGCAATTCTCCATGGGTGTCTTGTTTAGGGATGAATCTTGGGAGAGGTTGGTACCCTAACTTGTAGGAATCATATCTCCTATAATATAGTGAATATGAGGCTGAAAATTGGATACAGTGTATATCAGGATTTTATCTTTGACCTGTGAAAGTTTCAGCCCCTGAGACTTCTAGTATTCAGAGATATATCGAATTTACCAAAACTTATCAGTTTTAGTATTTAGGGTTTTTCCAGCCTGGGGTCAAACTAGGGTTTGACTTTCTCGTAGTTACACCCAACCACAAATATTGAACCGGGTCTCTAAAATTTGATTTTGATGAGGAGAGATATCCTATGTCAGTCTCACTCAAAATTTCCTCTTCTATAAAAATCCCTAATTTCCCGCACCAAAAACTGAAAATGCCCGGAATCAAATTCTGCTTCAACAGAAAGATACGCCCTTCAATGGAGAGTCTGCCTAGAATACTTTTGCTGATGGATTATGGAGAGAAACCCAAAAAGTAAGAATCCCTAGCTTCCGCAGCTACACAATTTCTTCTTCTCAAGTTATCTCTGATACCATCTTAGATTTCTATCATTCAAGCTAGCATTATGATCTTAGGATCTTATCTGAGAGAATAACATGCACAGCAATAAACACAAGAGATAAGAGACACAAAGAATTTTCCTCGAGGAAACCATAAAGGAGAAAACCCTACAACTTCCTCAGAGATAGAATGAGCACCAATAACAAAAGTAAAACCCAAAAACATAAATATGATCTTCGACAACAGTTGTCTCTTTCTCTGATCCCAGCTTCTTCTCTCTCACTCATGCGCCCTAGTGAGTGAGTGTGTGTGTGATAAATAGAGAGTCTCACTCTCTATTTATATTCTTTCATTCACTTAATATTTGAATCTGTTATGTAGGCTCGAGTAATCCTAACTCAGTTATGTAGGCTCAAGTAACCACAAGTGGGGTACTAATGACCCAACTTACATTAACTCACCTAGGTCCGACTTCTCTAGGAGAGTCTAATAACCCTAGTGCCCCACAACTGTGGGGACTTTAACCCTTGAACAATAAGGAGGGGTACCCTCTATGACTTCACATGACTTGTTTACATTATTGAATCTCCCAATAGGAACATCGGGGCATGACATGACTCAATTACATTATAGATACTTCCCGGAATAAACATCGGGGTACAATACATAAAATATACAAGTGAATACATTCTAAAGTTACAAATACATCAACAGCAAATAACCACATAGACCACGTGCCTGGCCCATTAGGTTGGTCCCAATATTTCCTTAAACATGCTCTGAAAACAAAAACTGAACAGATACTAAAAACAAACTGGAAAATTGCTTAAAAGAAATGCTCGCCATGTCAAGCTTATTTATTCCTATCTACCCTACTTACTGAACAACAATGCTCAATCAAGTAATTTCTGACTTCCAATGAAACAAGTCAAGCAAATGATCCAGTTATTGATTTTCTTCAGCATGCTTGATCCAAATCAGAAAGGAAGAATTGAATGTTACAGGGTTATGATATAAAACCTGCTCTTTGTTGCACACACATAATACACCATTCTTACTACAAAGCTTCTCCACATATCTAGCTACTGGACCATGACAACCTTTAAAAATTTCTGTTATACATCTGCCATGACAAGGCTACTCCATATATTCAGCCACTGGATCATAAAATCCAAGATAGTCTTCAAATTATCTGTCATTTTCTTGCCCTGATAAGGCTGCTCAAACTGTATCCCCACATGTACAGTGTCAAACTTTTCTTCAAAATAATCATGCCAAGAATGCTCATGACAATTTGTACATGAGACATTAACTATTTCATCAAAAATTCCAGAATTTAAGACCTAGTTCTTTTCCTGCATTTCACGGGGAATATCTTCAATGAAATCGAGTGAAATAAACTCTTCTTGGCATGAAGAGTTTGAACTTGAAGAACATGAGGAGACATCCCATTTAGGACCCTTGTCTTCCAAGTAGCCATCCCCATATTCATTATACATAGGTGCGCTGAAATATTCCTCAAAACCACCACAAACAAAGTTTGTAACAGGTTGATTGCATTCTTCATAAAACCAATTGTAAAACTCCTTCTGTACAATGCTAGGCTAATTATCTTCCTGCTCATAAAAAGGAGGATTTGAATGCAAAGCAGATTATACTTGGTCACCATTCTCATTATCCACTCCTAAAAATTCCATGGCATTATTCATATACTCAAGTTTTTTTGTTTTCTTAGAGGCCCTTAATTTTTGTCGCAGAAACTCAAACGAGGCATAAAAAATTGGCAAACAGTTACTCTCATCCTGTTGATTGTATTCTTCATGAAAAGAAGGATTGGAATGAAAAGCAGTATTTAGTTTTTCATTCTTCTTGTCTTCCACCAGCAAAGAATGATTTGTATGTTCATGTAAATCTTTAGGTGAAATTTGAGTCTGAAAAACACACAAAGGTCCATCTTTAACCATTAACTCAAAATATTCTTCCTCTTTTAATTCAAAATATGAAGGAGCTTCAAGATCTTCATGAGGGCTGTCATTAAAGAAAGTGGAAGATCCTAGATCATTTCCACGGTAGAATGAATAGAACGATTATTACCCTGATGGTGAACCATTTGAGTTATTATATCCCTGTATCCAATATTCATTAACAATTCATTGAAAGAGACAGAGACTCTTTTCTTTGAATCTATATTTGAAATATGACCCTCCTATTCTTGAGAAAAGTATATCCCAAAATCAATATCATCAAAGTGATGATTTTTATTTTCCATTGTATCCTTTCCTCCCTCCTCATCAAGAGAGTTATCCAGGAAAGGTGGCCTGATTTGTTGGTCTTCAGGAATTCTTTGATTTATGGGAGGAAGGGGTCTTCTAAAGTTCTGGTTTCTATTATGTTGCTCTTGATTTCCCCTAGGAGGTGGCCTGATGTCCATAGTGAATCTCTCCATCAACCTTTCGATGGTTTTCATCATCATGTGCATACTGGCCTCTTGTGAGTTAGAAGAAGAAGTTTGTCCATGCTCTTTATCCTTCCTTCTATCTCCCTCTTCTCTCATTTTCTCTTTAGCAGTGGTCAGGTTTATTTCTACCTCTATAGCATCATTCATCATATCAGTCAGGGAGGTAGATATTCTTTCACTCGACGATAAGGTAATTTCACTATCAAAAGCTTCATCATATTGGATTTGGGAAGAATCAGGGGGAGGCTTGAACTGGGCAGGGATGGCATTATATACTTTCATTAATATGTTAGAAAAATCCTGGATAGATTCACTCTCCCTCCTCTTCATGGAATGGAATTGGGACAAACACTCCCTGGGATTTTTCTTTTCTGCCCATTTCTTATTGAAAGAACCTTCAAAGTCTGATAGTCCATAATAGAGTTGTCAAGAAGATTTGTGAACCATCTCCTTGCTTCTCCAACAATACTCAGGGGAAAACAACCTCACTTTAATATCCTCATGGTCTATTTCCTCCAAGTTTGTCCAGTCTGAGAACCATTCCAAGTGTTCCTCAGCTGAATACCCCCTCTCCCCCTTAAATTGTTTGAGTTTTTGGGCATATCCCTGGGGGAGGTCATGAAGAACAGCATGAAGAAGTATAGGGGAAAACCTTCTATCCTTTCCTGAGGTTATAGCAGGGTTTTCAAGAGGAATTGAAGCTGGTATGATAGTGGAGTTTAATGAGGTTGACTCAGAGGGAAATAGGGGGCATTCTTGATTAGGCAAGGGTTGGAGGCCCCTACCTAGAGACTCTGAAAAGGATGCAGTATCGACTGTAGCACCACGAGTTTTACAGGGATGATTATTGTCTTTATGTGGATCGACTGAAGGGTCTTGGTCAAAATCATATGTACAACATGAAGGGATACTCTCAGTTCTTAAAGAAGGATATACAGGGGTAATTCCATGGCCTTGTTTTGAGTGTAATAAACCATGAGAAATTTCTTTGACAAGTTTAATAAATGATAGGAAAAAATTTACAAGAAAGGATAAGATATCTTGGAGCAGATTCAGACTTGAGTACCTTATTTTTTCACCATGCCTTTCAAAGTCTTTACATTGATCTCATTCCCCCAGTAGAGTGGCCATAGAAAATTCTAAAAATCTTTGGAGCTTCTGGGTGGTCGGTATTCCCAGTGGATTCACCTTCCAAACGTTCGAGTGGAGTCACCAGAGCATATACAACTAGCATGTGTCTACGACCGGTTGCTCAACTGGGTCGTAGAACTAGGACAATGTCATTTTCCCCACGGAGATAATAGTGATTACTCCCTGGCAACAGTGCCAAGATGTTATCACCTTGTAATTTTCCTATGGTTGTGGTAGGAAGTCACAGGGGTAACCATTTCAAACCAATATTTAGACTATATTCTAGCCAATACAGTCAAAGAGGGCTCTCTCTTGTCGCAGAAACTTTCACAGATATATTTGGATTTAAACAAGCATGCAGAAGGCTATATTTCTAATGGGAACGGGATATTTGCAGGTTTAAAAGATGGTGAAATAGAAAGACAAGAAATACCATTGGGAAATGGAATCAAAGTCTGAAACATCCAAGGACTTACAGCAAATAATAACTAGCAATAACCTTCATAATCTGAGGCAAGATAGGCATCAATATTCAACAAAATATATTTGAAGAGATGGTAGGGGGAGATGAAAGGAAGCCCAAAGTAACAGGAGGCACCTATATATGGATGAATCTCCTGAAAACACCTTTAGCAGAATAAACAGTAAAGGCTAGTGATTGCAATGGAGCATAAAATACGAATTCCAAAACATATACTAGAAACACATAAACAAATGCATGATCTAATGCAAAGAGTGCTTAACAGAGAGTGAATTCCTCACACACAACTAAAAATGCATTAGTAGAAGATAAAAAAACATGAAAATGAAGTTTATAAAGGAAAAAAAGACTGAACAATGAACACCGTGATGAATCTTAGACATTTAAGCTATGTTTTCATTAATGCTCCAAGAAAATGACAGAGCTACAAACCCCAAGTCCTAAGGCTTCTAAATGAAATTTTTCAAGACTTTCTTCCTCTTTCGAGGGTATATTTATAGTGTAAACAGGCTACCGAGACCAACCTCAAAACAGAGCCAAAATAGTTACAAAAATGGGGATCAATCCAGAATAATCATTAAATCCTAAAAATTTCTAACCTGCCATATTTTCCATGATCACAAAACAAAATAGGAAAGCATGTTGGGGCATGCATGATGGACAAAAATGGGAAATTGAACACCTAGAAACAACTTCTGCTAGATGAAAATGATGGCCCAAAGCACCTTCGACGTTCTGCAACATATTTTCTCCTTCCTTGCATATTTAACCAGCGAAATCGTCGTGGACCATTGATCTTTTAATCAAAACAAGGATACGGAGACACATGTCTAAACCTGCACGCTCTGTAAAATTTCACATATTTATGGAGAGTTAAATCAACGAGACTTTGAACTAGCGGAATTTTCCTCGACCGTGGATCTAGATCAATTTTATTCTGAGCCGTCAAAACCTGCAGACCCTTTAAATGATTGCGCAGATTTCAAAATTTCATTTCCCCATGCTTGTTGCATTGGCGGAATTGTTCTCCACCGTTGATCTTGCCTCACCATCAATCGTGGTCGTTGAAACTAGCAGGCCTTTAACCGATTTCGTAAATCTTGAAAGCTACTTATCTCGTGCGCATGTTGCCTTTTTCCACACTGTCAATCTTCGCCATAAAATTTCCCAACCATTGATTTGAGATCAAGCTGTGGGCTGGCGAAAATCGAGATCTCTACATTTCATGGCCAAATTCTTATGTTTTCGACTTTTGCCCTTCTCCTCCTTTTTGGACCATCGATCTGGATGGAAGTGATCTGAGCCATCGGATATTAAACTGTGGAAAGTGAAAGTTGGGTTTTCCAATTTTTCAACCCAGGAATTTACTTTTTTTGCTTCCACCTTTTCATTCCTGCATCTTCTTTCTGCATCGTTTATCTAGGCGGAAGCGATCTGAGTCGTAGATCTGGCAGATAGTGGAAGGCAGAAATCAGGATTTGAACTTTCTGTGAAGTTTGATTTTGATATTTTCACTCCCGGATTTTTGCTTCCACCTTTTCTTTCCGCATTGTTGATCTGCATGGGAATTTTCTTGACCATTAGATTTGGCGAATCACAAAAATTGGGCTTTCAACCTTTCACGACCAAATTCTTTGAATTTCCATTTTCTGACTTCCACCTTTTCAGTTCTTTTTCAAGCCGTTGATCTGGGCGACAACTCTCTAAGCCGTCGAATCCTGGATCACAGAAGGAAGAAATCAGGATTTGAAATTTTTATGACCAAATTTTTACTTCTCCCAATTTCTGAGCTCCACCCCTCTGCTCTTTTTCAAACCATTGATCTGGGCAGAAACTCTTTGAGTCGTCGAATCCCGGATCACGGAAGGCAGAAACTGGGATTTGAACTTTTTATAACCAAATTTTTACTTCTTAAGCACTTTCGCTCCTGATTTTCCCTGACGAAAATGATTTTTGGCCCTTTGATCTTATCTGTGATGCATCTGGTCCATCCATTATGGTCCTCTTTTAACCTTGATCGCATTTTTCTTACTTGGGCACATTTCCAAGGTCGTGCTGAAGTGTTTTTTTATTGTTTTGACATTCAGGCCTAGGAATAAGCCTCCCAAGCAACTTCAAACCCTTTCCTACATACCTCTGGATCCTAAGATATGAAAAAATTAGGACCCTACCCCTCATTTTTACTGGCTTATCCTGCTGCAGAGGGATCTGTATGGGTGTATCTGTAAAAATCCTCAAATTTTAGCATAGGTGCTAACAAAAGGTTTATGATTACCCTTGTTGAAGTTTTATTGATTTCTTCCTTTAGTATGGATCGCTAGAGCCTTATCATATTCTATGAGTAAAGCTTCTTTGTTAGCTACTCTAGCTTCTTCTTAAATGCAATATTCCCATACTATGTCAAACTTCATACTTTCTTTTCTGGCACATAAAGTCTGTATGAATGAGTCCCAAGGTCTAGTGATACCATTGAGAGCAGTCATAACTAGTTCGTCCTCATCAAGGGTGTCCCTAATGGCACTTAGTTTCTCTATAAACTAGGAGACCCTTGTGAAGTAATCTTGAATCGACTCTCCTTTACTCATCTTGGTGCCCTTCAGTTGAGCTCTTATATTCATCTTTCTGTTGATGTTCCTTCCCTCATACATTCTGGAAAGTGCATCATAGATATGCTTCGGTTTCTTCTTAGATGACACTTGAGGGATCAAGTGATCTTTGATAGAATCAACGATGATCATCAAACCCATTTCCTTTGTTTGATTTTCAAGAGGGAATAATCACTTCGCTTGGATCAATGATATTTTTGAGCATCCCATTCAAATTCAGCCAAGAAAGGTTAGTGTTTCAGGCACCCATAATCGATCGCTTCATTTGGTTTCCTCTTTTCTTAAAAGGACAAGCATTTTTTGGTTGAATTTTGCACATTTGAATGTTTGGTAAGGTGTTATCAGTTAATTCTTAATGTAATTGCTTTGTTCCTAGAAATTATTCAGACTGTAAATTGCTACGGTCCTCGATCTCTAAATATCATTGAAAATTTGAGGGAAAAACAATGGCTGACAAGGAAATAAATGACAAAAGGGGGCCATCTAGGAAATCGTCTATAGTCCACGATATTTATTTTGTCCAGAGAAGACAAAAAGGGTAAATGGCTTTGAGAGTAAATAGACAACTTTGAAGATGGTGAGTATAGACAGGAAATAAGGGACGACTATCATTCTAGAAATAGGAGAAACATGTCTTTTGTTGACAGTGATGACGAGGATAGGAATCTTGATGAAATGTCAAATAATGAAAATTGTTATGGAAGAATGCAACGCAGAAATGTCAAATAATGAAAATTGCTATTGCAGAATGCAATGCAGATTAGATCATAGGAAATCATCTCACGAGAGGCTTTCTGGAAAAGAAAGGGCCAATGCATGTGGGGATGAATTTTGAGAATGAAAAGAGAAACAGAAAGAATCCTGGTAGTAGAATAATTGTTTCCATATACGATGATAAAGCTATGATTTCTGTTGGAAAACCAAGAAATGAATAGGATTGTGGAAGGCGGCGGAAATGATCAGATGGTGGAAAATCAGGAAATCCACTTTTTTGGATTTCCTGTGTTAGTGCTCATCTTTATAGCTAATCCATTTTTACTATGCAGTTGTTCTAAAAGCATTCAATGCTCCAATTTTCCATTTTAATGGTGATGATGTGGAAGTTGTGGTGCATGCGTGTGAGCTTGTTGCTGAGTGGCATCATACCTTCTAGCCCGATGTTGTGGATATTGTTTCTCACTGCAGTTTTAGACAAAATGAGATCAGCGAGACATATTTTACACTACCTAAAATGTATAACTTATATATCCCTTTCCCTTCATATAATGCATGGTAAATGATTCATATTGAAGTTAAACTAGGATTGATGTTTGACATCATAATTATCAATCCCTCTTTGTAGAGAGCATATTTTGTAGGGAAACAAGGTGTCTCGCTCAACACTGGATTCTAGGTTGACTCAGTGTGATGTCTGGTTTCTATAGTTTGTAGAATGTTGCTTTGTTGTTGTTTTTAAAAAATCACTTTAATATGGATTGTGGCTAACTCTATTTACCGACTTTACAAACACTTTGGGTACAACAACTCTGGTTACACTTTCCCTGTTGTTGTACTAGAGTGTTCGGAAAGTTAGCATACTGAGTTAGCCACAATCCATATTAGGTATCTATCATCAAAGATTGTGTGCAAGTGAAAACAAGGAAATTGGTACAAGTTAACACCATAATCATTGTAATAGTTTCCCTAATGAGTTGACACTAAGTACTTTTATCATCATAATCTAACTACCTATACATGTGTCCACAAACCTTACCAAGTCAACTCCCTTTATTTCAAATGGTAAATCATTCAAATGTTTGCTTCATCAAACTTCCCCCTCAAACATTCAAATCCTATTTTTGATCCTCATCTTAGAACTATCTTGTGATTGTCATTTATTTTGTCCTACAAGAAATTCATTGATAGAGGTTCACACTCTATGTGAAAATGTTGGACATATATTTTGGGTCATCATTTCTTGCTTTGTGCATAAATATGTAAGTAGTTTTCTTACAACATTGTAGTAATAGATCAGACAACCTTTATGAGGGAAAATCCTAGCAACAATCGATGAATGGCTACTCAAAAGTCTAGAGAAAATACAAGAACCAAACGAATAAGAAGGCCACTAGACTCCATTGTTAATATTTCTTTTTTTATAACACAATAAAGGAACAATGATTACTTGAAGAGAAAATAAGGGTATTGATATAGTATGGTAATGCTTTAGCAGTCTCTGAACCACATGCATTGTTTATGTTTACTTCCTTCTAGTGATCCCTCTTCGGGATGCCTCCTTGTTGTTTATCTTGCAATGTGAGATGTTATCCTTAAGAGGAACCTACCACTTGTCCCTAATTGAGTTCCTCTTTTGCAGATGATAAGCCATGTTTTGGTTATTACTTTGGAGTTTTGATAACATACATTGCATATTTTTTTTCTTGTTGGTGCTCCCTCTTTGGGACACCTACCTACTATTGTTTGTCCTACAATGTCATAAGCCTTCATGTAAAGAGTCACATACCAATTATAGCAAACTGAGGGCATCTTTTGATGCAAATATGCACCCTTTTGATTACTATTCATGCCATTAATGATGGCTTACAATGATTAGATGCACTATAAAGATACAATTGTTGGTCATCATTGCACTCATTATATGCAAACAACAAATTAATAGTCAACAAGATCTCATATTATGAGAGAATAATTTTATGTGAATATACTCTAATATGGAAATGTGGGAAACTACCTTGGTTATAGTAGGTGTGAGTAAATTTTATGATTTAATAGACATCCTTAGAATATAATAATAACAATTTGTTGTTATGATACTTTGTGAAGTTCAAGTTATAGAATAAACTTTCGGGTGATTGAATGAAAAGTAATGCATATTGTATGAACTCTGTGATGTGGGATTCCTCTAATCGTCAATTTTTCAACCAGTGAGTAATCATTGTATTTATCATTTATGGTATAGGTTTTCTTTAGGTGTAATGAGTTAGGACTTGGGTGAAGTCCCTCACAATAATGTTGTGAAAAGGTTGGACTCTAGTTTTATTTAGTTTTGTATGTATTTGTGTTATGAAAGTAATCACCAATTTTGATCAAATGGGTCTCTATGACCACCTCCTTTGGGTTGAGGATAGTAAGTATGTTTCTTGTGGCCGATGAGGTTAGGCTCAGGCAACTTGTCTTCCATTTTGGATGCAAGTTGGAAGGTGTGTTCCATAGAGGTAACTAAAAGGGCTTCAATTATTTTATAAGATTATTCAATAGACAAAAAATAAACCTAATGTGTAGGGTATTTTCGTGATTACTCGACTCAATTTTGATGGACAACTTGTTGAAGGATCCAATGAATAGTTGGATGCTCTATCTAGGGATTTGAAGAGAAAAGAAGAGTATTGATATAGTATGGTAGTGCTTTAGCAAGACCATATGCATTGCTTATGTTTAATTCCTTCTAGTGGTCCCTCTTTGGGAGACCTCCTTGTTGTTTCTTATCCTGCAATGTGAGATGTTATCCTGTTAAGAGGCACCCACCACTCGTACCTAACTGAGGGCCTCTTTTGCAGCTAATAAACCTTGTTTTAGTTACTATTTTAGAGTCTAGATAGCATACATTGCTTATGTTTATCTCTTGTTGGTGCTCCCCCCTTGGGATACCTCCCTACTATTGTTTCTCCTACAATGTCATAAGCCTTCATGTAAAGAGGAACCTACCACTTGTAGAAAAATGAGGGCATCTTTTGATGCTAATATGCACCCTTTTGGTTACTATTCAAGCCATTAATGATGGCTTAAAGTGATTAGGTGCACTATAAGGTTGCAATTGTTGCTTATAATGAAACTCATTATATGTAACAATAAAACCATAGTCAACAAGATCTCATATTATGAGAGAATGCTTTTATGTGCTTATAGTCTAACATGGACATGTGGGAAACTACCTTGGTTATAGCAGGTGTTGAGTAGTAAATCTTATGATTTAGTAGACATCCTTAGAATATATTAATAACAATTTGTTGTGAAAAGGTTGGACATAGTTTCATTTAGTTTTGTATATATTTGTGCTATGAAACTAATCACCAAATTTAATCAAATGGGCCTCTATGATGACCTCCTTTGAAGTATTTTCCAACTTAGATAATCCACTAACCATTCAAGTATGAGAAGTGTGATGGTGAATGTTCCCATGTTCTACATGTTGTTGTTATGGTGCCCTTTAGTTGAGCAAGGGGTTGAGGATAGTAAGTATGTTTCTTCTTAATGATGGGGTTAGGCTTAAGCAACTTGGCTTCCATTTTGGAGGCAAGTTGGAAGGTGTGTTCCATATAGGTAACTAAAAGAGCTTCAATTATTTTATAATATGAGTCAATAGACAAAAAATAAGCCTAATGTGTAGGTATCTTCAGGATCACTTTGCTCAATTTTGATGGACAACTTGTTGGAGGCTTCATGAATTATTGGATGGTCTATTTAGGGATTTGTCTGAGTTGCATCGACTATGCCATCATTAGATGTCCAAATTCATTGTTTTGTCAAATTTGAGAATGAATTTTAGCATTTTAGCATTTTCTTTCCCTTCTAACATTAGAAGATCGTTATTATTTCCACAACCTAGCCTAGTTCTAACATTAGAAGATGGCTATTATTTTCACAACCCAACCTAGTTAGTGATAAGCATATTTGCACAATGACATGATGACCTTGTGATATGGTGCATGATAACTTGTTTTTGTGATTGTGCAACGACACATTGGCTATAAGGTATCGATAAATTATCTACTTGTTTAAGTATTACTTTGTATGATGCAATTTGATATTATATGATAACACGTTATGGTATGTGTGTTTATGACAAAAGAGCATGGTGGTGCTTTGACATGTCCTATGTAGTACAACAATGTAATGGTTTTGGGTAAAAATAATGAATTATGGGTGATTTGGATAACATGTTTGTGCTTTGTATTATGAGAACTCTTAGTGTTTGTTTATTAAAATCCACATCAAAAAAACCATATGTTAAGTGCTTTTTTATCACTTGATATACTTCAATACCAATCATGGCAAATACAAAAGGTCTTTTAGCTCAAGGGAGAGTTTGTGTGGGGGCAGTGTGTCCCATATTCCTAGTTCCCTTCAATGTTAGCTTTTACATTCATGTCTAAGTTTGTTAGTGGGCATAAGTTGTTAGCCTGGGACATAATGGTTGTTTTTTCCTAAGTACCATGAACCACAGGTAAGTAAAGGTGATTAAAGTTGTGAAATTAAATGGACATATAATATTAATATAAATGGAAAGAGGAGGAAACATGTCTATATTGCAATTAAATAAGGAATTATGAATTAATTATTGAGACATAAAGAGAGCCTCCTTCACTGTATAAAAAGTTTTGTAGTTATATTAGTGCACATACGCATATTAAATACAATTGTATTATACTTTGTTTTACTTTGGTATGAGTTGATTATATTATAAATATAATATAAATGTGCATTGTGGTATGAAATTGATACTAACATCTAATATTGATAATAAAAAAATTAGATCACAACATATGATGACTTTATACATGATCCAAATTATGTTGACCCTACTTTAGATATAGGAGAAGAAGAAGAAGAAGCTGATGATTATGGTGAAGATGATGATGATGTTGGCGATGGTGATGAAGTTGATCAAAATGACGAGTTTGATGATCATAACGAGGATCATGGCCATGATCTTGATGATGATGTTGGTGGTGCTAGTTAGTGATCGATGGTATGCATATTTTTTATTATATTGATATGTATTATTGTTGATATATAACTTTGAGATATTTATCATTTTGACTTTTATATCTATATATGGAGATCATATAACTTATTTCTCATTATATNACACACACACACACACACACACACACACACACACACACACACACACACACACACACACACACACACACACACACACACACACACACACACGTGTGTGTGTGTGTGACTTCATTTTACTTTAGTATAATGATATCCATGAAAGATTTTCATATGTTGATCATATATTTTAATTTTAGTTGATTTGATTAACGATGTTGATATTATCAGTATTGTCTTGTTACGTTATATATATTGGAAATTGTTAATGTTCTGTTATTGAAGAATTTGTATCTATGATGATACTACTACTTTTGGATGGATGTTGTGAATTTCCCTTAAAACTCTTCAGAAATTTTATGCTATAAATTTGTATTCTTAATGATATTTGAGAACTTTTACATAATTCAATATTTAATTCAAACTAATAAAATGGATGCAAAATCAATTAAAATTTATATATTCACTATTAATAATTGAAATTAAAATTATTAACTAACAATGGACACAAAACATGGGGCGGTAGGGGGGGTGGGGTTCTCTTCACCCCGGATGCACAAATGGAAACCAAATTCTCCTGGGGACTTGGTTCGGAAACTAACATTATTGCAGAGGCCCTTGCTCTCTGGAAAGGACTCTGGATTTCTAAGAATCAAGGAATCACCGAGCTCACAGTTCTGGGAGACTCGAGAATAATTATTCAAGGCATGGCTGAGAACTCTCTTCCTAATCAATTGCATCTCAAGCCCCTGATTAAAAAAATTAAGAATCTAGCTCTTTCCTTCCTAAAAATTGACTTCTTCCATGTTTTGAGGATGCATAATAAAGAAGGAGTCCTTGCTGTGAATCTAGAATCCACCCTAGGCCTCAGGTCCTTGTTAATCAATGGGCTTATCTCTTTTTGTGCTCCCCCATAGGACCGAGGCTAGAGTTGTGGGGCTTAAGTTCCCATGGGCCCGAGCTCTAAGGCTCCTCCCTCTTTGGGCTCTTGACACGTGTGCTTCTACTAACAGGGCAGGTGGAGCATGGCAGGCACGTGGTCGCATGCTAGATTATAGGGCAAGTGTTAAATGCGATATGGAGGAGTCCCCTCACCCTGTGCGAATTTCTCTGCTTGTCTCTTCGACGTTGCATGAATGGAGTAAGGTGATGCAAGGTATAATGGATCAAATGCAGGTTTTAATTGTTGTGTTCATCATGACCCCAAATTGCAAGGACTTTAAAATGTTGAGGATTAAGGCAAGAGGCACCAGAATTTCGTTGATTTATTGTAGCTCCAATATCGTAGAAGTGCTGAAGCTAATCTATAGAATCGCTAAAGGGAAGCAGACCTTGGTGTTCATCGTGGAAACCTTAGCTGAGTCCTCTGGCTCGTCCCTCCCTCCTGATTTCATTGAAGCAGATATCAGAGAGGTTAAGAAAGATGTTATGGTGCTGCAAGCTAAGGTAGAGGCAATTGATACTGAAGGAGGAATATGTATAGAAAATGTGGACAAATATCTTATGCATCTACGGAAGAAAATCAAGCGAGTAGTGAGGAAATCTGAGAATGTTGTCATTGGTTTGATTGTTGAACTGGAAATAAAAGTGGACAAGCTCGCCCTAAATATCTCTAAGACAAAAGCTCCTCCCTTGCTAGGTTCCTCATCCAGTCTAGATGTGAATAACAAATAAGTTTTGGGGATGGGTCTGCATCTTTGCTATGATGTCTACATTGTTTTGCATGGTTTTCATGTTATTAGATAGTTCGACTGTTTGGAATTGGGATAAGTTGATTGCTGGTATTATAGTACTTATTAGTTTTTGCTCTACTATAAATGTTGAAAGTTGTTCTTAAAGACTGATTATGCTAGGACGTATCACAATATATGTAAATCTCGATTTGTCGCTTCCATAAGGGTGTAAACTGAGAAGTTGTACTTGTATTGCCGCTACCATAAGGGAGTGAACTGAGAAGTTTAACTCCTTTTGCCGCTTTCTTAAGGGAATTTTGTGTTTTGTTATGGTTTTGTGGTTATACCACCATCTTAATATAATATAACCGTTTTTTGTCAAAAAAAACAATGGACACAAAACAAAATGCAAAATATATGAAATATTATATGCAAAATTGGATTCAAAACAAGACGTGAAATTGGACATCACACCAGACGCAAAAGTGGACGCAAAACTAGATGCAAAAAGAGACAACACTAGACACAAATATGGGCGCAAGACTGGGTGCAAAATTAGATGCAATAGTAGGCCCAAAATCAAATGCAACAGTAGATACAAAACTAGATTCCTAACTGAACATAAAATTAAGCGTTAAATTGGGCATACAACTAGGCATAAAATTGGGCGTATCATTGGGTGTAAAACTTCACACAACATTTGATGCAAACAAATACGTAAAACATGACGCAATATTGGATGCAAGATGGAACACAACATTGGATGTAACACTAGATGAAATATTAGACACAAACATGGATGCAAAACTAGGTGAAACATTGGGCACAAACCTAGATGTAAAAAAAGACATCAACAAGGATGCAAAAGCAGGCACAAACCTAGACACAAAAGAAAGCATCAAACTTGATGCAACATTGGGCGCAAACTTGGACGCAAAAAAAGACAAAACAGGATGCAAAATTGGACGCAAAATGGGATGCAACATCAGAAGTAAAACTCGACACAAAAATAGACACAATACTAGGGCCCAAAATTGGATGCAAACATAGACGCAAAATGGGGTGAAAAATGCGATGTAAAACTAGGAGCAAAATCAGACGCAACATTGGATGTAAAACTAAGCTCCAAATTGGGTGCAAACAAGGACTTAACAAAGGACGCAAAATAAGATGCAATGCTAGATGCAAATTGGGCACAAATAAGGCATAAAAAAATTGCACAAAATTGGACGAAAAAATGGGTGTTGAAAGATATGATAAAAGATGCAAGAATCATTGTTTTACAATATAGTACAACAACACCAAGTTTAGTGTCAGATTGTTCTCCAAAATTGAAAAAAAAAATTACATTAAAATCTAAAACGAAATATGGTGCAAACTCCAGTTTTTTGTTGTAGTGGCATGGAAATGCTATGTTTGTATTTATTAGTATTCAAGTAATTAAACTGGCGATAAATAGGACCATAAAATGGCATAAGTGGTATTTATTGTTTGGGGGGAATGAATACATATGAAGGATAAACAAAAAAAGATTTGCAACATATATTTCGGCCTTGGCAATCATATAATTACTACCACAGAGGGAGAAACCGACCCTAAGATTGGGCACATGTAAAGAATATGGTCAAGTGTTGTACAAAACATGTTTGTAATAGGTTTAGTATTTACTTCGCGGATGCACAGGAAGTGAGAAGTCATTGCTACCCTCCAACAATTGAACCAACCTCGGTGTATACTCAAACATTTTTTGCTCTTAACTTATACATCTTTTTCTATCTCCTAATAGTGATGTTTTGGGTGGTATTGATATCATACTTTTGCTCAGTATAACTCTTAGTTGAGTCAACAAAAGGAGATGGGTTGGTCTATTTGGAAGGAAACATAGTGATATGGATTGATGTGAGTTGAAATGAAAGAGCATATACAGAACCACATACACATATATAACGCAAGAAACATAGTGATATAGTAAACTCATATTTTATTAAAATGAATGAAACAGGACAAAATGTAAAATAAAATTAGCTAGAATGGTTGTAGTTATATCTCTGAGAAGAGATGTGGCGGCTACACTCATTTGTTTCAATCTAATAACAAAATAAGACTGGAGGGACTTTTTATCATAAACATGAGGATAAAAAACCTAGACACATAAAACCTAGCCCTAGGATATGAACCATAAAAACTTTTGTGAGCCTCGACGTGGTCAGTTGAGGTGCCAACTTCTCGGGGGCATAAATTTTGCATATTATCTCCATCTAGGGTGCTCGATGGTCCATTGGAAAGTTCTAGCCGAGAAGTACACATTTTGCCTGTCCAGTCCTGTCTTTGGCTATAATTTACTATGGCATCACCAAACATGCCATTTATGACCTCAAAACGGCCTTAGAAGTTTTGGACACATAAATCTGTAAAAATTGTCAAACTAGAAAAACTTCTTGAGCTCGTGGAATAGGTGGGTGGCCACAGATATCCATCTGAAGTAGTCCAATAACCTGAAAATTTGTCAAACTGGTAAAACTTTTCTGAACCAGTGGAGTGGGTGGGTGGCCACCGATACCCATCTAGATCAATCCCCCCCCCAAAGTAGCAATGATCTCCATTGTGTCGAGCCCCTTATCATATGGCAAACTTTGTGCTGAGTTGAGTGAAAAAGGTTGTATTTCTTTGACATCCTGATAGTGTTGTAACTGATGTTGATGGATTTGTTGGATCCATTCAACAATTTTGGTTGTCTTATTATCCTTGGTCTGAACTAGTATGGAAGATTTATTTATGGAGGAACACCTTGAATGTGTGGCCTTACACCGTCGAGGTACACGATTAAGTGAGCCAATAATGTCTTTGTGTTCTTCTTGTTTATGGTGACTAGAGGGACCCTTTGCATAAGTTGTGGAGGTCTCTTTGATATGATTTTCACCTTCAGAGGCAATTGTGAAGAGGAAAAATTTCCCAATGTGGGAGATTATCTTCCTGCATTGCTTGGTTGAGGTCAAAGAGACTACAGACGTAGGTGCAACAGTCATTGGTATTTGATAGAGTTATCCTCCTAAAGTGACAATAACACTACAAGGACATGACTCATATACAGCATGACACTTCCACATATATGATTTCCCTAAAATACATCACATACTTCAAGTGGGTCCACATCACATAGTACCTTGTATTTGAAAGGCTTAATGTCATATGGTAGATGACATTGATGGCTAACATAAATACCTCATCCTTGGCTTAGCCAGCCAATTGTGTATGGTTGTGGGTGTGGTATTGTCGGCAACTTCAATCTCTTGATGAATTTTGTTGAGATTAGGTTATTTTGGCTACCACTGTGGACAACAAAATGTAGGGAGATCCCCTTCACCCACATTTGTGAGTGGAAGTGGTGCTTGTTTGTCTCTTGCCCTTCTAGTTCCTTTGGTTGAATTTATGTGGTAATGATGGTGACACTAGGTTTTGCATCAATAATATGTTTTCCCTTGTCTGTGATTGTGATGTTGGGTTCTGATTCATAGTAAAAAGTGGGATTTGATTATAAATCTTTGATCTTGGCCACCAATCACTGCTTTGAGTGACATTCATCAATGTTATGCCAGGAGATTTTGTGGAACTCACACCACTTTCCAGTGTCCTTCTTTGTCTTTCTGTTACCCTTCTTTTCTTTTGGTTAGGACTGGTTCCTTGGGGTTTTTTTCCTTACTATGTCCTTTGTCCTATGAGCCAGGGTTTCCTTTGACTTACTTTTGTGGTGGATTTGAAGGGATAAATTCGCATTTATTCTTTTGTTGAAATTTCTACTTTATTTTGACGTCATGAATGTTAACTCAAAAAAAAATCACCTAGCTATCCACTGTCTAAACCATACTCATACATCATATTCCCACCATTATTTCCTCCATTTTGACGTTCACAACTAAATTTCCACCAAATATGGTCCAAGACATTATTATTCATTCCCCATAAATGAAGTGAAGTTGAGCATTTATTGTGATTTATCCCCACTCTCTCCAAAAATGACCAAAAACCCCTAAAAATGAGAATGGGTCATAATACCATAGATAAAAACCATGCACAATAAATTACCCTAGGTCAAGAAATCTTAGACCATCCTATAAATACATTGTGAAGGTCTCCCCAAAACACTTTTAGACACACTTTATGTCACATTCTTGAACTTTTTGGCCATTCCAAAAACACATTTTTACCATCATTCCCATATCTTACTATATCATCTCCCACAATGTATGTTGAGCTAGCTCCATACCCATTTGGATCCATTCTCCATTTGACAACCATTCATGGAAGAGACTGGAGACCCAAACCGTGGAGCTGCGGGACCATTTCCTTGGACGACTACGATGGCCCACATCGCAGGAAAAAGGTATGAATGTTTTTATGTTTCTTAGTTAGTAGAATATATTTGAAAAAATATAAAAACTATTATTGTTCTTGTTCTTGTTTCTCATTTCCATTGTTGAACTCTACCCTATGATCTGGATGATATAGGGTAGGTGCTTTTGCACGTAGTAGGGGAGAAATCCCCACTACATTTTTGGCAACTCCACGTGGTCAATCCTTTAGGATCTTTTCTTTTGCAGGTGTTCCTACTGGTTTGTACCTTCAACTGTCACATACTTGACCCCCTTGTGGAAGATCCGAAACAGCCTTTCCTCAGTGCTTGACCCCTGGCCCAAGTCGACAGCCATTTTTTCAAACAAACAAAAAAATTCGATCGAGTCGCACTTATTGAGCCAAAATTTGTGACCCAGTCGCACCCTTTTGCCCAATAAGGGCGACCCAGATCGCACCTTTTGCCCCAATAAGTGCGACCTGGACCAGAAATCCAAATTGCGCTTGTCTCAACTTTTGGAGCGACCTCAATCACTACTGTGACTTAGTTTTGTCCGACCTTTCACATTTAATCCCATGTTTTGTGCGACCTTAGTCTTTCGACTATTTTTCTACCCCAATCGTGATTGTTTCCCAATTTTGTGCAACTCCAATCACGCCTGTTCCGCCAACAAGTGCGACCTGTAGTTTTTCAATCCTTTTCAGTGTTTGACATACTTGTTCCAGACCCCCTTTCTATGTTTTACCCCTTCTCAACCTGTTTCTATCCAGATCTGATCCAATACAAACCCTTGGATTGTTTTGAGGTCCTCTTTACCTTGTATGTGAACCTTTCAGTGTTTGACATACTTGTTCCAGACCCCATTTCTGTGTTTTACCCCTTCTCGACCTGTTTCTATCCAGATCCGATCCAATACAGACCCTTGGATTGTTTTGAGGTCCTCTTTACCTTGTATGTGAACCTCTTGAGTCGAGCCTTGTAGTTGAGACCGCCTGTGTGTTTCCTACACCCTTATCAGTTCCTTAGGTGTTCATTTACTTGTGTTTATTTTATGTTCTAAAAGAATTAGTTGTGATTTTGCATGATATTTACTACCATTTAGTGTTATTTATCTACATTTATGTTCCGACAGTGAGATCGTTGCATCTTGGTTGTGAGATCGTTGGGGTTTATACACATCATTTGCACACATATCACACCCTCAATACAAAACGCTTGGTTCATGACCCCAAGCAAGCCTAAAATTTTAACTTAATACAACCAACATTGTAACCTCATTTGAGGACCAAAGCAATCTTATAGCTAAGTTAGGAAATTGGGGATAGGTATCCAAACAACACCCCTTTGTCTGTTACATTTGAGACATAGTTGTTGTCCATTAGGGGACCAAAATCCTCTTGTACTTGTTAACACGGTCATCACCAATCTGTCGGAGGGCCCCCTGCTCTACAGGAGTAGGGCACAACGAAGGGGTTTCGAAAGTCAGGGTGGAATACCGCACTCCACTTTGCACCAAAGGCTAACCCTTCATAGTCCTCCTTGTGTATGTCGGAGTATACCAAGTGTCGAGGGCCAAAGGGCTGAAGTGCCAGTAAACCACTATGGACGTGTCATGAATGAGGTAGTCTAGTTGCCATTCTATCTAAAGCTTTTTTATCCAGAGGTCCCTCTCGGTAGTGGGATTCTCTTAGCCTATTGTTCTTCCATTTTGTATTGTCTGACTGGGATTTCATCACCATATTGAGGATATTATTTGTGAGGGGCTTCCACCTTGTAGCTAGGAGTTTGCTTGCACTCATACCCCATAGGTTAGTGAGTCATTTTTATTTCTAGGTAGTGTTGTTTATTGGCTTTCTGGTCATTTTGTTGTAGACTCGCCTAATGTAACACATTGTTGCAGTACGGTTTTAGAGCTTGATTTTGGCCTATGAGCCACCATTTGTATGCTCTCCTTCTACACACTCACTTGTGGTTGGTTTTTTGAGCCTGCGTTTGACACCCTTACACCTACATTCATTTTACAACACATCACAACATCATCGTAGCTACACCATGTTACTCGCATAGGCTTAGGGGGCACACCCCTCAATTCGGTTCCTTGAACCGTCACCATCAAATCCATATTCAACATTGTTCACCACCTTTGGAGCTACATACTACCTCTGAGTCTGATTTGGATTCCTATCAATCTGAACCTACCTTATTCACTGGCCTATATAGCCCCATGGCTGGTACACATGTTGATCCCTTTCAGGGGGGGACGATTGGTAGTGGGATTGTGTATATCCCACCCATAATTATGGGTGTCCCCTCCACTAGACCGACGGGTCCTAGTACTAGTGGGAGCTTTGCCACCCCACACACTATTGCTAGTCCGCTACCCACTAGTGGTGGCCCCTCTCCAGCCACCGCGGTTCATACCATACCACCATTCATGCATGGGGAAGTGGCCCTTCCACTTACATTCCAGCTATTCCTACCATCACAGTGGGTACTCATATTGTCAGAAGTCAACCTTACCCACCTCTAGTCATCCATGGGAACTACATTCCTACTAGTGCCATAAATGTTGTTGGCCCTTCCCGATCCACTCTCGGTTCTAGTCTACCTTTTATGAATAGTCTCAACCTGTCTAACTTGGCATGATTGACCAATGACCCCATTTGTCATAACCCCCTATGGCCTCCCATGCCTACCAAACTCCCATCATACATCCCTAAGGTTGAGGGTAAGGCGGGAGAAGACCCCCAAAACCATATTATGTCATTCCACTTATGGCGTTCATCTAACAACATAGTGGATGATTCTGTCCAACTGCGGTTATTCCAGCGCACACTCACAAGTGCTGCAGCCAAATAATACATTGAACTGCCTCATTCCACCTACTCATACTTTTCCTCGTTAACCTTGATGTTTTTACAGTATTTCCTATTACACGTTCGATATGGTGAGGGTGTGGAAATTCTATTATCGTGTAGACAAAACACAGCTACCCATATCACGGACCATATCCATGAATAGAGACATTGTCGTATTTTGTGTAAGATCCAGTTAGATGATAGAATTTTCATAGATTGGTTTCTCAAAACCTTACCCCCCCTATCGCCAAGGACTTTTCATCTAAGCACCCGCAAATCGAGGAGGACGCCATCCTGAAGGCACAACAATTTTATCTTATATATGCCCAATCCAGTTACCTTTATACCATTATACCCGATGCTCCTCGTGCTAGCTCCTCACCTCGAGATATGTCAGGGGCATCCCACGCTGCCAATAGAGTCATTGGCTCTATTAAAAAACATCTTCACATTTACCTGGCATCTCCTTCGATGCCACCCCATTTTGGTCACACCCAGAGTGTTTTCCAACCAGTTACGCCCCAAATTTTTCATGCGTAACAGCTTAGTATGGAGCCACACCTTCATATGCGCCTCCCGCACCAACTCCTCATGTTCACAGACCGAATTTTTCGACACACTCATGTAATGGCCAAACTGTCGGCTTTGCAGCCCCACTAGTTGCTCTTGCCTATTACCCACCACCTGTGCAACCTACTCCGGCCTCGAACCTGACCCCTCCTTCTCCTTCAGGAAAAGTCTACACACAACAGAACCTACCTAACCAACCCATCCCCAATAACCAACAAGGGCAAGGAATAAATAAGAGAGGTAGGAATCAGGGTAACAACCAGACTCAAGGAGGTGGCCAACAACCCAACCCTCCAAAAAATAACGACGTCGACACCCCTGCACAAAATCCCCAGCATCTCGCTCGACCTGGGAAGAACCCATAGTTGTGGACTAACCATTTGTGCGCCATTTGTAACACTTACGTCCATTACACATGTCAGTTTCCTCATATAAACTGTGTCCGCCATTTACTCCAAACTGACAACCAATGTTACCCTAATGGGGTTGCTCTAGCTTAGCCAAACCTAGCACCACCAGGTCCCTCACCTATGGTGCTCCAAAACCCCCTACCACACCAAGGAATGGTTGCAACCTAGCCCTTGGTACCACAAACTCCCGCAAACACTTCTATAGCTCAACCCATTGATCCTGGTGTCCATCACCTCATGTCGTTATCATCTGATGTCAACCTATAGACTCGACGAAACCAATATGGTGCTACCATGGAAACTGTTAACCCATCTACGACATCTATCTCCACCGCTATTTATATGTATTTGCATTTGTCGAGCCCCCCACGGACGGGACTGCCAAAGTTTTGCAGTTCCCTTTACGTCGCATCGCGAACAACACTACTACTAAATCTGCGCTCAACTACAGTATTGTCGATGACTTTCCCAGTCTCCCATGGCCATGTTCGCTCTGGAAGTTCTCAAAACTTGTCCTTCGCAACGTAAAGCATTTTTATCTGCATTAGGTTTCGTCGATCCCTCTGACTCTAGTTTGATCACCTTCGATCTGGATCAAGGAGAACCTTGGATGCCATCATCCGTTGCCTTCCAAGTTCTGGTCATGATTCAAAATTTGGTTATTCATCAATGCATCATTGATGAGGGGGTGTCCACTTGTGTTATGTCAACCTTTGTTTGGCAGAAACCTGGATCCCCAACCCTTCAACCTTCTTCCACCACTCTTCGTGCCTATGATGATATGGCTACTCAACCTTAGGGCATCCTCACGAATGTCCCTGTTGAGTTAGCCGACAAAACAGTGTTGATTGGCATTGAGGTTGTCAATGCCCAACTCGATTACAACCTCCTTCTAGGATGTAGTTATATGTATGCAAAGCGAGTCGTTGCCTCTAACATCTTCCAAATCTTGATGTTCCCCATGATGGGAATATTGTGACCATCAACCAACTGGCGTACTACGATCCAAAGGGAACGGCCACACCGAAACACATCCTTCCTACTATTGACACTACCATCGCCAGTGTGTCCATACCTTCCCTATTTGTCATTGGTCAAGGCTTATTTTCCAGCACTCTTATGATGAACACCTTTTTGTCCTTACCACCTCCTCCTTCGCTAACTGATATGTCGAATTTGTGCACTATCACATCTGGTAGTGTTCCGACTTCCTTGCAACTTCAGTCGCAACCTCAACTGCAGACCTCGAGGAATTATTGGGGTTCACTCCCTATCCATGCGATTCATTTCCTCTTTCCATCATTCGACATTGTGAGTAAGCCAATCATGAATACTCTCAACCTTTTTGGTTTCACTTTGGGTATCCTGCGTGGTACCTCGATCCACCTACCCCACCCCCGTCCCCCCAAATTGTGTTGACCCCCATCCAACC
Organism: Pseudotsuga menziesii; assembly: GCA_001517045.1. NCBI lineage: Eukaryota > Viridiplantae > Streptophyta > Pinopsida > Pinales > Pinaceae > Pseudotsuga > Pseudotsuga menziesii. Next base: position 394,154 of record LPNX010239216.1, on the reverse strand, counting down.
TATTGAGAGGATGTCACACCCACCTCCCAGTACAAAAATGATTGCTTTTGTCTCTACTATTTATCCCCCTCCTTCCATGAATACTTGGGGCAAGACGCCTAAAGCAATGGCAGAACCGCGTCCTCGTACTACATGTGCTTTATGCGATGTCCAAAGCCATGACACAAAGAATTGTCCCAATTTTCCTATCCTTCATAATCACATGCACACTGTAGTCAAGATTGATGATGCTCTAGTTGCCAACGTACCTACCATACCTGCGGGGAAGAACAAGTCATTGTGAACCAACCATCCATGTGCAGTTTGTAGCCTATATGGTCATTATTCACATGATTTCCCAAACTTGTATGAGTATCAGTCGCTCCTTAGTGACCTTCACACGCACTCCTGTGAACCTGACATTATCATCCTTGAGGATATCCACCCTCTGGTTTCTTACTCGGACACAACCAACACCATCTACATGATCTTTAACTCCAATAGTCATCCCCCCTCCTCGGTCGTGGAAGATCCATCTGATCTATCCGCACATTGCTTTCACAATGATGAAGAGATTCTTGAAAATATTTTGACTTCTGAGTATCCTTGGGATGATATGCACCATCGCTCCTTTTTCATCCCCAATGAACCTTCTTCATTGTCGGACTAGTATTCTATCGAAGCGAAAGACTTCATCTATGGAATTTTCGACTGGTTTAAAAACCCAATTCCGGCACCTGACACCTTCGAAGAGGCTAACATGGCTAAGATTTCACCAACCATCAAGGTCAATATATCAACCACACCCAAGATATTTGAAGATATTACTTTCGAAGCATCGTTCTCCCCTAAAGAAGTCACTTCATACAAAACACTTTTTCAAGAGTTTCATGATATTTTTGCTTGGTCATATACCAAGATTCCTGGGCTTGATCCATATATCGTCGAACATCTTATCGACACATGGAACGATGTTTCCCCCGTTCACCAAAAGCAATGACCCATCCACCCATCAAAGGCTCCCGTTGTTATAGCTGAGATCGAGAAATTGCATAAAGAAGGTTTTATATACCCCATCGCATATACCACTTGGGTTTCCAATCCTATTCCCGTCAATAAAAAACAAGGTACCATTCACATCTGCACTGACTTCCATGACTTGAATTTGGCATGTCCCAAAGACAACTTCGCCACTCTGTTCATTGACCATATCATTAACACCTGCACCAGCCATGAAGTCTTTTCTTTCATGGATGGTATTTCTGGTTATAACCAAATTCATATCCAGAAATAGGATCAATACAAAACTGCTTTCACTACCCCCTGGGCACGTTTGTGTATCGTGCTATGTCATTTGGCCTTAAAAATGCTGGAGTCACTTTTCAGTGGGCCATGAAATTTTGCTTCCAGGACCTCATTCACATTATCTTGGTCTATCTAGACAACCTCACGGCTCGATCTCAAAAACATTCTCAACATTTGGATGACTTACGATAAGTCCTCCTGTGATATTGCAAATATAACGTCCACTTGAACCACCTCAAGTGTTTGTTTTGTGTCCCAGCTGATCGTTTACTAGGATTCATCATGTCTCACACAAGGATTGTTGTGGATCCTCTAAAGGTTCAAACCATCCTGAATCTTCCCCCACCACATACTCTGTGCCAATTGCAGAGCCTCTAAGGTAAGGCTAACTTCCTTCGATGTTTTATTCTGGACTATGCGAAGAAAGTCCATGGGTTCTTACAATTGCTCCGTACCAACATTCACTCTTGTATGGGATGAGCATGTGCAAAGTGCTTTCGATGCATTGAAACAAGCTCTGACTTCTGCTTCGTTGTTGTCTCCTCCCGACTTCACCAAGGAGTTTATCCTCTATGTGTCAGCATCTGAAAATGTTATCACTGGAGTCTTGGTTCAAGAAGACGATGCTCGTCAAGAGAACATGATTTATTATGTAAGTCAGAAACTTTCTGGACCACCTTTATGTTACTCCCACAAAGAGAAGATGGCCCTCATCATCCTCTTTTTGGTACAAATGTTACGTCACTATCTTCTCTTGAGTCGAACTCGAGTCGTGGTTGATTCTAACCCCATGTGTTACCTCTTGAGCCGATACCTTGTCCAAGGTTGTGCTGCCAAGTGGATTGTCATTCTACAAGAGTACGATCTGGAATTTGTTGCCCCAAAAAGCACTAAAGCTTTGGCATTAGCTTCCTTAATAGCGGACTTCCCTTCATTGTCTACTTCACCACCTATCACAATCAATCTTCCTGGCGAATTATTATTTGTCATCTCTACGAAAGACCCATGGTATGGGGGCATTCTCCTGTACTTGTGCACACAGAAATTCGGGCCCCAGTTAAGCCGTGAATATCATCGTTGCATCCGGAAGCAAGCTGCTCAATATCTCCTTATTGGTGATGTCTTGTATCTTCGCAGTGTCAACACCATTTTGCATCATTTCCTCACCCATGATGAAGCCGAATAAGTATTGAATGACTTTCATAGTGGAGCGTATGGTGGCCACCTCTCCGGTTTGGCCACCGCCCAAAAGATCCTCCACACTAGTTATTTCTGGCCCACCATCTTTGTTGATTGCATCCATGCAATTAAACACTACCGCAATTTCTATATATTTGCTCAAAATGTAAGGACACCTCTCACACCGCTACATCCTTTCGTCACAGTCGGTCCCTTCTGCAAATGGGTGATTTACTTCATGACCTGTAACTCTTCTTCAGCCGACGACCATAAAAACATCATTGTGTTCTTTGATTACTTCACCAAATGGGTCGAAGCCATGCCTACATTCAACTGTAAGGTTGATACTGTGATATGTTTCTTTTTTAACCACATCGTCACTCGTTTCAGTGTCCCCCAATAGTTAGTCTCATACCATGGTTCTCATTTTGAGGACGATGTTTGGACAGATATTTCTGCCATGTTGAATTTTGAACACCAGTATTCCTCTGCTTATTACCCCCAGGGAAATGGCCAAGTTGAGGTTTTCAACAAGATCCTCAAAACCATGCCCCAGTGAATGGTGGACAAACACAAATCCAACTGGCACCACTTGCTCTTTTCCACCCTCTGGGATTACCAGACATCGACAAAAATCGCCACCGATTTTATCCCATTTCATTTAGTCCATGGTGTGGAATCGATTCTTCCCATTGAATGTCAGATTTCGTCGCTTCGCCTTGTCGTCGAACTTCTACCTGATACCTCACCATTAGAACAATGCCTACTTATACTTGAACAAACCAATGAGGATCATCGTGCTACTCTCCAAATGATCAAGGAAGCCAAAACTCGGTCGAATTCCCACTATGACTCCCACATCCACCCACGCACCTTTAGCGAGGGGGGCCTCGTCCTCATCTATGACCAAGCCAATGATAAGATAGGAAAAGGGAAGTTTGACTCCATGTGGTATGGCCCTTATACCATCCATCAAAGTCTCGGCAAGGGGGCATATATCCTTGTTGACTCTGACGGTCACCTCTTGAAGAATCCCCACAATGGGCTCTACGTCAAGAGGTTCTATGCCTGAAGTCAATCACCATGAGTAGCCTTGAGTCATAGTTTTTATTTTTTTGTTTTGCATCGTTCTTGCCATGAGTCTCATAGTTTGTTTCCTTGGTTGCTCCATATGGATCCTACCTCAACTTGTAATGTTGGTTTCATTGATGGTGCAAGTAGATGGTCTACTAATCTCACCTCGACTACATGGGTCATTTATTCCCCGTCACATGAGTTGATTCATATCAATGGAATGTGTGTTGGTATAGCTACCAACAACTAGGCAGAGCATGATGGTATCATTGGTCTCTTGATCATTTCCCTCCACTTGGGTATTCGTCACCTTTATGTCTTCTTTGACTCCCAGTTACTTGTCTCCTAGTCGAATAACTGCTACCAAGTACGCGATCCTTGCCTCTTTAGAAATTTTCTGCGCACTAGACACTTGGTTAGACATTTCGAATCCATTTCATTCATGCATGTTCCAATAATTCTCAATAGTGTAGCAGACCAGATGGCTAATGACATTCTAGAGTGGCACATCAATCATCACATATAGGAAATAAACTGCATCATGCATCATCATATAGTCATGCATACATATGTCATATACATCATATAGGCATCATCATAATCATAAAAGAGACTCATAAAAACCCATAAAAACACATAAAAAGGTGGATCCACATGCATATATATATCATATCATAATGTTCAATGAAAAATGAGAAGCTCCACAGGATTTCTCAGTTGATCATACATATCATACAAAAATCCCCATGCACCAACGCATTAGGTGAAGCATCACAAGATGCTAGTCTGATTCATCCTCCTATGACTCTATGTCCTCGTCTAAGTCCTCCTCCATCGGAACGTTACCCTATGTTGTCTCTCTGACATACTCAGCAGCAACCGTGATCCTCCTCGTGAGAGCGATCCACTCTAGAGGAGCCCTGTAGCATGTGATGATCAAATTGTCGTCAAGGTATTGTCACCCATCGTCAGTGACCCACTCGAGAAACCTCTCTACATCCAAACACAATGAGTCCAATGTTGCACTCCACCATTGTCTATGCCCATGAGCAGGTGGATCTAAGCACTCCACCCTACCCCTACATCACTGGTACCCAGCTGGAGGGTGCGGTCCCACATCTACACATGCACACAGTATGTCATCAGTATCTGTCAGACACGTGACCTATTTACAATAAATTATATAAGAATACAACCATAAAATCATCATGTATACGTACCGTCAAGTCCCAGACCTGACCTGGAGGTCGAGGCATCTTCGAGTCTCCTCGGTAATCCATCCCAGCATATGGATAGTCCTCTATGAGGACTGGAAGCTGCCGCCAGTGTGTAAAAAGCTCCCGGGTGAAGAACCGACCCGCCAAGTTTCCTCCCTCTCTGATCATCATCTTGTACCATCTCCTCATGCAAGGCTCGTGAGGTCCCCCCTCACGCACTGCCAAATGCGGTCATAGTGTAGGTAGTAGCTCAAAAAAAATGAGCACAAGAACGAGGGGAAACAGAAGTCCCCTCCCACCAAACTGGTCCAATTCAGCCCACATTGAACCATCGTCAAGTACATATGGGCCCACCCATAGTAGGTTCCCCTCAGCACTCACTCTACCATCAAGGGCTGACCACCTAATATCTTGTGCGGTCCTGTCGATCCCAATATGTGCAGCACCATCATTACCACTGCTCGAGCCTCCAGACTCTCGAGGTCGCACACTGGTATGTATGACTTGTGTGCATACGCCGAGGCACAGAAATGTCTAGAGCATAGGTCATCATTCAACACCCCCCTCAGGAACTTCAGCAATATGTCTCCGATCACGCCCATTAGTGGGATGCCAGTCAGAAAGTATACATCTCGAAGAGTGATCTCCAAACGCTCACCCTGGATGATGAAACACTCGGAGTCTCGATCTCGGTAACACACCAACTTTTCCAACAACTATTTTGCCAAACACATTAAGGGGATTTAAAAGAACTTCAACAACCCACACCAGGCGAGTGTGTTTTGTACCGCTCCATCTTCCTCCACCTCGTCTTTGAGTTCCCCGATGCCTCGCTCTCGCCACCCGACTCGAGGCATTTTGCACATACACAAAGTCCCTGTCAGACCTAGTCATACAAAAATCCTCATTCTAGTGTAGGACCTATCTGCCTTTTTTGTGCGACCCAAGTCACGTAAAAATGTTGAACAGGTGTGACTGGGTCGCTCTTATCTTCTAAACATGTGTGACCTAGGTCGTGCCTGTCTCCCCAATAGGTGCAACTGGATCGCTCTTATTTTCTGAACAGGTGTAACCTGGGTCGTGCCTATCTCCCCAATAGGTGCAACCGATTCGCACCTGTCTTCCTAATAAGTGTGCCTTGGGTCGCTCCTTTTCCCTCAAAAAGTGTGAACCAACCCCAAGAACCCTTCGAGCTCGGCTAAGAACCCAGAGTGAGGAAAACCAAAAAATTAACCACTGAAAATGATGGGCTCGGTGAGAGATCTTACTTGCAAGTCACAGATCAGAAAACCGTATGTCCAATTGGAAGAAATCAAAAGTTATGTTTTGGGGCCCTCCACTCCAACTCAGCAATACACATTGAAAATGACACATGTCATGTGGTCCCCCCTTTTTATAGGCCACCATTTGGTCAAACTTTTCTTCCATGCACCACATAGTCATTCGGCATCTGTTTTTCACGCCATTCACACCATCGGATTCGATTTTTCGTCTTCTATCTTTTGACGAGACCTGCGTCTCATTCTCTCCTCATGATTTTTCAGGCCTTTTCCTTGGATTCGCCTCGATTAGCGTGCCACCACGTGGATCACACATTGTATGTATTGGCATGTTCACGAACCATCTAGTCCATCCATACTGCAAACTTGACATTATTTTACCGCCATACATCATCCCGCAAAGAGGCCCCATCAGTTCTCCATTGTTATTCCTATTAGCCGTGTTCATAACATAACCTCTTTTCGTACATCGAACACTTCCTCCTTGCCTTACTGGCCATTACAGAGTTTCTGTTAATCTATTTTCTGAATCCTAAAAAAATGAAAAGATGTTCAAGCATGCTTTCATCCTTTCACGCTCGTTAAAGTATTTGAAAGGGCGTCTATGTGGCCTCATTTATCTCTTTTTTCGGACTACGTAGACTATTAAAAGAAAAGGACAACACTGGCACCTTCGAGCTAGGACCGTTTCCCTCTGTATCCTCTTATGCTTTGTCAGACATTGGGACTGTAGCTTATGAAAAAGCTCATTATGGGTTGTATTTAAGCTCGTTTCCAGTCCTCTCATCAAGAAAATATTGTCGAGTAAACTTGGTTTCGTTCATACTCATAAAAGTATTTGAATGATCAGCCATTCACTATAGGTTTAACCTTTTCTGACCTAGTTGGACTACCTACGGTAAAGAAGTCTCTCTTCTCCTTTCGGTTGAGAGAGCTCTCCTTTGTACACTTTTATCCATTTTCAGGCTTAGGAGACTACTATATGAAAAAGATACCATACTGGAGTCTTCTTCCTATTTTCAGACTCTCTAAAAATGAAAACACCATCGAGCATTTACAGTCTCGGACTCGACAAAAATCCACAAGATAATATCATATTGAGCTTACTTATATCCCTTCTTCGTGCTCTTAAACTATGAAGAAGGACCAAATGGTGTCTTTTGGCGCCCCCACATATTACATGTGATCTCACATTATGGCAGCTTTCCCCCATCAGGTCTCCTTTGTTCAGAGTACTCTCCGATTAGTCTCCCTTGGATCCCCTAGATATTCCTATTCCAGTTACTCACCAAGGTCTTTCCCATTGCAGTTATCTCCCTGGTTTCACAGCTATGATCCCTTTCTCATGAGTAAGTTTCATTTGTTGCCAGGTCATCCTTGTCGTCATACTCTGAACACAGGAAGTTTAAATCCCCCATACTCCCCTGCCCTTGTTCCCCATTCAGAGTCTCAGTCCCCTGACTGTTCCACATCTCTAGTTATACCCCTCGCGCTTCTATCAAGGAAACATCATTGCCTTATTAGTTGTAGGTCTCCCTCTATCGACGTCAACACATCTATTACAAAGGATAAACGCAGAGGTCCCTGTATCCTGGTTTCATCCACCTCATTGATGAGTTCCTTGGACCACTTGAAAGAAGTCATTAGTGCCTTTCGGGTTGGTTGTGTCTCACGTGCTCGACTTCAGCTACATCATCGCACCGTTGAGATTCGTACAGGGTATTGTTTCCTTCATTATTTGGTCGAAGACCCCGGTTGTCACCTGACTCTAGCACATTGGTGAGTCTACAATGGGACCTGTAACACCCCGGTTTTGACCTTGTTTGCATTAAAATATGTATGATGTAAATATTGTATTTAATCATGGTATGGAGCTAAGGACAAGGCCCTGCCATTGATTTAGCAGTTTATGTTTCGGCGATTAGAATTAATGCCGATGGTATTTCATGCTAGCCCGACACATTATAATTTGTACATCATGTACATATGCAAATTAATTAAAATACCCACAACCAGCTATGTCAATGCAACATTAAAGAGATGGGGGCATGATTTCCTAAGGATAATGGGGGGGTATTCAAAACTTTGAGCCAATGGGGAAAAGCCAAATGTCAAAGGGAGAACCCAACAAACTGTCAACTACCCATTTTGTCTTTTGTGTCCAATCATTTATTTCTACCAGAAATTGGTTCAAGTAGTTATTGCATGGGGATGGGAAGAGTATGGGAGTCAAATTAGAAATGGGCAGAGCACCCATTTTGGAAAATCGTGTTTTGATTTCCTCAGCAAGTAAAAACCCAAAACGTATGCCCATTCTGTTATGCATTCATGTTTTCATTTTCCTCACCATTCTCCTTCATGTTGGGCTCTTTCAGGCAGCTGGAGCTTCATGTGTGTTTTCATTTCACGTTTTGGTTGTTTACTTCATTTTCCCCATGGATGGGAGGTTGTTTTTTGTAATGCCTAGTGGTTGGGTTGTTTTTTTGTAATTGCTGCCATTTTCCTCATTTTCCATGCCCAATAATTTGTTTTTGTGTTGCTGAGTGAATGGCCAGCAAGGATTCATGATTTTGGGGTTCATGGAATTTGTCTTTGCTCATGAAATGCCCAGAATCGTTGTTGAGTTCGAATTGCTCACTTAGGGGTCGATTTCTCCATTTTAAGACTACATTTTTGGTCGAAAAACGTTTTTACTCAAACCTAGAACTTGCATTTTGTTGTGTGTGCATCCTTTGTTTTGGTTTGAACTGGGTTGGAGTGGAATTGGGGAAGAATTAGCTTGATAAAGCTAGTGTGAAAATGAACCTCACACATAGATCAAGAGGGGCTGGTTTTTCTTCTTTGCACACCCTGAAGAGCACTGGAATGGAAGGCATAGCTGTAGGGACTGTGTGGCAAAGAAGGGGATGCTTCCTTTTATTGGGTGTTTAAGTGTTGGGAAATCCAAGTGAGATCTTGTGTACGTTTCCATATCTATGTGGTTGAGCTCACTAGTTTAGCAATTCATCCTTCTACCTCCCTAGAAACCTGATGAACCCAACTATGTTTGGCTTTGATGAGTTTTGATGTGTATATGGCTATGTGTGAGCTTGTTGTAGTTCCCTTATTCCTTATGGGAATCATGCCCAGCTCGGGGGTGGCAGTGTTGCTGAGAGATTGATGAGCACACTATCCTATGGTTAGGTGGAACATTGTAGCGACATAGCTGGTTGTGGGACAAGCTTATTCTCAAGATAAGTATCTCTTGTGTTTAATCTCTGCAACTGCATTTGTTTTTATGAATTATGATGAACATATTGATTGCGTGATGAATGTATTTTTCTTCCGCTGTATAATGCATCTATGTATGTTTTTAATTCAATGCATTTTTACTTCAATGTTCATGGGGCTAGTTTCCCCGCTTAAATGATCGCACCGATGTTGCAGTCACATCCTCTTGAACAGGAGGGGACGTGACAGTTTGGTATCAAAGCTATGTTACAGCATTGGGCCTCAATGGGCCAAGATAAACAACTGACAAAGGAAGAATCAACCTCTGTGGTCAGTAGAAGAAAAGAAGCAGACAAAAAAAAATTAGAAATTTTTCTAAGTGTTGGAATGTTGGTTGTGTCGGCTAAGTTAGCCGAGTCCAGCTAACACATGTCGACTAAGTTAGCTAGATCGAGCAGACGAAGGTCGCAGTGACCGTTTTGGTTGCGTTAGCCAAAGTTGAGCCGATGCATGTCAGAGTGAAAAGGATATTTGAGTCGATGCATGTCGGTGTGAAAGGGCTAAGTCAAGCCAACAAGAAGAGAAATAAAAAAATTCCCAAAAACTTTCTAAGTATTGGGAAAATCGACAAAAATCGGTGAATTTTTCCAATACGTCGGTTGAGTCTCACCAACACACATAAAAAAAACTTTGGAAGTTTCAGCCGATACGTGTCGGGTGGAAAGTCAAGTTTCAGCCGATGCGTGGCAGGTGGAGAGTTTAGTTTTTGCTGATCGAAAGAAAGTTTGGAATTTTTTCAACACGTCGGCAAGATTGGAAATTTTTTTTTCTGATCGAAAGAAAGTCTGGAAATTTTTCCGACACGTCAGAAGGTTCGGCAAGTTTTTTCCAATCGGAAGAAAAAAATTCCGACACAACGGAAGGTTCGACAAGTTTTTGTCGATCGAAAGAAATTTTGAAATTCTTTCAACACGGCGGAAGGTTTGACAAGTTTTTGCCAATCAGAAGAAATTTTGAAAATTTTCCAACATGTCGGAAGGAGAAGGGCAAGATCAGCCAATAGGTCAAAAAATTTTGGTGAGTTCATCGATCGGAGCAAAATAGAAAAATTCATCGAAACAGATATTTTGACAGGTTTTTTCAGTGGAAAATGGCAGTGGGTTTGTGCGCCAGATTTCGCGAAATGAAAGATTTACAAAAAATAAAACGAGGGCACTGCCACAAGGGGGCAAGCCCCCTAGACCCCCATCGTCCCCCTGAGACAGTCATTTGTGAAAAGAAAAGTCTGTGTATGATTTTTCCATATGATGGAAAGTAAGTTATAAGTTTATGAGACTATTATAAATTTATAATTTAACAATTGTGTTATTAACACATATTGCAGAATCATAGTCACCTTCAAAGGCAGCATTCCACATAGTGCAGTTCAATAAAGTTGGTGTTGGCTCAGCCATGAGAACCTACGACATGTATGATGATGCACGGTACCCCAATGAGTACGAGGAAGATGTTATGGGGGAAAACATTCCAATTGGAAATGCTGAGACAGAGTCTAATGGGAGAAGATTTCAAGATACTCCCCCAGATTTTGTAGCCACCATGAGAATCCTAAGGGTGGAGATGAAAAGTTATAGGACATATAATGAAAAATTGGTTAAGGTTCGGGAGGAGTAGAAACAGCTGAATGTAGCCATGCTGCAGAGTTTGACAAAAATCAAGAGGAGGATGAGCTCTGGGCATCATGCAGTGCACCCATAAGGAAGTAAAAGCAATGCCAGAAGAAGAAATAGATCTCCTAGTGGGTCATCTGACTCTGAAGGATCCACTAGCGGTTCAAGTTCTTCTTCTCACAAGAATAAGAAAACGAGGCGCTACCAGAACCATTCGCGTGATTAATTTAAGAAGGCAAGGCCACATACCTTCAATGGTGAGATAAAGAATGGTCAAGAAGCTGAGGCTTGGCTTCTAGGAATGAGAAAATATTTCCAAGTCCAAGACTACTTTGGAAATATGAAGGCTACGGTATCCATCTTCAATTTGAATAGAAAAGCATCCATATGGTAGGAGCACTTCAGGCAAGTGAAAAAGATTAATGAAAGGAAGATTGTGTGGAAACAATTCCAGAAGTATTTCAAGCAGAAGCACCTCTCTGACAGGTACTATGATGATAATATCAAAGAATTCCATGAGCTGAGATTGGGACAACAGACCATGGAAGAGTATGCAAACAAGTTCCTGGAACTTTTGAGGTATGTCAGATACATCAAAGATGAAAAAGTGAAAATCCAACGTTTCCTGAGTGGATTTCCTCAGTCTTACAAAGACAGAATTGAGTTTTATGAACCTAGAACTCTGGAAGAAGCAATAAGGAAAGCTAAGTATTGCTATTAGAAAAGCAAAGGAAAACCTTATTACCATAAGACATGGAACGATCAGAAGAATGAGAATTCTGACCAAAGGAAGAAAGATTTCAAACCTTATCATTTCATAAATTAGTAGAAGAAGCCATCACAACCTGAGAAGCAGCCAACCAGAGTGGTGGGAGAAAAGCCAATAGATCCACAACATAATAGAGAACCACTCCAATGTTGGAAATGTGGAGGACCCCACATGCGCAGGAATTATCCACTTGAGGATGGGAATGCAAGGCTAGCTTATAGGATTCAAGAAGTAGAAACAGTGGGTCATGTAGCAAGGGTTGTCCCTATGATTTATGCAGCGCTAGAGGACCGCCAGGTAGATCACCAATAAACTGTGGTTGAAGTTGCAGGTAATATTTTTGAGCAATCTATTTCTATTTTGATTGACCCTAGTTCTACTCATAGTTACATTACTCCTAAATTAGTTGAGATTTGTGCTTTTAAGAAGTTAAAGCATAGAAAATAATGGTTAGTTCAGCTAGCCACTGGAACCAAGAGAAAGGTTAGTGAAGTGGTAGAGGAATGTCTATTAGTTATGAATGGATTGGTCACTTGTGTAGATCTGAATGTTCTACCACTTGGTTCTTATGACATTCTGATTGGAATGGATTGGTTAGAAGCTCACAGAGTAAAGCTTGATTGTTATAATAAGACTTTTGAATGCATGGATGAAGAAGGGAACCCAAGAGTTGTAAGAGGCATTCCAAAGGTGATCTTTGTTAGGCAGATTTCAGCAATGCAGCTAAATAATTTATGTAGGAAAGGTTTCCAGTTGTATGCATCCCATGTCTTGGAGGCTACAGAGGATGAAACTCCTAGGTTGGAGGACTATCAGGTGTTGCAGGAATTCAGGGATGTTTTTCCTAATGAGATTCCAAGGCTTCCTCCAAAGAGGGACATTGATTTCACAATTGAACTTGTACTAGGAGCAGGACCAGTGTCCAAGACACCCTACAGAATGGGTACACCAAAAATGTTAGAGTTGAAGATGCAACTGCAAGAGTTGTTGGAAAAGAAGTACATCAGGTCAAGTGTGTCTCCTTGGGGAGCACCAGTGTTGTTTGTGAAGAAGAAAAATGGTACACTTAGGTTCTGTATTGATTATAGACAGCTAAACAAAGTCACTGCGAAGAATAAATACCCTTTTTCCTAGGATTGATGACCTCTTTGATCAAATGAGAGGAGAAAAGGTATTTTCCAAGATCGGCTTAAGGTATGGTTACCATCAGGTGAGAATCAAGGATGAAGACATTCATAAGACAACCTTCAGAACAAGGTATGGACATTATGAGTTTGTAGTGGTACCATTTGGTCTCACAAATGCACCAACTACATTTATGTGCCTTATGAATAGTGTCTTCAGCAGATATTTGGAAAATATTGTTATTGTTTTCCTTGATGATATTCATATTTATTCTAAGAATGAGGAAGAGCATGAAGAACATCTGAGATTGACATTGCAATTGCTCAGGGAGCATAAGTTGTATGCAAATTTGAGAAAGTGTGACTTCTATAAAGATAGGATTCATTATTTGGGTCACATTATCTCAGATGAGGGAATATCTCTGGACCTTGAGAATATTGAGGCCATTATGAATTGGCCTACTCCAAGAAATGTGACAGATGTAAGAAATTTTATGGGACTTGCGGGATACTACGGGATATTCATTGAAGGATTCTCCAAGGTTGGACATCTAGTCAGTTCTTTGCAAAAGAAGGGAATTAAGTTTGAATGGACACCGAGGTGTGAAGAAATCTTCCAGCAGTTGAAGAATCTTCTCACAAGTGCACCAGTCTTGAAGATTGCAGACACAGAAAAAGATTTTGTGGTGTGTATTTATGCATGCGGTCAAGGGCTTGGAGGAGTCCTTATGCAAGACAACCACGTGATATGTTATGAGTCAAGAAATTTGAAGGAGCATGAGAAGAACTATGCCACTCATTATCTAGAACTTGCAACTATAGTACATTCTCTCAATATGTGGAGGCATTACTTAATGAGCAGAAACTTTGAGTTAAGGACAGACCACTGTGGTTTGAAGTATTTGTTTGATCAACCTACTTTAAATGCTACGAAAGCAAGATGGCTGGTGTTTTTTATTAAATTAAGCACATAGATCTGTGGACAAACACACAACTCACATGATAGATCACACAATTCACTCAGTTATTAAAGAATGAAACAGTGCAAAAATGGCTTGCAGTTGTGAATGCTTTTCATTAATCAAAGAGTAATTAGATAGTAATTACAATGAAGTACAATGGCTTAAATAACCACATGCAATTCGAATCCACATGAGGAAATTCAAATTGATTAGACTCTACTTGACTGTAGGTAACTAATACCTTTTCTAAATCATTGTCGGAGGACTCAATAGTTAACTGACCTTGTCAAAACCATTACCGGAGTTCAACGGAGTTCTAAAACACAACTCAAGTGTCTACTTCAATGTTGACTGAGGCTAACTGACTGTGGTAGGTGAGAAATGCACCTCTCCTGCATGTAGCCATGAAAACCTAGCACTAACTGAATGTTGAGGACTATAACTTAATGTAAATGACTCCTAACTCAGCTTGACTAGTCACTAACTGAACTCAACTGCTGAAGGTTGGTGTCGGCACTCCCAATGGCTCCTAAATTGTAGGAATTGATCTAGGAGGCTCCCAAACTGATGCATGCAAGTGCAATTAGTGGCAGTAAGCCTTAATTAGTGTTCCCCACACTTTAGTAACTGGAACATGTTCCCCAATCGGGCCAAGTAGACCCAATGGTGCTAGTGACTAAAAATAGACTAGGTGGACTCCCAATTTAGACATGACTCCTGATTTAGACATATGACCAAATTAGACAAGGGAGGATTAATAATCCTAACACCCCCCTGAATGCTAACTTGGACAATATGTGGGCCTTGGTAACTAAGACCATAGGTCACCCATTACATCAAGTAAAGTAAAGTAACTGCTCAATACAAGGAGCTGGGGAAAAAACCACATGGGAAAAAAGGCCCCCCTCTAATTAAGTAGGTAGAATCAGGATCAATATGGTTCTTCCATGCACAGTTATCTTGGGGCCTGGCATGTGAACCTCTCCATCATTATGTCTAGAGGAATCTTCCTCTTTGGAAGAAGAATGATATGCTCAACTAAATCATAAATATAGACAGCTGCCGGAGGAAGACTGGACCCATGTAGAGCAACTGAAATCAACTGATAAGTGAGAAAAGGTTCTTGAGGATTCAGAACATGTGAAAAACACTCAATAAACTGATATGTTGCAGCCATGAACAGCAAACCATGAGTGGTAAAAACAGCCCCAAGTGTTAGGAGCAAGTGTCCAGGCGGATGCATAAAATCTCCCTCTTTACTAGTTCTATGAGGAGTTGAGCATGTGACCAAAGGTACAGAAGCCGTGGGACTGTTGAGAGTGAATGCTTGAGCTCCATAGTCTGATATAGCTTCTGAAATATCTAATGAATCACAAAATAAAATATCATCAACCACATAAGAGGAAACTAACACCAAATCCCCAGCAACAATTTTGAGGAAAAATTGTGGTACTTGATTTTTCACACCGGAATTGGTGAGAGCAACTACAAGCATGACTGAAAGCTCTTGGATTTTAAAATCTGAACCAAATAATATCATATCAGAAAGTAAATCAGATCTAAATAGGTTCACAATAGATCCAAACTGTGAAATGAAATCAAATCCCCAGCAGCAGTTTTGTAGGAGACTTGCGGTACTTGTTTCTTCACACCGTTGATGAGAACAGCTACAAGCAATACTGAAAGATTATGAAATTGAAATATTAAATGAAGAAATATCAGATAATATCTAAATAATATCATATCAGATCCAATAAGGTTAATATCAGATCCAAAGAAATGGTCAACCGAGACAATGGATGCACAGCTTTCTTCTTCTTCAAAATTCTGAATTTTGGTGCATGCAATCCTGCAGGAATTTGATGGAAGATCTAGATCAAGGGGAGTGAATGGACCACTCTGGTAATCTGATATTTCTTCCAAAATATCCAAGGTACTACATATTTTCACATCAGCACCAACATTAGAGGGAGAAAAATCAAATTTCTCTTCACTTTCGGAAGCAATTACTGGCAAATTTTGCACAGAATTCAAAGGAAAATCACTGGTGAATGTTTGCATGGAAGTGCAGCAATATTTTTCTTCAATATTAGAGATTAGAATGTCTTCTTCTATTTCATCCATATGAGGAGATGATATATTATAGATCTCATAAACTTTCGGAGCATCAAGAGAAGGAGTCACTGCAAGGAGACTGTCTTCAATTTGAATCGATTGTGTAGAAGCTTTTGCTTCTTCTTCATCTTGAACAACTTCATCAGAGAGAGTGGAGGCCGATATATTTGGATCAAGGATTCTTATGGTGCTGGATGTGCTCTCCAAAGTGCTATTATGATCCTCATCAATCATTCCAAAGGTTTTGTCCAATATTTTCCAGAGATCCTTTGGGTTTTTAACAGATCTTTTGAGGTAGTGCATGGTAGGAGAAATGGCCATACATATTGTTCCATAAGCTGCATCACATTCATTTAGCCAGTCATCCTTTCTCTCAAAGGACTCTTCACCAAGTCCAATAGGTATCTCATAGAGATCTTGTCTCTTCATAGATGCAATCATCTTCATCTTTCATTCTGAATAGTTTGTGAATAAGGTGAGAAGAGGAACTGATGAATCTAGAATTGATGAAGCCATTCGAAGTTGTACCTGTAAAAACACAAAAGGGGCACTGCAAGGTCGACAGCCTACACATTTTAGGTTTTCATCACACCCAGCATAGTTGATCAAGCAAGCTTGATCAACAATTCCTTAACTTGGGGTATTAAGTGGTAAACCTTCTGCCTCTAGTGCAGAGCTGGAAGGAGAAACTTTGCTCAAAAATGATCCAGTAGGAGATTCGAGGAGGAGAAGTGCCTTGTCTGCCGAGGCTCTGATACCATATTAAATTGAGCACATAGATCTGTGGACAAACACACAACTCACAGGATAGATCACACAATTTACTCAGTTATTGAAGAATGAAACAGTGCAAAAATGGCTTGCAGCCGTGAATGCTTTTCATTAATAAAAGAGTAATTAGATAGTAATTACAATGAAGTACAATGGTTTAAATAGCCACATGCAATTCGAATCCACATGAGCAAATTCAAATTGATTAGACTCTACTTGACTGTAGGTAACTAAGACCTTGTCCAAATCAATGTTGGAGGACTCAATAGTTAACTGACCTTGTCAAAACCATTACCAGAGTTCAACGGAGTTCTAAAACACAACTCAAGTGTCTACTTCAGTGTTGACTGAGGCTAACTGATTGTGGTAGGTGAGAAATGCGCCTCTCCTACATGCAGCCATGCAAACCTAGTGCTAACTGAATGTAGAGGACTAGAACTGAATGTAACTGACTCCTAACTCAGCTTGACTAGTCACTAACTGGACTCACCTGCTAAAGGTTGGTGTTGGCACTCCCAGTGGCTCCTAAATTGTAGGAATTGATCTAGGAGGCTCCCAAACTGATGCATGCATGTGCAATAAGTGGAAGTAGGCCTTAATTAGTGTTCCTAACACTTTAGTAACTGGAACATGTGCCCCAATTAGGCCAAGTGGACCCAATGGTGCTAGTGACTAAAAATAGACTGGGTGGACTCCCGATTTAGACATGACTCCTAATTTAGACATATGACCAAATTGGACAAGGGAGGATTAATAATCCTCTTCAGCAGGTATTTGGAAAATGTTGTTCTTGTTTTCCTTAATGACATTCTTATTTATTCTAAGAATGAGGAAGAGCATGAAGAACATCTGAGATTGACATTGCAATTGCTCAGGGAGCATAAGTTGTATGAAAAGTTGAGAAAGTGTGACTTCTATAAAGATAGGATTCATTATTTGGGTCGCATTATCTCAGACGAGGGAATATCTCTGGACCCTGAGAAGATTAAGGCCATTATGAATTGGCCTACTCCAAGAAATGTGAGAGATGTAAGATCTTTTATGGGACTTGCAGGATACTACAGGAGATTCATTAAAGGATTCTCCAAGGTTGTACATCCAGTCAGTTCTTTGCAAAAGAAGGGAATTAAGTTTGAATGGACACTAAGGTGTGAAGAAAGCTTCTAGCAGTTGAAGAATATTCTCACAAGTGAACCAATCTTGAAGATTGCAGACCCAAAAAAAGAATTTGTGGTGTGTACTGATGCATGCGGTCAAGAGCTTGTAGGAGTCCTTATGCAAGAAAACCACATGATATGTTATGAGTCAATAAAGTTGAAGGAGCATGAGAATAACTATACCACTCATTATCTAGAACTTGCAGCTATAGTACATGCTCTCAAGATGTGGAGGAATTACCTAATGGGCAGGAAGTTTGAGTTAAGGACATACCACTGTGGTTTGAAGTATTTGTTTGATCAGCCTACTCTAAATGCTAGGCAAGCGAGATGGCTAGTGTTTTTATGTGAATTTGACTTTGAAATCAAACACATAAAAGGAAAATAGAATAAGGTAGTTGATGCACTCAGCATCAAGGTGTGGGAAATGCATGTGGCATCTCTTAGTATTTGCCAGTCAGATTTGAGACAACAGATTGTTAGTCATACTGTTGGAGATGAATTGTATGAGCAGGTAAAAGACAAATTACAGCACCGATTTCTTGAGAAGAGGTATGAGGGCTATAAATTGGAAGAAGATGGACTTCTTACCTATAAGAAAAGAATTTATATTCCAAATGTAGCAGATTTAAGGATAGTTGTTATGGATGAGATCCATTAAGCTCCATATTCTGGTCACTCAGGATATCAGAAGACAATTGCTACAGCCAGAAAGCGGTATTTTTGGACAGGAATGAAAAAGGACATAGCTGAATATATTTCAAGGTGCATGAAATGTTAGCAGGTGAAGGTTGAGCATCAACACCCAACAGGTTTGTTGCAGCCTTTGCCAATTCAAGAATGGAAGTGGGAAGTTATTTCCATGGATTTTATTACAGGATTTCCAATGACTTGGAGACAACATGATTCCATGATGGACAAGTTGACAAAGGCATCACATTTCATACCGGTTAAGTCCACACATAATACTAATGACATTGCAAAAATATCCATGAAGGAGATTTTCAAATTGCATGGATTGCCTAAGGCAATAGTCTCTGACAAAGATGCCAAGTTCACTTCCAGTTTTTGGAAGGGTTTGTTTACAGATTTGGGTACAAAGTTGAACTTCAGCACTGCCTACTATCCTCAAACTAACGGGTAAACAGAGAGAGTGAATCAGGTGCTTGAATACATGCTTCGCATGTATGTGATGGACAAACCAACCAAGTGGGAAGATTATTTACACTTGGTCGAATTTGCATATAACAATGGACAACAAGCATCCTTGGGGATGAGTCCATATGAAGCTTTGTATGGTAGGAGGCGTAGGACACCAGTGACTTGGGATAATCTAGTGAACAGGATTGTGCTTGGTCCATAATTTCTCAAGGAGATGGAGCAGGAGGCTGTAAAGATTGGGCAGAATCTGAAAGTAGCCCAGGACAGACAGAAAAGCTATGTAGATAAGCATAGGGTGAATAGAGAGTTTAGTGTTGGGGATCATATTTACCTTAGAGTGAGGGAAAGGAAGAGTTCCTTGAAGCTTGGAATTTGTGCCAAGATGTCACCTAGATATTGTGGGCCGTTGGAAGTGCTTGAAAGAATAGGGTCAGTTGCATATAGACTTTCATTGCTTGCTAGCACTAGGGCTCATAATTTTTTTCATGTTTCTTTGCTTAAGAAATATGTACATGATCCTAAGCATGTGATAAATTGGGATGTGATTCAAGTGGAACCCAAGGGAGAGTTCCAAATCAAGCCAATCCGCATCCTCGACAGGAAGGTCACAATGCTCCGGAATCGAGCCATAGGATATGTAAAGGTGCAATGGGAGCACTACTGTCCTGAAGAGGCTACATGGGAGCTGGAGGATGCCATGCAATTGGCACATCCATTTTTGTTCAATTCTGCAGAGCACTGAGGGCGGTGCCAGTGTAGCATTTTTGTTCAATTTTGTAAACCACTAAGGACAGTGATGTTGTAAGCGGGAGGGGAATGTAACACCCCAGTTTTGACCCCATTTGCACTAATATATATATGATGTAAACATTGTATTTAATCATGGTGTGGAGCTAAAGGCCAAGGCCGCACCATCGATTTAGTGGTTTATGTTTCGGTGATTAGAATCGATGCCGATGGTATTTCGTGCTAGCCCGGGACATTATAATTTGGACATCAAGTACATATGCAATTTAATTAAAATACCCACAACTAGCTATGTCAATGCAACATTAAAGATATGGGGGCATGATTTACTAAGGATAAGGGCGGGGGAGGGGGTATTCAAACCTTTGAGCCAATGGGGAAAATCCAAATGTCAAAGGGAGAACCCAACAAACTGTCAACTACCCATTTTGTCTTTTGTGCCCAATAATTTATTTTTTCTAGAAATTGGTTGAGGTAGTTATTGCATGGGGATGGGAAGAGTATGGGAGTCAAATTCGAATTGGGCAGAGCACCCATTTTGGAAAATCGTGTTTTGACTTCCTGGGCAAGTAAAAACCCAAAAACGTATGCCCATTCTATTATGCATTCACGTTTTCATTTTCCTCACCGTTCTCATTCACGTTGGGCTCTTTCAGACAGCTGGAGCTTCCTTTGTGTTTTCATTTCATGTTTTGGTTGTTTACCTCATTTTTCCCATGGATGGGAGGTTGATTTTGGTAATGCCCAGTGGTTGGGTTGTCTCCCTCATAAATTGCTGCCATTTTTCTCATTTTCCATGCCCAAGAAATTCTTTTTTGTGTTGTTGAGTGAATGGCCAGCAAGGATTCATGATTTTGGGGTTCATAGCAGTCGTTTTTGCTCATGAAATGCCCAGAATCATTGCTGAGTTCGAATTGCTCACCCAGGGGTCGATTTCTCCATTTTACCACTACATTTTTTGTCGAAAAATGTTTTTACTCAAACCCAGAACTTGCATTTTGTTGTGTGTGCATCCTTTGTTTTGGTCTGAACTGGGTTGGACTCTGAACTGGGTTGGACTAGAATTGGGGAAGAATTATCTTGATAAACCTAGTGTGGAAAGGAACCTCACAAACAGATCAAGAGGGGGTGGTTTTTCTTCTTTGCACACCCTGAAGAGCACTCGAATGGAAGGCATAGCCTAAGGGACTGTGTGGCAGAGAAGGGAATGCTTTCTTGTGTTGGGTGTGTAAGTGTTGGGAAATCCAAGCTAGATCTTGTGTAGGTGTCCATAGCTATATGGTTGAGCTCACTAGCTTAGCAATTCAGCCTTCCACCTCCCTAGCAACCTGATAAACCCAATTGTGTTTGGCTTGGATGAGTTTTGATGTTTATATGGCTATGTGTGAGCCTATTGTAATTCCCTTATTCCTTGTGGGAATCATGCTCAGCTCGGGGGTGGCAGTGCTACTGAGAGATTGATGAGCACACTGGCCTATGGTTGGGTGGAATGTTGCAACGACATAGTTGGTTGTGGGACAAGCTTATTCTCAAGATAAGTATCTATGATGTTTAATGTTTGCAACTACATTTTTTTTATGAAATATGATGAACATGTTCAATGCTTGATGAATGAGTGGTTCTTCTATTGTATAATGCATCTACGTATGTTTTTAATTCAATGCATTTTTACTTCAATGTTCATGGGGATAGTTTCTCCACTTAAATGATAGCACCAGCGTCGCAGTTGTGTCCTTTCAAATGGGAGGGAATGTGAAAGTGTGGTATCAGAGCTATGTTACAGCATTGGGCCTCAATCGGCCAAGATAAACAACTGACAAAGGAAGAATCAACCTCTGTGGTCAGTAGAAGAAAAGAAGCAGACAGAAAAATTTTATAAATTTTTATGTCGGTTGAGTTAGCCGAGTTCAGCTGAAACATGTTGGCTAAGTTAGCTAAATTGAGCCAATGAAGGTCACAGCGACTGTTTCGGCTTCATTAGTCGAAGTTGAGCCGATGCATGTCAGCGTGAAAAGGAGATTTGAGTCGATGCATATCCGCATGAAAGGGCTGACTCTAGCCGACGAGAAGAGAAAGAAATTTTTCTCCAAAAATTTTCTAAGTGTTGGGAAAATTGACAAAAATCAATGAATTTTTCCAATACATCGGTTGAGTTTTGCCAATACGTGTCGGGTGGAAATTCAAGTTTCATCTGATACATGGTAGGTGGAGAGTTTAGTTTTTGTCGACTAGAAGAAATTTTAAAAATTTTCAGACACGTCGGCAAGATTGGAAAGTTTTTTGCCGATCGAAATAAAGTCTAGAATTTTTCCTACACGCCAGAAGGTTCGGCATCAGTTGTTATGATATTGAATTCTATGAGAATGCCATTGTTCCTATGTATCAGTTCTTCATATCAGTATTTGTACTCAGCCTCCCATTGAGGCCACCATTATGTATCACCATTTGTATATGTATTGATCGGCTCCCATTATTTGAGCCTTGATCCCCATTTTATTTTTGAGACTTTGTTACAAGCATGGGTATGCCTGCCTCATCCATAAACATGTTTGAGATTCTATGTACCTCAACCACTTTTTAGAAGTAATACAAACCAAAAGCCACCATAGTTCGAATGAGGAGACTCCACTCCTCCACGGTCCTCTCTAGTCTCTCCACCATTGTCAACATTTTCCCTTAATCCTATGATTTCAATCAACCATACGATGAGATCCTGCCCTCACACATTAGGGGGAAAGTTGTTAACTCAAAAAATTGTTCACCTAGCTCTCCATGGTCTAAACCACAGTCATACATCATATTCCCACCATTATTTCCTCCATTTTGACCTTCACAACTAAATTTCCACCAAAAATGGTCCAATACATTACTATTCCTTCCCCATAAATGAAGGGAAGTTGAGCATTTATTGTGATTTATCCCCACTCTCTCAAAAAAGAACAAAAAAACCCTAAAAATGAGAATGGGTCAAAATACCATAGATAAATACCATGCACAATAAAATACCATGGGTCAAGATACCTTGGTGTCAGAATTTCGATCTACAGTAAGATCTAGGAGCCTTAGAGAAACTCACAAATCGAATTTGATGCAAAACCAGCAAAAAACCATTAAATGAGAAGCAATTTACACATGCAATGTGAACAGAAATAGGTTATATTTTGACTGTCTAACATAAAAACATGTTAGTATCGGGTTTATATTACATCAAAAGTGTTTCATGAAGCTTAGGAAGCCCAATGTGACTGTACAAGTGAAATTGGACAAATTGGCCTCAATCCCCCCTACGTGGGCCAAACACTCTCCAAATCAGCCCAAATGGCCACAAATTGGTGTGTGGACATGGTTGAGGTGACATGGGGCAATAATTACACTTTGGAAAGCATGGGTGTGTAAAAATAGGTGGGTGAGAGGCTCTAGGTGGCATTAAATGCACCAAATCAGCTCAAAAATGGACAAAATCCACCTCTAGCGCTCCTAGTCAACCAAAATGTGCACATTAAATGAATGGGAGATCATCAACAATTATGAGGGTGCACATTTGGATGGTTTACTGAGATGGAGTACTCATGTGGGTGTGAATGCACCAATTTAGATGGTTATTGGTCCAACTAAGCACCCTAAGTCCAAACCATAGTGTAATACTGCATAAAATGAAATAAAATTGACTAAGGAGTAAGAATAAGGTACTAAGGGGTTGGATTGTTGTTATAACACCCTCCCTTAACCAAAAACTTAGTACAACTCATAAAATGAAAGAGGCCTTGGCAACAAAGGCTCAAGTCACCTCAATTACATAAATCAGAAATTTTATTTGTACATATGAAGCGAGGAAAAGAAGGAAAACCACATGGGAAAAAAAATTCCCTCAAGAATGGAAATAGGGCTGAAACCTGCAACAAATAGCAGCAATTCACCATCCATCACTCACCCCAAGCAAATATCTCAGGTAAGTGAAGGTCTTCTCTGTGAAAGTCTTAGTGAAAATGTCGGCAGTTTGCTCAGTAGATGGGAAATACTGCAATGAAATCACCCTATCATGCACCAAGCCTTGGATGTAGTGCATATGGATCTCAACATGATTTGTCCTTTTCCTCTGAAATGGATTAGTATATATTTTGATGGCACTTTGATTGTCCACCCAAATGTTGGTAGGAGAATCAATTGTGACACCAAATTCCTGAAGAATTCCCTACAACCAAACACACTGTGTAGCTGCATTGATTGTTTCCCTGTACTCGGACTCTGCTAATGAAAGTGAAATGGTGTGTTTTTTCTTACTTTACCAGCAAATGGGACCTCCATCAAGCATAAAGACAAAACCTGAAGTTGATTTTCTATCAGTGGGATCTCCAGCCCAATCCGAATAAAAAAACCTAGCTAGTTGAAGTGAAGCACTAGTTGAATAGTGCACCCCAAAATACTGTGTACCCTGGACATACTGAAGAATTATTTTGGCTGCCTTCTAATGGATCTCATGTGTTTGGTGCATATGTATTGCTACAGCACTTACAACATGAGATAAATCTGGTCTTGTATGTGTAAGATAAAGCAAGCTGCCAACTAGTTGCTTGTAGAGTGTAAAATCTACCATTGGAGAATTGCCAAATACCATCAAAATACCATCATTTTTCTGCAAAATATACATTAGGATCTTATTTTCATCTAGTGGATCCAATAGAGAGCAAGAAAGCATCCATTTTATCAAACCAAGCCCTGGGGGCTTGCTTTAGTCCATAGAGAGATTTCTTCAACCTACAAACAAGTGAAGGATCCTCTTGGAAACCTTCAAGTTGTTCCATGTATATCTCTTCCTATAATTCACCATGTAGGAATGCACTCTTGACATCCATATGGTGCACTTGACAACCCTTACTATATGCAATTGCTAGAACTAGTCTTATGGAGTCCATCTTTGCAATCGGTGCAAAGGTATCAAGATAATCCACACCATGTACTTGAGAGTAGCCCTTAACAACTAATATGGCTTTGTATTTCACATCTGAACCATCAGCAACAAGTTTGATTCTGAAGATCCACTTGCATTGAACAAGCTTCCTCTTGGGAGGAAGGGGAACCAATTCCCATGTCTCATTCTCTTGGAGAGAATGGAACTCTTCTTCCATTGTTGTTTGTGATCTTGGGTCATTACAAGCTTGCTGATATGTCTATGGATCAGATCCAATCAGTATATAATAGTTTTCAATAAGAGCACTTTCACTTGCAAAGGAAGCATTGCTAGTTTGAGATCTAGTCCTCCTAGGCTATTGGGGATTTCCATCCAATTCCCCTGCAGCTTGCATGATTTTTTCAGCCCACTTGGGCCTTGATGGTGAATCATCTACAACAATTTCATCTACATCCATATCATCTTCAAGAATATCAGAAAAAATAGAGCATGAATCATCACTTACATCATCAAATTGTTGAGGAGAAGAACATTCCCCCAGTGCAAGCTCAAAATCTGGTATTGGTTCCTCTTCGAATTGCACACTTCTCTCAACAAACGTCTTGAGAGTGGAAGTGTTAAAGATTTTGTAACCTTTTGTATCCTAACCATACCCAACCATGATGTATTCCTTGATTTGTGGCTGCAAGGCCTTCCTCTTTTCAGAAGGGATTCGAGCCCATGCTCTAGATCCAAAAATCCTGAAATTTGAGACATTTGATTTATGGCCAAACCATGCCTCATAGGGAATCTTTCCTTTGACTAATTTATGGAAGGATCTGTTATGTATATTTACAGCACAATTTATGGCCTCAGCCCATAGCTTGGGACTTAGATTCCTTGCTTCAATCATGCAAGTGGCCATCTCCTTCAGAGATTTATTTTTCCTCTCTGCCACACCATTTTGTTGTGGTGTGTAGGGAGTTGAATGTTGCATTTGGATGCCACACTCCTCACAAAGGTGATGCATGTTTTTGTGGACATACTCCCTCCCATTATCGATCCTAAGGATCTTAATCTTATGCCCACTATGATTTTCTACCAATTCCTTCCAAATATTCAATTGTTCAAAAACTTCAGATTTTAATTTAAGTACACCCAGCAGAATCTCGAGTAATCATCAATAAATGTAAGTACATACCTTGATCCACCATATGATGGAGTGGGCAGAGGACCAATCAGATCTGAATGTACCAACCCAAGTGTTTGTATGGCTCTCCTTGCCATCCCCTTCTCATAGCTTCGCTCTAGATGCTTCCCAATGCATGCTCCATTTGATGACTTTATTTGTGGAAGTCCTTCCGCCATCTCATCTCTGTGTAGTGCTTGGAGGTATTTGTAGTTCATGTGACCAAACCTCTCATGCCATAGCTTGGAATTCTCATTGGCATGTGAGAGAATATCTTGGTCATTGGAAGTAGGGAGGAAATTAGAAAACTTGTACATCCTCTCATGGTGGTCTGGATACCCAATTGCAACAACTTGGTCTTATGAGATTTCTGCAATCTCTACCATGTCTGGAGTGAAAGTCACTCTCTTTGCTTCTCCTGTATGGGTCATTTGATAGACTGATATCAAATTTGCTGCAAGGTCTGGTATATACAACACATCACTGAAGCAACCATGCTCTAAATCAATCCTACCAATCCCCTTGGTTTGGATTTCAGAATCGCCCCCCATTTGAACTGTTGGGCCATCATTCGAATGCATGGAGGAGAAGGTCTCTCTTGTGGCTACCATGTATCTAGAAGCCCTTGAATCAATGATGAAAGATGAGGAATTAGAGGTACCTTCTACCAAAGCATGACATTTCTCCTTGTTGTCAAAACTGGAGGTGCCATCTTTCTTCCTTGCGTTGTCTGGGACAGGGATGTTGTTCTTCTCTAGCCGTTGTGCCATCTAGTAAATGTTTTTCTTCATGCATGAGCTTTCTAGATGTCATCCCTTTTGGCAATAGGTGCATTTGGTCTTCTCTTTTCCTTTATTGTCCTTCTCCTTGGGAGGATTCGAACCCCCATCACTGGATTTGGGTTTTTCTGGTTTCTTCTTCTCCGGCAGCTTCGAATTCTTTGCCTTGGATTTTCCCTTGGAGGCATTCAAAACCCCCATGGCCAATGCTTGATCCTTAGCCTTGATGGTGCCCATTTGGACTAGCTTGTCTTGCTCCTCGGTGAGGGACTCCATGAAGCTAGATAGACTTGGCATTTTCCAGTTTCGAAGTGTTAACTTGCCAGAATGGAATGTGCTGACAAAGACTGAGAATTATGGCCCCAACTTCGAAAGGATGGACAGAATCAACTGATCCTCTTTCTTCTCAATCCCACATTGCTTTAGCTGCAACATAAGTGACTTAAACTTGGTGAAGAAGTCTTGGATAGTGTCAAAGTGCACTGGGCTCAGGCTGATGAGCTCGTTCTCAAGCTGGTGTCCTCTTAGTTCATTAGTTTTCCCAAAGAGTGTCTCTAGTTTTACCCAGAATTCATTGGGGGTTGTTAAACTTTCTATCTGGAACAAAATCTATCTTGAGATACTCAGGCATAACAATCCATATGCTTCATCCAATCTATTGAAGTACTTGGCTTTCTCTACAGTGGAGTTTGGCTCCACCTCTGTGCCCATGGTAACTCAGTAGAGACCATTAGATATCAATTGAATAATCATCTCTGCCCTCCAATCGAGGAAGTTTAAAGGTGTTAGAAATATGTGGGTAGCTTCCATTTCTGCCTGCGCTAATGGTGATGAAATTGTGGAATTACCTGCAAAAACAACTCAATTTTATTTGGAATTTCTCTAAAAATGCAGCTCAAAACGCTCTAGATTGATATGAAACTCACTAAAATCCAACCAGCTCTGATACCATGTGATAATTTCGATCTACAGCAAGATCTAGGAGCCTTAGAGAAACTCCCAAATCGAATTTGATGCAAAACCAACAAAAAACCATTAAATGAGAAGTAATTTACACATGCAACGTGAACAGCAACAGGTTATATTTTGACTATCTAACATAAAAACAAATGTTAGTAGTAGGTTTATATTACATCAGAAGTGTTTTGTGAGGCTTAGGAAGCCCAATGTCATGGTATAAGCGAAATTGTCCACATTGGCCTCAATCCCACGTAGGTGGGCCAAACATGCTCCAAGTCATCCCAAATGGCCACGAATTACTGTGTGGATGTGGCTGAGGTGACATGGGGAAATCATTACACTTTGGCAAGAGTGGGTGTGGAAAAATAGGTGGGTGAGAGGCTCTAGGTGGCATTAAATGCACCAAATCAGCTAAAAATGGACAAAATCCACCTCTAGCGCTCCTAGTCAACCAAACTGTCCACATTCAATGAATGGGAGTGCACCAGCAATGATGAGGGTGCACATGTGGATGGTTGACTGAGTTGGAGTGCTCATGTGGGTGTGAATGCACCAATTTAGCTGGTTATTGGTCCAATTAAGCACCCTAAGTCCAAACCATGGTGTAATAATGTATAAAATGCAATAAAATTGACTAAGGAGTAAGACTAAGGTACTAAGGGGTTGGATTAATGTTCTAACACTTGGACCATCCTATAAATGCATTGTGAAGGTCTCCCAAACAACACTTTTAGACACACTTTATGTCACATTCCGGAACTTTTTGGCCATTCCAGAAACACATTTTTACCATCATTCTCATATCTTGCCATATCATCTCCCACAGTGTACATTGAGCTAGCTCTGTACCCATTTGGATCCATTCCCCATTTGAAAACCATTCGTAGAAGAGACTGGATACCCAAACCATGGAGTTGCGAGACCATTTCCTCGGATGACTATGGTGGCCCACATTACAAAAAAAGGTATGAACGTTTTTTATGTTTGTTAGTTAGTATAATATTTTTGAAAAAATCTAAAAAAATTATTATTGTTGTTCTTCTTTCTTGTTTCTTGTTTCCATTGTTGAACTCCACCCTATGATATGGATGATCTAGGTTAGGTGCTTTTACATGTAGTAGGGGATAAATGCCCACGACAATACCGATAAGTGCTCCCAGTTAAGAGATTTCCAGGAATTACATCTCTGTTTGAATGTACCAATGTAGGCCACTGTGATATTTCATAACTAGGTGATGCTTGGAGTCTCTGATACCCAAATTTTTGTGTAAGGTATGAAATTTGTTGGTGTACTTTGGAACTGCTTGGTTCGTGCTTGGTCCCTCTCTTGACACAGAATGATCCATTATGTGTAATAGTAGTCGTAGTTTTTCATAGGGTAATATTCTTCCTTAAATACATTTATATTTAAGGCCCATGTGGGGTTGGCCTCAAATATTAAAGACCCCTTTGTTGATTTTTGCTCACAATAAGTTTCCCACCAATTTTTGACATGGAGGAGAGCCTTAAGGAGAGTAAAGGTGATCTTTTCCCTATCGAAAAAATTGTGGACAAAGAAATACCTTTATAGCAGATTCAACCATTTATCTAGGGCATCAACATTGATATGGCCTTCAAACAAAGGAATATCAAAGTTAACTTGTACCTTGAAGGGTGTGGTTCCTCGGAAGTGACTGCTTGATGACCCCTCCACTGTTGCCGACATCCCTCGAAGGATCTATTCTGAAAATTTCTATCATCTCATTCATTTTTCGCATGAGGGATTCCTCAAGCAAAAGCTCGATATGATCTATGGATCTACCATCTCTCTTTTCTTCCACCATGGGAGGATGCTTGGCGTGGTGAGAGTGGTTTTCACCAACAAAAACTAGTACGAGACCCAACTCTCTATAACCTGACCTTGTTGGGGACATGCACTGAGAGACATTTAAAAACAATATTGCTCTGATACCACTAATCCAGATTTATGTGAGAACATAATCAAAGAGCATATATAGAACCACATACACAAATATATTGCAAGGAACACAATGATACGGTAAAGTTATATTCTATTAAATGAATGAAACATAACATATTGGAATATAAAAAACAACTATAAATGGTGGTAACTATATCTTGAGAAGAGATGTGGCAACTACACTCATTCTTCACAAGCTTATTACAAAAGGAGGTTGAGGGATCATTTTATCGTAAGCATGAGGGAAAAAATCCTAAACATAAAAATATTGACCCCAGGAGATGAACCGTAAAAAGGTTTGTAGGCCTCGAGGTAGTTAGTCGAGGTGTCAACTTCATGTGGGCATAACTTTTGCATATGATTTTTGTTTAGGGTGCTCGGTACTTGTTTGAAAGGTCTAGGTGAGAAGTACACATTTCACCCATCTATGCTTGCCTTTGATTACAATTGGATTGTGGTGTCGCTAAAAAATGGCAATTAGGGCCTCAAAACGACCCCATAAGTTTTGGACACGAAAATCTGTAAAAACTACCAAATTGATAAAATTGTCTTGAGCTAATGGTATATGTGGGTCGCCACCGATATTCGTCTAGAGTAGTCCTATGACCCAAAAAACTGCCAAACTTGAAAACTATTTTGAGTTAGTGGAATAGGTGGGTGGCCATCGACACCCATCTAGATCACATAGACATTTTGGGTTCCAACTTAAAAAATAAATAAATAGCACATGGGAGTGTTTCTACATGTGTTTTTTATATCACCTATTGGATTTTTGTATTGCAGTGGGAGGTATTAAACCATAAAAAATGGATACTCTATCATTCAGATAATGGGATAGTGTGACACGTCGAAGGTCCTCCTTCAACCCTTGACATTTTGAACAACCACATACAATCAGGGTATCATAAAAGAGATCCAATTCATGATGAAGTACGTACCATCAACACCGGATGGTGACTTGAGCTTGGTATGTTACAATTGGCAGGGTAACATGGCTCTCATTTTTGTTTAATATTTGTTGACTGTATCTTGCCCCTGATAAGAACTTGCAATGTAAGTATATGGTGGGAGTATGAGCAACATATGTGCCTTATGGAACATTGTAATTTATATCTTAAAAACTATAGTCAAAGTAATTTTAAATGTAGTCAATGTGTATGTAAAATTTAAACACACAGGAGATTTTTAATACTATATATGCATCGGTATGCATATGTATGATGTGCACCGAAAGGATACTTTCCCAAACACACCTACATACAAAAAACATATGCAAAGTCTTACTATTGGATGTATGTAAATACATTTTACTTTTTTAATTCAATCGATGCATTTTCATATATTGATATCCAATGCACTTTTATATATGAAGTGCATCAGTGCACGTTTTGTTTTTTAAGCGCACTAATTTAAAAAATATGTTTTAAAAATGGTGCATGTGTTTTTTTCATTTGTGGTTCACCTACCCCCCAACGGGGGTTGCTACATCCATGGGAACAACTCATAGGGGGTCCACCCTAAGAGGCCTCAGGGCCATTCACTCTGATTACAGAGCTAACCCGATGGGGACATCAAGTGAGGCCCTTATATAGCAATGTATAGCCACCTGGGGATTTGACCTCGAGACCTTCTACTTACAACTTTCAGCACTCGACCACTTGAGCTATCCCACCGGACTGGTGCATGTGTTTATTATCAATTCACTAAATTATAAAGGACAAAAATGACTGAGACTTTCATTTTTTTAAAGTGAGTTTATAAAAGAAAACCTATTCATAAGAGAGACTTGTACAAGATAAATTAATTAGGGAAGGCTTTGGAGTGGCTCAATTTTCTTGAAGAACCATATTTGAAAGGGATTGCGGATCACATACAAATACAACTCTATAGACGAGAAATTCAAGGAATGTAAGTTTTTACTATTCATCTCAAACTTCCCCCCTAGCTGTTTCAAAATAATTCATTATTTTTTTTATGTTCATATTCATATTTACAATTCATTACGAAGAAAAAAATCACTTTATTAGTTACCATCAATGCTGAAATCCCTAACGCTCTTGTTGTTTCCCTTCTCTTTTATGTGGTTGCAAAGCTTAGCATTAGAGTTTTACCCTCTCAGCTATTTCATAATGATATTTTCTTTTAATTTCTAGGCACTATAAATTTAATGACTTTGTGCATTTACATATGAAGAGTTGAGAATCTATTGCAATTGAACCACATATTGCATTGGATCCCAAAACTTGCCCTTGCCAATGTGTTTTTTAAAAAACTTTCATGATATTTGGTGCACACTTTACAATCTAATGCAAGAGTGTGCTTTTAATAACGACATTGTTTTCGATTTATACATATAAAAAAAATATACAAATTATCCAGTGTGAAATGTACAGAAAGTATTCGTCAATTCTCTTATTAATGTATAATACACTAGTGAAATTTATTATTTATTTTTTATATTTCTGCAAACTTTTATCGATGTGTATTACTATATATGGAACAATACTACATATTCCAGGATAATGTGCATCGTTAAACCATAATACATACTTAGCTTAAATTATTTTATTTATTTGTAAAAAAATATTTTGTAGTTTCTCTATATCATGATGCAGGGCATTTATTGATAAAAGACGTGTGATAGAAGTTCAAGGAAAAATACTTCTTGTAATGAGTACGATGGGAATGCATCCCAAAAAGACAGCAAGGCAAGTTTTTTTAAATTTAAGTATAAAATTAATATATTTGAATTGTCTATATGTTTAAATGGTGTGTATTGGTAAATGTGTGTCATGCAAAGAAAAAACTTGAAGAAACTAGATAAATTATTTGTAATATGAGTTTAAATGAGCATAAAACCTTGATGGAAATGTTGTAAAAAGTTAAATTATGTGAATCAAAAGGTAATCAACATGATTTTTTTTGAATTTTTAGTAATAATGTACTTCATAGGAATAGTTGCTAACATGTTTCAAACAAACTACCTAACATTTATTAAATGTTGTGCAAGGAGCGGCAGTCGAGGAATGGAATGTCATCGTGGAAAAGTAAAATTTATGAAGGATGTAAATGATGATGAATTGTGTCATGTCCCTTCCTTGAAGGACATCAAGTGTTGACCTTGTCAGGACCTAGGAGGTCTAAAAGTCAATTAATTAAATATTTCCTAGGTAATTCTCGTAAAAATAAGACTATAAGGCATGTATTGATTAAAATTATATTTATGGATTTTTTAATGTAATTACTTTTTATAAAAAATAAATAATGTGAAGTAGGTTTTGAGTAATCTCGAGATGAGCAAATCGTGAGGACATGGAGCACGAGCACTTCTATCGTGGGATCAGGCTGAGGTCCCTGCNAAAAATAAATAATGTGAAGTAGGTTTTGAGTAATCTCGAGATGAGCAAATCGTGAGGACATGGAGCACGAGCACTTCTATCGTGGGATCAGGCTGAGGTACCTGCCGCAAAGTTAACAAGCTCGGTTGGTTGCAGGCATGGATCCTCCTCTGGATCCTCCCCGGAGGAAAGAAGGCGCCTCTTGGAAGACGCATTCAAGGCATTGGTTGAATCATTGCCTCCTCTTCCGATCTCCGAGAGCCAAGCGTCCTCGCATTCAGATCATGTCAGTTTCTTCAAGAATGAAGGCCCTTGCCTTGAGTGAGAAGGGACTAATAGTCCAGTTCACAGGGATTTGGCCCTCACCGAAAACCATGGAGTTTTGGATCTCGAAGAAATAGATGCCTTTGATCTCCAGAGGATTACAACAATGTTTATGCGGAAAAGGGTTTTTTGTGTTCCTGTTTGAGAACAAAGATGATAGGGATCTCATGTTTAGAAGTGGGCCTTACTTCATGGGGTCGAGAGGCCTGTATCTAAACCGCTGGAGTTTATCTTTTTATCCAGAGAAGTACCTTCCCTCAGTAGTACCGGTCTGGGTCTGTCTTCTCCATCTCCCTCGGCATTGTAGGAACGACGAGGTCCTCCAAGCTATCGGAAATACCCTCAAAAAATATATCGACAAGGCAAAGCCAAAGGGACCATTATTCTCATGCGCAAGTATATGTATGGAGGTCGATTTAGAGAAAGGTTTACCTGAAGAAGTGAACTTGTTTATGGATGGATGGGAACATCTACAAAAATTCGATTATGAGCATCTTCCTTACAAGTGCAGGAAGTGCCATGAATATGGTCACTTTCTCAAAAGTTGTCCAAAAGAAGTGCCCTAGGATCCTAGAAAAAAACAAGAAGAAGGATGGCAGTAGGTTAAAAGAGGGGAAAAGGGACCCCACATTCCTCCTAACACTAACAAAGGTCCACAACCAAAAAAATCTAAGGAGCATGCCCCAATCGACAAGGGAATGATCACCAGCAACCAATACCTGGCTCTACATATAGAAGAAGGAGAAATCCCTTCAACAGATATTAATCCTGAGGACGATGAAATAGAAGAATGTGGGGATCCGACTCCAAGCACACTCCCAAATCCAAGTGAATATGGGACAAAGAAAAAAATCATAGGATTTTCCTCCCTGGATGGATCTTGGGTAGTAATGGTAAGAAAAAAGTAGAAATAATTCAATTTTAGACTCACCAGGCCATTCATATTTGCAAGGATCTCAACAAATACCAGATCAAGCTCCACCACCATCCACTAGGGGAAGAAAATCTCATAGGAACCATAGGGAACAAGAAGCAGAAAGAGAACTTGAACTTGGGAGGTAGATGAGCATTAAGGAAACTAAGCTTCTACAAAACACCAGAAGCGTCGGAGGACCAAGACCGGACAACAGGTCTCGAGCAGACCTCAAACAACTAAAAAATAATTATAGTTGTCTCTTGGAATTGCAAAGGTCTGGGGAGCTCAGTCAAAGTGGAAGCTATTAAAAATATTATCAAATCAGACAAACCAGACATTTTGATAATTCAAAAGACAAAAATGGTTGAAGAGGTCATTTCCCTATATTGTCTTCACTGGAAAAACTATCATGGGAAAGTTATTAGCTCCATAGGCGCTCCTGGAGGAATCATAACCTTTTGTAATTCAAAAAAATATATGGTGAAATCAGCAAAGGAAAACAATCATTGGCTTTGACAGAGCTACATTGCAAAGATAAGAAAGAGTTAATCGATGTTTGCAATGTATATAGTCCAACCCATTACAGGGATAAGATGTCCTTTTAGGAAACTCTCAACTTGCTGGTTGAGAACTTGTAGGGAAAATAAATTATTTTTGTGTAATGTCCCCATTTTTATAATTGCATAGCAGGACAATTCCATCAATCCTACTAATTCCCTAGGTTGGATGGATACATTTGGAATTTTAATAAGGGAGCTAATAAATGATGTTCGGACATTAGAATGGAATAAATACTTAATAATGGAGATAATTAAATAAATACAAGAGAAAATTGAAGTAGCAATGGAGCATGGAGACACATGGAGATTATGGGACCCACACAAGCTAGAATTTATGTGCCACGTGGCATCCTCTTCAATTTTGAATCCATGGGAAGCCTAATGTTCTTGGATGAGTAGAAGGCTAATACACTCAGCCATATGCATCATAGGTTGAATTGGGAAGGAAATGTAACTTACAGGGAAGAGGAAGAGTCAAATGGGAGATTCTTGGACACTTGGGCTAGATTCCCTAACATCTATGACATCTATGACACCAATGATGAAGATGTTATGACATTTATGACATATTGCAGACCTGAAGGCTAACATTTTGACCATTCTGACATGTCAAGTTGAAATATGGCATCCAACAGGGCGCTCATGTGAGTTGGGGAAGCTCAATGGCTTCCCACTCGAATTGGGGGAAGATGAAGGCTAGGAAAGGGAGGACACATGGCAAATCTTGAGCACACACCCTAATTCGAATTGGCTTGAGTTTGTGGATGGATTGGTAACCTTATAATGCTAAGTATGTTTATAAAATACATAGATCAACCAAGAGAAGAGCTTTTAATCATTTGTGAATTGAGAGAGCTAGTGGATGACTAGTTTCTTGCCTTAGCCAATTTCGAGGGTGAAATATTCCCATCCAAGTTGGTGTTTGGAGAGGCCACTCATGTCTTTCATGGAGCCTTAATGGAGGTTGTATTTGTAGGTATAAGCTATAGGGAATCTTGTGGTTCCTTCTAGTGCAGCACATTCTCTCAACCATTTCCAGTTTTTATTGCATATTCTTGCTCATGGAGGGATTACGCTTTGGGTGAGCTATTGTACTCTTTGGGAGAGCTTCTCCTAGTCCATTTCTGATTGTAATAAGTTTAATATGCTTTGTTCTCCATATTCAGAAAGTTTCAGGTCGAATAACCAAATGGTTGATTGTAAAAGTGATTATTAATGAGCAAACAATGACCATTTCCCCACTATATTGATGTATTCCATTGAATGCTGATGATTTCGAGCTTCTCATGGTACATTTCTGATTGTAATGAGTTTAATATGCTATGTTCTTAATTCTCAGAAAGTCTCTAGTTAAATACCAAAGGGTTGTATGTAAAAGTGAATATTAGAGGGAAAACGGTCCGAGGGTGGGGGCTGGAGCATGGTTTTGCGAACTAGGGTTTGGTCGTGCTGGCCTAGCCTGCAGGCTGCATAGGTCTGACCTTGTCAGTGGAATAGGAGGTCTTCACACGATGAGGATGTTAGGGTTGTGCTCGTAGGCGCTTGGTGTGGCAGTGGGTTTTGTGTTGGAGGCTGTGAAGGTTATTTGTTGCCATCTTAGGGCTTTTTAAACCTATGTTTTTACCCGGTGGTAATTGGTTTTTACTGTGATAGTTTGTTGAGGTTTGACTATTTTATCTCAGACAATGGCTGACGAGGAGCTGGTGGACTATTATATCGAACAACTAGAGGATGGTATCTTCTGGAAGGGGACACGTGGTGGAGGCTCGTTTGTTGAGGCAGACTTACCACAACCTTGGGCAGAGAATTTACCCTTGTCTAGTACTCCTCTTGGTGTTGGAGAGGTGGTTTTTTCTTCGACAAACCTACTGCTTCCTACTTCATCGTTCAACCATCTGGTGGAGGATTTTTTTATTCTTGTTGGAGACTGCACTGGTGGTGTGGGTCATGATACCCTGGGTCATGTGGGAAGCTTTGTTGCGGATTTGTTCTTTTCAATTGGCGAGCAGGAAGGGGGAGGAGATTTATAGGGTCTGATCTTTGTGGTGCAGGGTCACAGTGCAATACACCTGGAGGTCCAGGCCTGTAGAGTTAGGGCTAAGGAACTTCTCGGCCACCTAAGGGCATGACTTTCCACGCGTTGTATCGAGCCCATCTCTAAATGTTGGAACTGGGTCGGAGAGAGAAGTGGGAAGAAGGGGCAGAAAGAAGGGTGGATCTAGTCGCAGAAATCCTTTTATCAAAAATTTTAGGCCTAAGTATAATTATGCTTTGGGTGAGGATGTTGGGTGGGATATGATTATGCTGATGTCAACTTGCTCTCTAGTGGGGAGGGTAGTGGGAAGACATTTTTCTCTAAAGATGGTCAAGAAATGGGTTGAGGATTATTGGAAAGAGGAGCTTGGGGAGGTCTTGGAGGTGGTTGGTCTGACTCGTGGTTGGTTTGCCTTTAATTTTCAGCGTCAGGAATAGGTTGAGAGTGGGTTCTTGGTCAGAATTGGTCTCTGGAACGTACCCCCATACCGTTGAAGCCATGGAATCCCCAATTCGATGCGAGCAAGGAGCGTG
This sequence comes from Pseudotsuga menziesii, assembly GCA_001517045.1. NCBI lineage: Eukaryota > Viridiplantae > Streptophyta > Pinopsida > Pinales > Pinaceae > Pseudotsuga > Pseudotsuga menziesii. The sequence goes on along the minus strand of LPNX010239216.1, from coordinate 356,952 downwards.
TCGATCTGGTGCCGGTTTGGGTTCATCTCTCGGGATTGTCGATGCACTATTGGTCTGAAGAGCATTTCAAGAAAATTAGGAATATATTAGGGAGTTTCTTGGAGGCAGATTTGTCCTTCAAGGAAACAAAATTTCTGAGGGTTGCTCGTATTCTGGTTAATATCAATATAAGACAGGGTCTTGAGGAAGATATGATGTTGACTTGGCGCCGTTATCAGTTTAAACAGTTTTTGGATGATGAGAATGTGCCTTTTAGATGCAAGCAATGCCATGTTTATGGACATCCTGCATCATACTGTAGTCTCCCGGTTCGAACTATCAACGGGAGCAGGAATCAACGTGGGTTGAAACAGACTGTTTTGGATGGTGGGAGCTCGGCTCCGTTGTCCCCTACTCGCCTTGTGGCACCTATGAGGTTTGATGGTGAAGCGGTCAGTATTGCGGAGGATTCTTTGGTCATGATTCCAGTGGAGGGGGCTGACAGACCGGCCGTGGAACCTCCTGTGCCTGAGGTTATGCATCTGGGTATTTCTTCTTTTTCTCTTTCCCCATTTATAAGTTTATTTGCCAATAGTTTGGAATTTTTTGGGATGGACTGGATGGAAAAGCTTAAGCATTTTACTATTAATACTCAGTCGATTGAGGAATATATCCTCATTTATACTACAAGGTTGGAGGAACTCCCTCCAGTTATGGTCCCTGTATTATCTAATGATGGGGTTATATCCCCCTTGTCCCCTACAGCGTCTTCAGACTCAGGCTATTTATCCGCTCATGTACTAAGGGGCCCTTAGGGGGACTGAGGAAATTCGCTTTATCAGCTGCCAGGGGGAGGGGAAGAAAATCCCATATTGCAAAGGCTCAGTCCAGAGCCAGGAAAGATGTGTTGGAGGGTAAAGAACAATCCATTGAGAGGGGGCTTAGAGAAGTGCACACCCAGAAGAAGGGTCGAAGATGAAGTTTATGTCTTTGAATTATCGGGGTCTTGTTGGTCCCTTGAAAAGATCGGCGTTGCATAGGGTGGTTGATTTAGAAACATTAGGTGTAGGTGATGTGGTTAAGTGTAGGTTGGAAAGTTGGTTTCTTGGTTGGAATTTTGAGACTTTGGATGTGCGTGGTCGCTCTGGCGGGCTGGCCATTGGTTGGAATACTAGAAAGGTTCGGGTATTGAACATCTGGGGTTTGGATTCTACCCTCGGGGTGACTTTTAAGGCTTTGTATTTCATGGAATCTTTTACTGTTGTTAATGTCTATGGACCGTATCTAAATAGAATCCCATTTTGGGATAAACTATTTAGTAATTATTTGTTGAGAGGTGACATGGTGGCCATTGGTGGCGACTTAAATTTTTCTTTGGGTCAAGCTGAGGTTTGGGGGCCTCATGCTCGTGCTAACTCTTTATCTGACTACATCACTCAGAAGCTGGTGGAAGGGAACTATCTAGATATTGAACCCATCAAATTCAAACCCACTTAGCAAAACAACAGATGTGGGGAGGGGAGAGTGGCGAAGAGACTGGACTAGTTTCTGGTTACTGAAAAGGTGGTTGACAAACACCATTTCATCAGGAAATGGGTGGGAAGTGGTAGTCATTCTGACCATTTTCCTATTTTTTTGGAACCTAGAAATGGGCCTGATAAACCGCCCAGTCCACTAAAATTCAATAAGACTTGGTTGAAAGACCCTTCCTTTCATACTTTGATTTCTTCATCTTGGGCTCCTTTTGACTAGGGTAGTAGGATTCCGGCAACATTTCAGTTTGTTACGAATTTTCAAACGGTGAAGGATGTTGTTAAGTCATGGGCATCTAAAAAGAAAAGGAGGGAGGATGTTGAACTGAAACTACTTGAAGGTGAACTCACTGAAATTCTTGCAAGAGAAGGGGGTGGCATGCTTAATCAGGTGGATAAATATCAGCTCATAAGACTGGAAAGGAGAAGGAACACTCTTTTGCTGGAAAGGGAGGAGACCTGGACATTGAAAAGTAGGGCGACGTGGCTCAATTGTGGGGATGACAATACTAAATTTTTTCATGCTTATGCCAGGGGTAGGAAAGCATTTAATACTGTTTGGAGTTCAACTGATGATCATGGTACTAGTCATGACACTCTTGAGGGAATGGCAAACACTGGGGTGAACCATTTTAAGACCCTCTTTAAAGCACCTGCCCAGGCATCCATTGCTAAAATCATTCGTATTGTTGAGTTTTTTCCTAGCTTTGTGGAGGAACAAGACAATCTCGCTTTAATGGAAGAAGTTACTAAAGATGAACTTAAGGTGGTCCTTCAAAGTTTTCAGAAGGATAAAAGTCCGGGACCTGATGGGTGGACGATTGAGTTTTTCTTGAGCGATTCAAATTCTTGGGAGAGGATCTACTGAGGGTTGTCAAGGATACTAGATTGTCTGGCATGCTCCCAACCATTTTTAACTCGACATTTATTGCTTTAATTCCAAAGGTTGACAATCTTGTTTCTTTGAACAACTTCAGACCTATCTCTCTTTGTAACTGCATTTATAAATTACTTTCTAAGGTGATTTCCTGTAGGATAAAGGGGATTTTGTCTGAAAATATCACTGAAGAACAATTTGGCTTCCTGGAGGGGAGGCAGATACATGAAGCTATTGGGGTTTCATAGGAGGGACTTTATAGCATGAAAAATAAAAATTTAAAGGGGGGCATACTTAAAATTGACCTGTCCAAAGCATATGACAAGGTAAGTTGGTCATATTTACATATGTTACTGACCCATCTTGGATTTGGCATTGCTTTTCTCAAGTGGGTGATGAGTTGCATCACAACTCTCTCTTTCTTGATTATGATTAATGGTGTAGCTTCACCTTTTTTTCATGCTGAAAGAGGGTTGAGGGAGGGATGCCCCCTGTCCCCACTACTTTTTCTGTTAGTTGCCGAGGGACTTAGCAAATCTCTCAGGGAAGCTAAAATATTGGGTTCTCTGAAGGGTTTACAGGTTTCACATCCGTTATATATTACACATCTACTATTTGTAGATGATGTACTTATTTTCTACAAGGGTTCAGCCAGGGATGCTGGTATAGTTGGTGAGATTTTGGATCTTTTTTCAAAAGCCACAGGGATAGAGATTAATGCTGCAAAATCAACACTGACATCTCACTTGTTGAGTGACGAGGAGTTACTTAAAATCTCAAGGTTTTTTCCCTATAGACTGGCAGAGTTGGATGGTGGATTAAAACACCTTGGGTTTGTTTTAAAACCAAACTCTTATCAAAAGTAGGATAGGAAATGGCTTCTGAATAAGATGGAAATAGGACTGAAATTATGGAGTCATAAATGGTTGTCCAAAGCTGGTATATTGGTGTTGGTAAAATCAGTCCTGGAAGTTATTCATGTATACTTAATGACCTTGGCCTGGATTCCTAAGGGCATCTTGAAGGAGGCTCGTCGGCTTTGCTTCCATTTCCTATGGAGTGGGAAACAAGAAGCTCATGTGACTCCCTGGGTTGTTGTTCCAAAAAGCTTGGGGGGATGGCGCCTAAAAAATATTTTTCTTTTTTCCAAGGCTCTGGCGGCTAAGAGAGGGTGGAGACTTCTCAAGACAGGAAGTTTGTGGCAAAAAGTCATTGTTCATAAGTATATCACCCCCTCTACTGTGGAGGATTGGATTCATAATCCAGTGAAGACGCATTCGGGAGGATCGAACATCTGGAAGGCTGTGGTTAAGTCCATTGAGGCGATTGATTCCAGCCTTGTCTGGAATGTTGGAAATGGTTGGACGATCCATATTGGTGAGGATCCATGGGTTGGTTGTAATCAACGTCATAGGCTTTCGGGACCCACGGTGGATTTACTTCACCATAGGGGTTTTTTTTACCTCTTTTAATTAGCTACTCCGTTACAGGAATTCCGTTGGTCCCAGAATTGGATTGAGGTGAGGGAACTTGACTTGCCTGAGCCTGCTGAAAGGGAATTGGTCTCATATATTTATGTTCTTACATAGTCTCGGGTTCAACTTCAGGGCAGGGAATATGTGCTTATTTGAGACTCAGACCCTAGTGGCGGATATACTCCAAAGGAAGGGTACGTAAAGCTTAGCAAGGGTGGTGAACAAAGGCACTGATTGGTGGTGGAAGTATTTGTGGAAAATTAAAAGCCCACCAAAAAACATAATATCCATGTTGTGTGTGCTGGAGAATAAGGCACCTACTTGGGACAATTTACATAGTAGATGCTTTCAAGGTACTGGATGGTGTGCTCTTTGCCAGGTGGAGTGTGAAACGGTCACACATGTTTTCATACATTGTCCATCTATTAAGGAAGTATGGAGGGAATGTCAATTGGCTCTTAGTTGTGATTGTAATTGGGTTGGTCCTTCAATGTTGCAAGCTTGGGAGAACTGGAGGCGACTTGAAACTCAGGAATCGATGACTTCCCTCCCCTTGCTGGTTCTCTAGGGTGTTTGGCTTGCCAGAAACATAATCATCTTTACTGATAAATTGCGTACCCCTGCTATCACAGCAAGTCAGGCTTGTGGGATTCTTCATGCCTTCCCACATCATATTAGGGTCACTAGATAGAGGGAAGTTCTTGAACTGGATGTTGACAGATCGGAGCCTTGGGGTTTTTTTGATGGGGTTTCACAAATTATTATATGTGGGCGAGGGGCTACACTTTTCTTCTCATAACAACACTTTTTTGATATGATGGTTGGGTTGGGGGAAGGAAGTAACAACCTTGCAGAATTATTGAGCCTAAAACTCTTTTTAATCTTTGCAACAGAGAAGGGATTTAGATCTATTAATGTTTATGGTGATTCGATGAATGTGATTAACTATATTAAGGGGACTCAGCAGTTCCCTAATCTTATTCTTGAGAACTTGATTTCTTCCATCATAATGGTTCTTGACTCTTTTGTATCTTTCTCTTTCCATCATGTTTACAGGGAAAACAACCGGCAAGCGGACAAGGCCTCGAAGGAGGGGATTCAGTTGGAGATGGGCACGTGGAAGATAAGAGAATCCATAGATAGTGTTGTCCATGAATACTATCATAGGCCATTTATAGACGGCGTTGTTCTAGTTCAGAATATTTGATTTTTGGACTCTGTTTTTTGGCCCTTTTTTACTCTCATATTTTGGCTCGACGATATTGTGTTATGCTGGATATGACAATAGTTTCAATGCTTTGTGGATGGTCGTCATTACATGCTTATGTCTGTAAAAAATATATCCGTGCTTTTGCACTAAATTTTTGGTTCAGAACAGTCTCTATTTTTTCAATGTTTTTTGTTTAAGGACATCATAACACTCCTGTGATAAACTGATATTTGCTATTGAGGGAGCACCTATGGACTAGTGGTTTTTTCTACATGCTATTATATTTTTTCATACATACTCAGTATGTTAACTATCAAAATGTAATTTTTGTTCAATGATATAAAATTATGCTTTTTTCCTAGGAGAAAAAAAAAGTGAATATTACTGAGCAAACAATGACCATTTCCCCACTATATTGTTGTATGCCATGGTAATGTTGATTATTTCAAATGGGAAAATGTTTCTCTGATATATTTATGATGAATAGAATTTAATTTATGATTATTACAAGTTTCATGTTCAGCACTTAAGCATTTGAAGTCATATTACTCAGTTTAATGCATTTGGAGAAGATTTGATGCCATTTCCCCAAGGGTCAAATTAGTGATTTTGTAGCTGTTTGGGAGAGGGTTATAACAGCTTCTATAAACTGAATAATGATGCATATGAGACCTTAAAAATGTCCCTTAAACATCCTTTTCCTCTTTTCATAAATTTGAGTGGGTTTGGGAGCATTTGAGAAGTCATTTTCAACATTTACCCAAGGGGAATTGGAACCCCAATTTGCTAGTGAAGACTCCCACCTTGGCCACAATATTAAAAAAGTTTGAAGAAGTATTTGGAGGGTAATAAATCATCCCTGAAAATCATAATATCAAGTCTTAATGTCATTCATACACCTTCTGAGAATATTTGGGAGCATTTGGGTCAATTTGGAGACCGAGAGATCAAAACTAGTCAAAGGTCGAAATAGGGGGGAAAGTGAAAATTGGTCATTTTAATAAAAATTTTAAAAAAGGGACATTACATTTTGCTGGGGAATTCAACGCCATCAAATCACATTCGGAAAAGAGGGGAGCCTCAATCGTTAGGGACCCCTTTGGAGAGAAAATGGAAGACCTGATGGCAAATTTGGATCTACTGGATCCTCCCCTTAAGAACGAGAAATATATTTGGAGTAACAAAAGGACGGGTCCAAAACATATTGCTGCAAGACTTGAAAGGATCTTGTTAAGCTCCTCCCTCCTACAAAAGGATATTCTACCGATCTCCCATGCCCTTCCTTCTACAACTTCAGATCACAAACCAATATAATTGTCCCTATCTCCTTCTGAAAATTTGGGTCCTATCCCTTTCCATTTTAATCCTCTTTGGTTGCAGGATTTCAAAAGTTCTGGAAATCATTCAAGAGGCTTGAAATTCTAACATCTATGGCTCTCCTAGCTATATTTGGGAGTCAAAGCTAAGAGCAGCACGTATTGCTCTTAAGAACCGAGCTAAATTATCTTTTAAAGGGACTGCATTCCATAAGAAACATATTCAAGACGATCTTGAAACTCTCTAGAAAAGAATGGAAGATGAAGAAGTGACCTCGCTTTCTCTAAGTCATGAAAAAGAGATGAATATGAGGATGTTAAAGGCTGCAAGGCAGGAGGAGGAATAATGGATACTGAAGTCCAGACAACTTTGGATGAAAGGTGGAGATAATAACATTGGTTATTTCCACAAGCAAACTAAAGCATGGCTAAGCTTTAATAGTATCAATGAGCTGAATGATAGCAATCGAAAAAAAATTGAGGGGAAGGAGGCAATTAAGAGGCATATTGTTCAACACTTTAGAAATCTCTATACCGACAGTGATGAGATGGATCCCATCTCTCAGGTTGATCTTCTTTCGGTTATTCCTTCTATAATTTATAATTTTGAGAATGAGGAACTCATGAAGCCAATATCGGAACATGAGATCAGTAAAGCGATCTGGATCCTACATATAGACAAGGCTCCGGGGCTCGATGGGTTCACAATCAACTTCTATCGGACTACGTGGGACATTATCAAGGAATATATGAGAAGGATGCTCAACTGGACAAGGAAAAAAGACAAAATTGGTGGAGCCACCAACTCTTCTTTCCTATCTTTGATTCCGAAAGAAAAAAATTCTGTGAGGAACCTGCAGCAAACAAGTAATCAAAACACACGATATAGCAGTAGAACTCAGAATCACTTTTATATTAATCGCAAGCCACTTCGAGGGGGCAACCTCCTTTGAGCAAGCTCAATACAAAATAACTTCACGGTGCCTTCCTTGGCCTCAACACACACTTATATACCAAAAATAAGCGCCAATACTATGGGTCAAAACCATGGGCCAATATAAATTATGGGCGCCAATACTATGGGTCAAAACCATGGGCCAATATAAACTATGGATCAACAAATACTACAGGCGGCTTACAAAGCATATGTGCCTCACAACAATAACACAAACTATGGATCAACAATTACTATGGGATGACTTACAAAGCATATGCGTCCAACAACAATATACTAACATAGTAAAGAGAGGGATTGACATGGGTTCCTAACATCCCCTCCCCCTTAGAAAAAGCTTTGTCCTCAAAGCTTTAGATGTGGAAATTGTCGTTGTATCTGGAGGAGTGGTTCCCACGTAGCATCCTCGGGCTGCATTCTGTGCCATTGAAGACCTCTGTGATAGAGCGAGAGCGAAGCTGACGAGTGCGCTTATTGAGGACAGCCTCCGGCTCCAAAAAGATGGATCCTGCATTATCCAGTTCTGGTAAAATAGTTTGGCCTTTGATGTTGGTGCCAAGAACTTGCTTCAGACAAGAGACATGAAATACTAGATGAATGCGGGAAGAAGGCGGAAGTTCCAATTTAGAAGCAACAGACCCAATCTTCTGAAGAATCCTATATGGCCCATAGAACTTTGGAGCGAGCTGACGACGCCCTTTGAGTTGGAGTGAGGATTGCTTGTAAGGCTGGAGATGAAGAAAAACCATATCACCGGCTTCAAAAGTGCGCTCAGTACGGTGCTGATCAGCTTGTTGCTTCATGCGATTTCCTACCATGTGAAGGTTTGCGCGCAAAATGCGAAGGACCGCGTCAACTGCCTGAACTGGAGAACTGCTGGGGGTGTAAGGAAGAAGAAATGGCAGTGCCTGAACATAAACTGCTTCATATGGAGTCATTTTAGAGGCAGTGCGGTAAGAGGTATTGTACCACCATTCAGCGAGAGGGAGCCACTTTGCCCACTGATGTTGTTGCTCAGAGGAGAAGCAACGAAGATAAGGTTCCAAGCATTTATTGATAATTTCAGTCTGACCATCCGTTTGGGGGTGATAACCTGAACGCATCTTCAGTTTAGTGCCAATGTGGTGAAAGAGTTGTGTCCAAAAATGACTAGTGAAAGTCGCACCACGATCCGAGACAATGGAAGAAGGCATTCCATGAAGACGAAAGATCTGGTCCAGGAAAATTTGAGCAACGGAAGAGGCAGTATAGGGATGGCTGAGAGCACAAAAATGACGATATTTGGAGAGGTGATGAACCACAACCAAAATCACAGTCTTCCCTCCAGATGTAGGGAGCCCATTAATGAAATCCATAGAAATATCTGTCGAGATCCGGGGAGGTATGGGCAAGGGCTCGAGCAATCCCGGAAGGGGTGTTGTTTCACCCTTATTGCGCTGGCAGGTATCACCTTCAACCACCATCTATTGAATTGTCCTTTTCATGCCCTGCCAAAAGAAGTAGCGCCGTGCCCGTTCATACGTTTTCAGAAAACCAGAGTGCTCCGCTGACGGAGAAGCATGGAGTTCATAGAAGATAGCTTGTTGAAGAGCTGTGTTCTGGGGAAGCACCAGACGACCCTTGTATCGCAGTGAAGCACCATCCCAAGAGTAATGTGGAACAGCAGAAGGGTTGTTGTCCAAGCATTGGATGATGTGAGATAATGAAGAGTCCTTCACATAACCCTGCTGAACCGATTGCAACCAATTTGGAACAGGCATAGAAATAGCGGAAATAGAACCTTGGTCATCAAATGTGCGAGAAAGGGCAGTCGTCACAAGATTGTCCTTACCCTTCTTATAAGTGATCTCATAGTCATAACCCATGAGGTTGCTAACCCATTTCTGTTGTGCTGGGGAGGATACACGCTGTTCTAGGAAATATTTCAGACTCCGGTGATCAGTCTGGATGCAGAAATGAGTCCCTGAGAGGTAGGGTCGCCACTTTTGTACTGCATGCAAAATGGCCATCATTTCCTTCTCATATGTAGAGGCAGCTAAATTCTTACCAGAAAGGGCTTCGCGGTTGAACGCAATGTGGTGTTCATCTTGAAGGAGAACAGCACCAAGTCCATTGCCGCAAGCATCACTCTCAATAGTGAAGGGCTTGGAAAAAGCGGGCATAGCTAGAACGGGTGTAGTACACATAGCTTGTTTCAGCTTGTTAA